>CAEFZP010000141.1:0-241303 GCA_903064625.1 Mallotus villosus | reverse complement strand
CGTTGGGGGTTTTGGATTCACGCCGTAGATCAACTCTCGAAAGCGTCCACAGAGGGGGGATGTGATCGTGGAGCTTCAACATCCACAGTCAAACGCTCTGTCGCTGAGTTCCATCCATCCCTGGATACGATGTATCTTGGGGGCTGAAGTCTGTGGACGGAGCCCCCAGAGAGTTGGAAGGGACTGGGGGTACTGGGGGGTGGGGGCGATACTTCTGCTGTAACCTCACAGTGCTTGAGGGCTCTCTATCCATCGTGTCAGGAACAAAGTCACCCGTGACACAAACGCACTTCCACACACCAGCCCAGTTTATTTATAGATCAAACAGCTCCTGTATACTGTTGGTCTCATTCCCTCGATACGTACGTGCGTGTGCGTGTGTGTAATGCGTCTTTGTGTAATGTGTGTGTGTGTAGTGCGTGTGTGTGTATTGTATGTATGTGTGTGTGGTGTCTCCCACCCATACAACCCTCCTTTTCTGTAAGTCATTCTGACAGGATTTTATGTTCTCCATACTTCATCCATCCATCCATCCATCTTCTCTCTCCCCCCTCATCTGTAAGACAGCCTGAGGGAGGGATGGAGGATGGAGGGATGGGGGAGGAAGTGTAGTTTAGAAAAGCAGTCAAAGTTCAGACAAATAAAAACTGTATACGGAACGTTACAGCAGAATGCAGCCGCCAGAGTGAATCGGTCTGTCATTTCCAATCTGAAACCAAACTGGCAAATGTGTTCCTCTCCATACAGGCCGTCAACATGAGTTAAAAGGAGTTTTCTGGGTGAAAATAACGAGCAAACCATCCATCTGCAATACACTCTCATGTTTCAGAAATGACCAATGAGACTGTAGGGGGTTAATACTGGCCAAACAACCAAAACGATTCCCAAACGAGTTTAAAAAGAATAGGTGTAAACCAAAAAGTGTATTAACCTCAACCAAATATGCTACAATTACAGTTATTTGAGTCGATGGGTTATATCAGAGCAGACTGGTCAAGTACGTGAGGTGAAATAGATATTTAATAACATCGCACATGAATTGAAATATAAGGCAAACATTCCGTTACAAAGTGAATGCTTTACATCTCACCTACTCTAACGTGATTCTTGTAAATGGGAGAGAGAAGATGTAGGTGAGGAAGAGAAGGAGAAAGAGGAGATGTGAGAGGAGAAGGAGAAGTTGCAAGAGGGACAGCGTTGAGGAGGAGAAGTGAGCAAAGCGTAGCAGTTGAGAGGAGCTCACGATACAGCAGTGAGAGTGTGAGAAGGATAGGAGAAGCCAGAGCTGAGGAGAGCACATTTGTCTGTAGAACAACCAATCAGACCACATCTTGACCCTCACTGGAAAACCTGTTCATGACAGAACACAATTCCTTTCTCGTTCCTTATTAATGCCAACTTCAATAAGTCACATTAAAGTGTGTCACCTTTTAAAAACATACGTGTGTTTCCAACATTGCCTGAACTGTTTCCCTAGATTTTGCTCCTCAAAAACCAGATCTAACTAGCTATGTACTGTAGCCTATTTTAAGTGAGCTTCAAACTCATAACACACGCTGATGGCAATTTTCCTAATATATATCTTTGGCACCGGTCTGAAGGGCATAATTAACTTGCGTTTTCGCTTAAGAAATCTCTATCTCAAGCTAATTATGCTCATCCGAGTTGACCCCAGCTAGCCGCGGCACAATATGCCGACTCACATTAGCATAACACACTGTAATGGCAGCCATTTTGGTTGGCTGATGATAATCTTATTTTCAACAAAACAGCAGTGCCTCCACTTCCTGGCTAATGGAGGGTATAAGACCTCTCTTCGACTGAACTTCTCCGTTTTTCCTGACACATTATAACTGCATGTGATGTCATTTTTTTGTTTTTCTTTTCTTACAGGAAATACAAATAGGTAAAAGGTTTACACAATGACATGTGTCCAGAGACACTGAAGAACCTGTAGGAAGACTAAAAATGTGTGGTCACATAAGCTGTTCTTGTTGAGCTTCAACATTGATACCAATGTACCCACCCCGGTACACAACAGTGAGGTTGCATTTAAAGCGTTAGCATTAGCCCTGTCAGAAGGGTTACTTGTTGACCTGAGCCACTGTGAAACACCAGATGCATAAAAGTCACCCATAAAGTCAAGTGTGAGAAGTGGGTTGGGAGTGTGGTGCGGACATGTGACCGGGACACGGGTGTCAGGGCGACAGCAACCTTGTGATGAGCTGTCCCTGAGTGTTGCACACGGCTGAGGCACAAATTGGAGACTAAACTGAAGGGAGATTTTGCATGCATAGCAGAGGGGCTGTAGCTCAGTTTTGTGTGTGTGTGTTTATGTGTGTGTGTGTGTGGATATGCATGTTTATGTGGTGTGGTGTGTGTGTGTGACCTGATTTCCTGGCTAGCAGCCCGCTTACTTTGTCACTTTTAGGTGGGCCAGCCATCTCTGCCAAACCGTCCAGTTCACAGTTCCGACATGATAAAAGCCACGGTCTGATCTCAGAACACTGCCACTGCTGGACCTCCCCGGGCATGTTCAAGACACACTACTTCCAAAACACTCGCTACACACACAATGCACTGCTAAGGCACACCACTCCCTCAGAGTTAACATCAGCAAGCTTACATTCTCACTAATTGCCTGTCAGTGAGTGTGCAGTTCTATGTGCATGTTTGTGTGTGAACTTGAGAGTCCGTGTGTGTGTATCTGTGTGTGACAAGAGAGAGAGAGAGAGAGAGAGAGAGAGAGAGAGAGAAACGAGAGAGAGAGATAGAAAGAGAGAGAGAGAGAGAAAGAGATGGAATGAACATCATACCAGATCAATATGTCTAGTCTGCCACCTGGTGCTCTGGGACTGCATTGCAGCAGGGTGAAAGATGAATGGTCCAATCGAAGCGTGATGGAAAGGAGTACAGAACGAGAGGTGTGGGGGAGAACTGGAAAACAAACAAGCAGGGGAGGATGATATAACATTTAATGAGTGCATGAGACACCATGGGAGCTGCATGTAGCTCACCGCTGGGAGAGGAAAGTAGGGAGAGACTGAACAAAGAAAATAAGGAAAATGTGAGCATATACGAGGCAAAAAGGAGAGGGGGGAGAGAGATGGAAGACTGAGGGAGAGATGAGAGAGAGAGAGAGAGAGAGAGAGCGAGAGAAGAGAGAGAGAGAGAGTAGAGGAGAGAGCGAGAGAGAGAGAGAGACTGGAAGACTGAGGGAGAAAGAGAGAGAGAGAGAGACGGAGAGAGAGATGGAGACTGAGCGAGAGAGAGAGAGATGGAGACTGAGGGAGAGAGAGAGAGAGATGAGAGACGAGAGGAGATGAGAGAGTAGAGAGAGAGAGAGAGAGAGAGAGAGAGATAGAGGAGAGAGGAGAGAGAGAGAGCGATAGAGAGAGAGATGGACGAGGACGTGAGTGGAGACTGGGGGAGAGGAGAGGATGGCTGTGGAGGGAGAGCTGAGGAGGGAGAGAGAGATGGAAGACTGAGGAGAGAGAGGACGGAAGACTGAGGGAGAGAGAGAGATGGAAGACTGAGGGAGAGAGAGAGGATGGAGACTGAGGGAGAGAGAGGGAGACTGTACGAGGAGACAGAGAGCTAGAGGACAGAAAGAGAAAGAGCATGGGAATAGTAGCAGATCAAAGACTGACTACATCTTTTGGCGCCCACACACTCTATCGCCCTCCCCTCCCCTCCCATCTCCTCGCTTTTGTCTCTCTCATTACTGGGTGTATCTTTCGTCCTTATCTCCTAATCCTTGTTTTTTTGCTTTGGTATGTCTGCTGGAGTAATCATCTGTTAAATCCATCTTTATCCTGCACTGTGTCTCAGTGTCCCTCTCTCCCCACTCTCTCTTTCCTCTCCTCACATTCCATTTATCTGGAGTGTTTGTCTCGGTGTACTGTTTCTCTCTCTCAGAAGAAGAAGAATGAAGACAGATTAAGACGAGCGTTATCGACGCATGACACGGCCTCACGATCATGAAAAGCACATTTCAGGAGCCACAGACATCAAAGTAAACAGGCAATTGACACACGCACCCCATTGAAATATTTCAAGGAACATTCCAGTGCTAGAGTGCCTCTACACACAGGCAGCCAGACATTCGACATGAGCTCTGCACAATCCCAGCATGAGCCAATCCCTTCTCTTGACGCGGTGACGGACGGAAATGACTGTGACAGAGCGAGTGTGCGGCGGCTGAGACTGTGAGTGTGCCAGGGTTGCTCAGGGGCATTGCTCTACCCCTCCTTTTAAGAAACTCCGAGAGGAAACAGGTGGGAGCGAGCGAACAAGTGTTCTCGCTGCACAATGAAACAATCCCATTGCGGCGATATGGGCTATTCATAGACGCAGGGAGATAATGAGCGCGAAAACTGTGGCGAATGCCGTGCGAGAGGGCTGGTAATGTGTCTCTGTCTTGTAGCGAGGGAGATGGAAGCGTGCACGTGTGTGGAGGTGCTTGTGTGTACGTGGGGAGAACAGATGCGTATGCACCCGGTACAGCGATGCACTTTGTGGCCATGGTCCATGTTATGATGATTCATTGGTATGTTTTCAACTTTAACAATGTTTTAGAATTTGTGACAACTTATCAGTATATGAGTGTAAACGCACAGGATAACAATGGGAAAAGCAAAAACGGTTGCCCATCAAAATGCAGGAAAAAAAGGCTTGAAATTTGAGTGTGGTGAAATTCCACTGACAATTCACGTTTCCCAAGCAGGCCTCTCCAACCCCTTCCTTTAACGAAGTCAGCCAACAATCTGTTGATCAAATTGACTTTTTAATCGTCAGTCTTTTGAAGTGGATTCTGAGTTACCCTCGAGTCCGGACACTTCTGAAGCCCTTTTTTCTCCGACGGTCACGTTCAAACCGTCAAAAAGGAGCGGAGAGAGAGGGGATTTGCTATTGGCCGGCCACAAAAGTGGGAATCGGCTTAACAGTTCTCAATGGCTCTGATCCCTCCGTCCCAGTAGGATTCAGAAGATTTGTCGACTCTGCTTTACGAAAGGACTGATAAAACGTCTGTTTCTCACGTTTGTGAAACGAGGAGGACGGGAAACAGACGTGAGAGAAAGAATGACGAAATTGAGGTGGGGAGGTTGGGAGAGAGAGAGAGAGACCAACAGAGAGCATAGAACCAGAGAGACATACCTTGTTTACGATAGGTTTAAAATGAGTCTTAGTTAAGTAAAGGAAGTGGCGGCGTCAAACACAAGTGTAAACAACAACCGAGACGCTTGTGATCCAACCACTCGAACCACCTGCTGAGTTAGTCTGGGACGCGTTTGACCACACATCTTCAGTAGGTTACGCCAATGGGGCCCGATGTGTCCCCAACAAGGACGTAACAGGAAAGAACGTAATAGAAAGCCTTTGCTTTTCTAACATTCAACCTTTGTCCTCTCTTTTTCATGTCCTGAGCTCTTTTAACAAGTAGCAAATTACTTTTTCCTGATGATTTTGCGCTACGGTGGGAGACCAACAGACACCCGTGGAACGAGAGAGAGAGACACCTACACACTCGCAGAGAGCAAGAGAAATACAGAGAGAGAGAAAGAACAACACAGGGGCCCGTCGGTGTGGAAAGGACGGGATGATGAGGGACTAATGTAGCCAAACAACAAAAACAACAAAAACCCAAAGTGCCCTCAGGGGGGGAGCTGTGAGGCTGCTGGTCGTGAGCGAGAGAGCAGTCGAAAGAGGAGAGGACACATTAGGAATGGAGAGGAGAGACTCCATAAGAGAGATAGGCGAGAATCAAAAAGGGAAGTGAAGATGTGAGTGTTTAGAGGGAAGAGAAACGGGTGATGATTGCTCTTGAGAAGGCCCACTCTAAACAAATGACAGTCCCGAAGAAGAGCGAAAGCAAAAAGGAATCCGGTTAGTGTGAGGTTTTTTCCCGAGTGCACTTGGGAGCATGTGCACTCGAGGAGAGATGGAGAGGAGGAGGAGCTCTGAAATGGGTAATGGGTGACTGGGCAGTGCGCTAGAGACACGGTCAAAGAGAATTGTTTAAGTGGAGGACTCCCCTGGAAGTCTGGAGATGGGAAAGAGCGTTTGCGAAAGTAAGTGTTGCAAACGAAGCTCACTGGCACAGTGAAACAAGGCAGGAAATACATATAGAGGAGACAAAGTCTCTCGGGATTGTGGGAAATGTAGGCGATGGTGTGAATAGTGAGGTAGGACAAAGTGTGTTTGTGGGGAGGTTTGGTGTTCTGTTGGGTAAACTGTAATGTGAGTAGGAAGCATCCTTGTTCACCATGGTTTCCCTTAATAATGTGACAATATTATTTTTTTACATTCAAGTGCATTCCAGTTCTCATGACAACCACAGATGTACAATGTTCGCTTAGTAGCAATTTCAAAACCTAACTTAATACACTTCAGCTCTAATGGCATGAGAGGAGCGAAGCCACCGGTTGCTTGGGCAAACTAGAATGGCCAACATTTACCAAATGCTAATGCTAAAACTCTGAACCACTCTAACCATGCTAGCCCCACGGGCTTCGTAGGCACGGCCTAAACCCAGAGTCGTAGCAAGCGCGTTAGCACCGGAGTGGGCTAATTGGGTTTCTTGCGTTAATTAGGCCAATTCATTAGCAACACGTCTGAGGGTATGAACGCTCCACTGAGTCATTTAGGGATTAAGCCGTCGCGGGAAGAGAAACAGGGGAGAGAGGCAGAGAGAGGCAGAGAGGGGCAGAGAGGGGCTGAGAGGGGCTGAGAGAGGCAGAGAGGGGCAGAGAGGGGCAGAGAGGGGTAGATAGGGGCAGAGAGGGGCTGAGAGAGGCAGAGAGAGGCAGAGAGGGGCAGAGAGGGGCAGAGAGGGGTAGATAGGGGCAGAGAGGGGCTGAGAGAGGCAGAGAGAGGTAGAGAGGGGCAGAGAGAGGCAGAGATGGGCAGAGAGGGGTAGATAGGGGCAGAGAGGGGCAGAGAGAGGCAGAGAGGGGCAGAGAGTGGCAGAGAGAGGCAGAGAGGGGCAGAGAGAGGCAGAGAGGGGCAGAGAGAGGTAGAGAGGGGCAGAGAGAGGCAGAGATGGGCAGAGAGTGTTGAAAGACAAAACAAAGAGGTCACCCATGCCTAGTCGCAACACTCATCACGCTGACTTCTCTCCCCGACCTTGAGGGCGACTGGATTACAAGGAGAAGCACCCCGTGGCTTTCAACCTACCAATCAATCGGGCCCGCCCGCAGCTAATGCGTTTTGCATAACACTTTAAGCCCCTCCCTCTCACCCACTCACCTCCACCATCAGGAAGCATGGCACAATGTAGGTGCTGGTTTTCTGAAGTGCCCTCCAGTCTCCCACCATGTTCATCGTCTCTCCTCCGGCTTCAACGGGCACCTGCGGAATCGAAAAAAGACCTTTAGCAAAGGCACGAGCGGACTCTGACTACGTCACTGCTGGTTTCCCTGGTTCCACGAGTTTCCTTCATTTCGATAGACCGTAATCCGGTGCAGATGATTCATGCTGATTTAGATTAGAATTTGAATCCGATTCCCGGGTCATTTTTCACCCGCGCTGAATCCGATTCATCGTGGATGAGCAAGCAGGAGAAGAACTCATCCTTTTATTCTCCTCCCCTCTATTGCACCTCATGTCCCCAGTTGGCGCACACACATTGCCACCCCAAAAAAAAACACATACTGTACACATCCACAGATAGCACACAACCAGACAATGGCAAGATGAGGTTGAAAGGCAACGAAGTGAAGAGGAGACAGAGGAGGAGGATCAAAAACAAAAGGATGACAAAGAGATAAAGAGGACAGACAGAGTCGTGACGCAAATGGTGGTGAAAGCTCAGCTTGGGGGAATCAGGAGAAAAAAGAGGATGTCAGGAAGAAGAAAGAGAGAAACAATCCCAAAACGGAGCTCAACTGGTCGAACCACAAGAGAGAGAAAGACTAGCGCTTGTCGTCATAGGAGCGTGCCAGCTCTGTGCAACGCCCGCTGGGCATTCGGAGGGCTATGGGCATTGTTCACTCGAACGCTTTGCCTCTTTCCGGATGTCTGAGAAACATCTGAGGCGCATTGTTCCAACGCTGCAAGAACGGCTGTTTGGGTTGAAACTGAGTTTTCTGTTTTATTTCAAACAAACTTCTGGTGAGTATGTGTCAACCCGTATTTTTATTGGAAAACAACTTGCTTTCTCTCCAGATCGATTTCCCTCCAGATCTTTTAAAGCCTATACACGGAAGAGGAAAACAACATTTGCATCTCTCTCTCTCTCTCTCTCTCTCTCTCTCTCTCTGTCTCTCTCTCTCTGTCTCTCTCTCTCTGTCTCTCTCTCCCTCTGTCTGTCTCACACACACACATGCACCACATAACCGGCCATTCTGTAAAAAGGCAGCTGTTGCTTGATTTTTGGGCACACGTAATGGCTTCTCATGTGTATGAGTACACTGGCATTGGAAGGCTTGCTCAGGCATGAATAATGACACACATCAGAGAGGATACAGCGTCTGTGTTTAAATCCATCCATTATTGAGCCTCTCATCCTCTCGCTCCTACACTGCAACAGTTCTCTCTAGGTCCATTAACCAAGTTTGTATGTGTCAGTAGTGGGTATAATCCTACACACACACACACACACCTACGAATGCACGGACACACAGACGTATACACACACGTATAACAGCCACATGCATGCACACCGATACAAACGAGAAAGATCGAGCAAGCGTGAAACGCTCTTAGGCACTGTCCGTCTCATCGCTATGTGTGGAAGCCGGAAGCTTCTAATACCTCCTGCATCTCCCAGACAGCATGAAACCCTTCCTGACATGTTCTCTCATAGCCTTCCCCTCTCTCTCAGCCGCCCACTCGCTCACACACACACATTTACACACTCACACACACACACACACACACACACACACACACACACACACACACACACTGCTGACATGCCCCTTTCGACTCCCCCTTGCCAATCCGCCCGTCAATCCCACAAGTGTTTGACACGCAGGTACTTGCGTTAGCGCGAGAGCGCGTGTGTGTACACCACAGGCAGGACAGATCCGCTGCACTGCTACAAGACGGGTTCCACAATGTGGGTCAGATAGACAGGAGCTGAGAGATCTCTCTTCCCGTGCGCTCATCCCTCGATCCCCCCTTACTCTTTCTCTCTTACACACACACACACACACACACACACATCCACTCGCACAGCTTGACAGACAAAACAATAATTGATAAAAGCTTCATTGAAACCACAACCCCTACGTCCAGCGTGGGTTTGACATCCCCCCTTACACGCACACACAGTGACCAGACGGAAAGAGAAGAAAAACAACGAAAGGAACGTGAAAATCGAAGGTCTTACCTCAAATTCTGTACGGACCACTCGCGACGCTACAGATGTGCCATCGTCTGCACTGAGAATGCGGTTGTAGAGAGTGTGTGAGTGTGCGTGTGCGTGCTTGTGTGTGTGTGTGTGTGTGTGTGTGTGAGGCAGAGAGAGCCTTCAGAAGCTCCAGCAGACTCCCATTCTGTGTCTTGTCCCTCTTGTGTCCGGTTGCTCTCGCTCTCTCTCTCCAGTCCGAGCCGCCCGCCCTGTGCTTCCGCTGCTCTCCCGGGCGTGCGGGCACAGAGAGACAGAGAGAGAGAGAGAGTGGATAAAAGAGTGAGTGTAGCGCAGCCAGTCAGCCTCTATCCACGGTGCATGGGAAACGCGCTAGATCACTAAGCTAATCGGCTAATCGGCACTGCCTGTGCACCGGGGCTAATTAACCAAGTGTCGGATTCCGCAGGCTTCAAGGGATGCTCAGTGTCTCCGTTGAGGACGCAGAGAGGGAGAGTTACGAGAAGCAAGAGAGAATAAGAGAGAGAGAGATGGAGAGAGATGGAGAGGGAGGAGAGTGGGAAGTAGGAATGAGAGCACGAGACAGCGGGAGTGGAGAAAGTGAGCGGAGTAGAGTGAGGGAGGGTGAGAGAGAGAGAGAGAGAGAGAGAGAGAGAGAGAGGAGAGAGAGAGAGAGAGAGAGGAGAAGAGAGAAGGAGGGAGCGTGGATGTGTGTCAGAGGAAGAGGAACAACAGTGGCTGAAAGCTAGGCACAGCGTTCTCCAGCTGGAAACCACTTTCATACATGAGAGCACAAAGCCTGTGTGTGTGTGTGTGTGTCTGCCTGTGTGTGTGTGTGTGTGTGTGTGAAACAGTGAGACAGCCATGGGCTCAGGTGAACAGTGAGTTCTGCCAATCTGCCCCAGCCCTGCAGACGCAAATTTGTGTGACCGGGGGTTAATGACGCATCGCCAAGCGGAAAAGTGGAGCATGACAGACACCGGTGTAGCGCCCTATGTGGGTCAGGGCCCCATTGGTACCGGCCACTGTCAGCTCCAGCTTAGGTGTGTGTGTGTGTGTACCTGGATGTACGGTACAGAATGCGTCAAGTGTGTTTGTGTGTGGCCGCACAGTATGTCTGGATTGAATTGGAGCTGGTTTGTCTATCCTTTGCAATAAGTTTGAGTGAGAGTGCGTGTATAGGCTACACGTGTGCATGTGTTCGTCCTTCCCTGCCTATTGAAATACACGGAGCCTCTGGCTTCAGGTGTGTGTTCACACGAGTGAGTGTGTGTGTGTGTGTGTGTGTGTAATGCCTCCAGCAACACAGGCCAGTGATAACTGGGAATGGATCTTCAGGGCACGTAACGCGAGTATCCGATGCACGGACCCTTGTCTGCTGTAGCCTGCTGCCTCAACAGCCCCGGTGGATTGATTCGCGTCATTTATACCCACGCAACGTTAGCCGTTAGCTTCAAATATAATGTTGTGAGCAAGAGGCTAGTCTGCTAATCATTTGGAAGCAGCATTAAACACATGGTCTTGGTGGGGATGGTGCTTTCCCCCAAGGATACTTATCCACCACTCAAACAAAGCCTTTATCGTACGGCACATACCATAAAAACGAGTCCATGAGGGAAAACGTTGTGGATCTTGGGCCCGCGAGTCGGTGATTTCTGCGGTACGTGGTCGCGAGTGTTCATGTTATGGGCTATTGACCCACAGGGATGGGGGTTCCTCTGACAGATCGTTACATCGCCAAGCGGATATGTTGTTCCCATGGAAACCAGGCAGCCATGCCATGGATTGACGGCGTGAGGCAGGGCCAGACAAACACACAGTGAGCAAGACCACTTTAAAATCATTCAGGAAAATGATCAACATCTCACCCACTCTGCAAAATTACAGGACGGATGACACATAGACATACCTAACTTTTCGGACAGAATAATAACAAGCACTTGATCGATGCTTATGTGATCGTCCCGGATAAACACACGCGAGTATGATCTCAAACATCAAAGCCATTCAGGAAGCTACGAGCGAGAGCCACCTGGCCTTGGTGAAAGTAGGGGAAACTGTGGCTATTAATAGCCACCACGCCACCTCCGGGGACAAATATGTACCGCTTCTCGTCACATTAGTTCATTGCTTTAGAGATGTGCATTCAGTCCGAACATCCATTAGAGCAAGAGCCTGTTTACCTGTCTGGACCTGGAAAATAACATGAGGGTTAAGTCGGCTTTCACAGTCATGCATATTATTAAGAGATTAGCTGAGAAAGTAGTGGTGAAAGTCAAGTGCAAGGACAGAAACGGGCCAGGAAGTGACCTCGGCAAGCTTCCTACTCCAAGTAGAGCACACAGAGACACGCACAAACAAACACACACACACACACACAGACAGAATATCACACCCAACTCACACTCGCTCTCTTTCTCCCTCTCTACAGTCAGACTTTCTCTCACAAAAATCCCCAAGATCAAGCAGCATGTACACACTCTCACACAAACACTCCCTGAAAAATGGTTCAGCTTATGAGAAGTGATGCGAGGGGCTGTGTGACTGCCATGCCTACAGCTCCAGATCGAAGGGCTCCTATAGTTCTCCTTCCTTTGGGAATCAGAAGTGGGACGAATCCTTATGTGCTCATTTGAGTCCAATAACAAATGTAACAACGGGAGACTGCCAAGAATACTCTCTTAAAAACTGCTTAGGAGTTTCTGGCATTAAAGTATGTAGGCCTATCACTCTTCTACAGCAAATGCATGCCAACTGTAATTGATGGGGGCAATTATACTATCCACCACATCTCATAATTAATGTCAATATTTCTCTTTAGAGACTTGTAGCCTACTTTAGCCAAGTCATTCATAAGTAGGTCTTCTAAACATGAGGAAAACAATGGTCCGCATGCATAAAACATTTGCTAAAGGAGTCTTTTCTCAATGGTCAACAGACATTTTGCATGAGGCAAGGCAAGGTCCCTCTAGAGTCAGAACGCACGAACAACACAGGAAACTTGATGTCGGCAAAAGAGGGTTGGTCCAATGGCAAGTGTTACTGAGTGAGTGAGTCAGTCAGGTAACTAAACGGAGCCTCTGCTGCTGTAAATTTGGTACTTGAATCGAACGGGAAAGTGTTGAACAGAAACCAAATATTATAGCGTAGAATTTAGGTGGTTTCCTCATCCCGTGGGTTGCTGTTCCTAAAAACTTGACCGAACTCGTCCTTTTTAACGGCTCCGTGTTTGAACTTATGTGACGAAGTTTGCATTTCAAGGGCGGTGAGTGTTCAGGTGTTCGTCTGCTATATACTTTCCTGGCGCTGCCTAGGTTGTTGTTTTCTGACACTTCGTTTCACAGCGCAAGCAGGGACATTTTCGGGGACGTTACACTTGATTTAGGACGGTGAACCGTCTAACGCCACAACATTTTCTTTTATTGAATTGGACCAACATTCAAGTGGCTTTTCTAAGACAGGTAAGTGTCTGCAAAGTTAAGCATTTTAGTTTTGTACAGAATGTTGTCACTTTCTTCTATGCACAAAAATATATGACGTCCTTGGTTGACACCTTTTGAGCATTTGCCAACTCATGGCAAAATGTGATACTCAACCTGGCGACAGCAATGCAAGCTGTCGGTCAGATTGCGTGACCTCTGTAAAGCATTGTCAGAAACGCAGCCCAATTATTTAACCAGGACGTAAATGTTCACCCAAGTCGCAAACTGTATGGTGGGTGGTTGCCTATTGCAGTTTGTGGTGAAGAAAGTGTTGTTTGAGAGGTTGAAAAAATAGACAGCATTAGAAACTTCAATTTAGTCATAGTCATGCACATCTTATATTTACACTCAAACATACAGTGGGCATGGTAGCCTATACAGAGCTGCAGCTGCCACCAAGAACTGCAATACTTCAAACCCACTTATGGTTGAGGTCAGAGCAGATTTAGCTTTGAGAAGCTTGGGGCTTTTGCAGAACTCATCGAAAAACCACAGAGAACTGCTTAGCACACAGAAACACACACACACACGCATGCATGCATGGTGGTTTTCAAGGAGGAAGCACCACAGGGGTCCACAACACTGCCCTTGGAAGCCTTTCAGAAACCTATAGGGCACCAGAGA
This sequence comes from Mallotus villosus, assembly GCA_903064625.1. Taxonomy (NCBI): domain Eukaryota; kingdom Metazoa; phylum Chordata; class Actinopteri; order Osmeriformes; family Salangidae; genus Mallotus; species Mallotus villosus. Next base: position 227,884 of record CAEFZP010000141.1, on the reverse strand, counting down.
CCAAGGAGGGAAGGCTCCTAATTAAAGCCACAAACACATCTGAAAAGTAGTATACGTACACACTGTTTAGGATCCTAGTCCAACGTTTATCTAAAACCAGCTGAGTGAGTATAAGACCAAACTCACGAAGACCAAACCGTGTAGCCAATATCTCATCTGTGATTTGACTGTGCTTGGTCACTCACAGTGGCCTGTGAAATGTATCATGGCATATTGTTAGAAAGAAGGGACGTCTGGTCGTCATTTGCATGAAAGTTTGATTTTGATATGCCTGTGCTGAAATATACGTGAGCGCGTCGGGGAGTGGCGCAGAATGTCGGAAGCTCGCTAGAAACGTCAAACTGTAAGGGAGCTGATGAGTTGTGCGGTTTGATTTCTTATCTCGCACTTATCACACATTCGAGTGTCAAACTGACAACAGGAGGGGAAGACAAAAAAAGGGGTGAGAATGAGGGAGCTCGAGAGACAAATGAAGGAGTGACGATATCTCTCACGGCTGGGTGATGGATGTGCATTCTGCTTGAGGGAAATTCCTCACTGTCACATTGCCCCCGAGCACGTTCTCTCTCATCTCTCTCATCTCTCTCTCTCTCATCTCTCTCTCTCTCTCTCTCTCTCTCTCTCTCCTCTCTCTAAACCCTCTCTCTCTTTCTGTTTTGCTTCGGTGGGAAACTGACAACTCATAACTGACATTCTCCTGCTGCTTATTTCGACTGCTGACATGCCTCGTAATAGAGATGTAATTGTACAATCCGGGTTTTTTTCCTCCGCCAGCTACGATTTAGTCCGTGTCAGTGTGTCTGTCACCCCTAATCCGCAGGCCGCGCCCAGGCCTCAAGGGGTTCAATCCGTCTCGCAGGAGGTAAACTGTGTCTCCCAGGTGTTTTCCACCGAACCTTTGCATTGTGACATTTTACAGGATGCCGGTGTGAAACGCAGATGCTAAAGCGGACATTGTGTGTGTGTGTGTGTGTGTTTGTGTTTAACACTGGCTGGATGATACAATCACACATGAAAAGCCTGCCAGGGCAATAGAACAAATAAGTGTCTTCATATACCTTCATATAAGTGTCTTCATATAAGAATATCGCAGAGGTATAAATCAAAAGGGCCATATAAGACACATAAATAATGGATTATTGGTGTGAAGGTAATGGCCTGGAGAGAGAGAGTGTAAACAAGGAAATAGGCCTGTTTACTCAACCCTTCAGCATATATTTCCATTTAACCCAGGTGGTACCAAGGAAGCTATTGCCTGGAAATGAGCGTTGTCTGCCATAAATCAACGCTGTAACAATGTTGATCTAACCTTAGGTGTCTTTGTTATCTACCAGCGATAGTGGTTCACGGGAGTGCTCTCTACCTCTCGTGCAGACTGGAGCCTGCTTCATGAATGAGCTTCTGATCAATTGACATTCCCGTCTTCCCACCGGTTACCATGGTGCCAAAAGTTGCCATGGCACTCGAGGCCGGCACGGCGACTTGCCTCAGCCCACCTCTGACTCTGGTTGAGTTACTGCAGTAGTTCTTTACAAGCAATTTCCACTCGGATCGCGCTGCCCAGAGCATACAAAGTGGATTAGACAGTTTGTCATGACGCGACACAGGAGGTCGTTTGACGGGGATTCGCACTGGGTAACGCTACATTGCTGCGAGATGCACTCCTAGTGCATGCAGCTGGTGTGAAGTACGACATCGAAGTCATTTATTTCAAGGATTGCATTCTGTGTTTGTCCCAATTTGTTTGTGTGTTGTCACTTTGTATCCCACCGTTCATCGTATGTCCATCCATTCCAAGGTTGAGTTTGAAACATGGCAGATATTGAGCCGGCATTGGACCACCCACAGCGGTAATTGTTTTTTTATTCACCCTTCAAAAACGTTTCATTTGTATCCACCTTCAGTTCACCATGGTTGAAACGTGACAGACCTTGGCATGAATGTCTGATAACCTTCACTTAACGTACCGTAACAATCTTGCTCACCCCAGGTACTATTTGGGTTGGACAATTTATCCTTTAGGTTGAGATAACCCCTAACTGCTGAGTCAGAACGACGGTAGCATTGCTAAAAGGAAGACTAAGGTATCCCATTAAGAACCACCTCATGACCCCGGTCCTACCCTGGTGATGTGATAGGTCTGTTGACCCAGTTCACACTGGATCCCACAGTGATGCACCATGGCAAATTATTGGTGCCCTATGACCTGGCCCGAATGAAAGGATCTTGAGACGAGTCGGGCCAATCCCAAACTTATCTGTCCTGCAGCCCAACGACAAAGGTTGTCGGGTAGCTCTACAAGTTAGCATCGAGGCTAACATCTGCTATACTTGTCACCATTGCAGTTCCAGCCTTTTCATAGAATCCCAAAGACAAACAGGGGTGGGCTTCAGTGTACTATCTCATTGTTTCCTCTTCAGTGGGCTGGGATATGAGTGTTTGGCCACTTTGATAAGGAGGAATTGGGGAAGGTCAACATGAGAACATTAGTCTGTTGAAGCTGCGATGGTGATAAGAGGAGATAAGACACCAAAGTGTTAGCGGTCTTGTATGCATCTTATCTTCTTTCCAATTTGGTTTGAGTTTAGTTTGTAATTTGCTCCTGATAAATCATAATCGGCTATCTGTATGGAATTGTCAATCTGTAGTATCTTAATTGTGACCTCCAACACAGTTTACCCAGTGCTATCGTAGCTTTGTGTTAGCAGCATAGCTGCATGCTAGCTTAGCTTAGCGCTATACCCCAAAGCACACAAGCTCCTGGTCTTAACTCAGTGACAGCAGTGAAAATGAACCAAGACCGGATTACACCAGTCCTGCATTCCTCTCCAAACCTGTTTCAGACAGACAAACACACTAATCCCTTGCACAAACAGACACATGGAAACCACTGGAGCAAGCCTTTACATGTCACACACAGAGAGCAGCGGTTTAACTGCAGCACCCAGACAGTTAGAGTAGAGGTGACTCAGAAAAACTCATTAGAGAAAAGCCGAAAATAGTTTTATAGCCAAAGGAGGTCAATTGACAGAGAAACACAGTAGAATGTGTAGGTAGGGACTTGGTTCCCCCTTAGTGTCTCAGTGGACTGAAACTGATGTCTTTTTTTGTATTTCAATACTCAAAATAGCTGTCAACTCCAGGCAGTGACAAATGGTCTTACTGTATGTTTATATCAGTAGTAAAAAAAATGCCTGTGAAAGTCTCTCACAAAGAGAGAGTTGAACTTCAAGTGTGCATTGGAAGTTATACGTGTGTGAGTTTGTGTGAGAGAAAAAGGGCTGTGTTGGAAGATATGACGGTGACAGAATGTTTATGCCATGAGAGCCCAAGGAGTCCTGTCAGAACTCGTCAGAACAGGTGTCTCAACCTGGGCCCCTCTCCTAAGATCTTCTCTCTTTGTCTCTCTGGCTTTGTCTTTCTCTTCCTCCAACATTCTTCTTATGGCAGTTTTTTTTCTTCTTCCTCTTTTCTACCTGTTTGCCTGGTCCGTTCTCCAACAACACTCCTTCACTGTCTCTCTCTCTCTGCACGCCAGTACTTTGACATCGGAGTTGCCAGTGCATGTTACCTCATGAACTGTGCTTTACCAAGCTCAAGCTCTTGACCTTCGACCCCGCCTTTCTCTCCTCCCATCCCGCATCTCTCACTAACACACACCCTAATGGAATTCCTCACACACTCTGAATTCCAGTTCATTGTTTAACACCAGTAAAAATATGAAAATGACCTGATCCTATAGACACACAAACACACACACACACACAAACACACACACACACACACACACACACACACACACACACACGCCACATGCAGGGGCGGATACACGTACGTATCCCGGAGAGATAAAAGCCTCAGGTCAGATCTGACGGCTCAGATCTGAAGCAAATACTCCCTCTAGGTACGCTTAGACAAACAGTCTGCTGACACCCCGACTGTGCCTTGCCCCCTCTTAGACCGTTTCCCACCATAGACACAGTCAGCATCACGAGCTCTGCTCCAATGGTTTAGCCCGCGCTAACTCCCCTTAGGAGTCTACATTGGTACAGGCCAAGTGCAGTCCCCAGGGGCGAGGGATCAGGTAAGCGGGGGAGGGAGGGGGGGCTAACAGAGGGGTGCATGAACAAGGTGGGTAGAGTGTGTGTGTTAGAGCAGGTCCACCTCAGTATTCCATGACTGCACCAGGGGAGGAAATTGCGGGCCGAGCAGGGTGGAGGCTGGGAAGAGCCCGCCCCTCGTCGAACAGAGACGCTATTGTGTGTGTGCGCGCGGGTGCGTGCGCGTGCGTGTGTTTTATGTGCATAGAGAGCACATTGATCTACCTCGTCATACATCTCCAGAATATAGAGAGAAGAATGAGTGATATAGTCCGATTGGTATAGCCCCTGGCTGACCCTGCAATTATAAGGCTTATCATCAGCATAACTTAGAAGCTGGAAATGTAGTCTGAAGTGGGGGAGCATCAGCTGATATGTCTGCGTTTTGACATATTGTTCAGTGTGTGTGTGTGTGTGTGTGCGAAGATCTGCGTGTGTGTTTGTCATGTATCCATGTGGTAAGGTAGTGACAAATAACTGTGGTTATAATGATGGGTGGTTTACTTCAAATAACCCGCCACGCGCTTCCTGTCTGTGAAGCAGTGATGGTGGAATTACACACGCACGCACACACACACACACACACGCACACAAACACACACTGTTCATAGGATTGCTGTGTTTTCATTCCTTTGACCTGCCCTGTCACTCAAGAGAGACTTGGCTGTGTGCTGTTGAACCACCAGCCAAACACCACAAATTCCTCTCCCGCACGCGCATGCTTGACACACACTATACACACACGTGCATACTGTATGTGCACTTCAACACGTACACACTTGTGTCACCTACACACACACACCTTACGGTAAAGTAACTCCCATCATATGTGTACACACACATTCACCACAGTGCCATTTAAAAAAAATTGTATCTGTATCCAACCCGACAGCACAATCATCTCTTATAGTAGACTGTGACTGTTTTTGAGTAGAGCAAGTGAAAATCAATGGCTGCAAAAGGAAGAAAAAAACCGAAGCACTTAACAAAGAATTGCTCCACAAGGCTACAGCGATAACCTGTCCCAACTTCCTTTACGCACTGAGCTCTTTCCAGGAGTCCCTTTTTTTTTAACGATTGGTGGGCTGCCAATTCCCGGTCACTGCTTCCTTATCAGCAGCCAATGACGACAACCTGGGGCATGTGAGGTCAGAGGCCAGGGTCGTTGTGATTGGCCGTCTGGCCTGCAAGGGTCTGGAGGACTGGAGTGTGCTGTCATCCTGTTCCCTGGTTTGTTGTGGACCTTGGGACACTGCCACTGTGTCGTACTAGGGACACTGCCACTGTGTCGTACTGGGGACACTGCCACTGTGTCGTACTGGGGACACTGCCCCTGTGTCGTACTGGGGACACTGCCACTGTGTCGTACTGGGGACACTGCCCCTGTGTCGTACTGGGGACACTGCCCCTGTGTCGTACTGGGGACACTGCCACTGTGTCGTACTGGGGACACTGCCCCTGTGTCGTACTGGGGACACTGTGTCGTACTGGGGACACTGCCCCTGTGTCGTACTGGGGACACTGCCCCTGTGTCGTACTGGGGACACTGCCCCTGTGTCGTACTGGGGACACTGCCACTGTGTCGTACTGGGGACACTGCCACTGTGTCGTACTGGGGACACTGCCACTGTGTCGTACTGGGGACACTGCCACTGTGTCGTACTGGGGACACTGCCACTGTGTCGTACTGGGGACACTGCCACTGTGTCGTACTGGGGACACTGCCACTGTGTCGTACTGGGGACACTGCCACTGTGTCGTACTGGGGACACTGCCACTGTGTCGTACTGGGGACACTGCCACTGTGTCGTACTGGGGACACTGCCACTGTGTCGTACTGGGGACACTGTGTCGTACTGGGGACACTGCCACTGTGTCGTACTGGGGACACTGCCACTGTGTCGTACTGGGGACACTGCCACTGTGTCGTACTGGCGACACTGCCACTGTGTCGTACTGGGGACACTGCCACTGTGTCGTACTGGGGACACTGCCACTGTGTCGTACTGGGGACACTGCCACTGTGTCGTACTGGGGACACTGCCCCTGTGTCGTACTGGGGACACTGCCACTGTGTCGTACTGGGGACACTGCCCCTGTGTCGTACTGGGGACACTGCCCCTGTGTCGTACTGGGGACACTGCCACTGTGTCGTACTGGGGACACTGCCCCTGTGTCGTACTGGGGACACTGTGTCGTACTGGGGACACTGCCCCTGTGTCGTACTGGGGACACTGCCCCTGTGTCGTACTGGGGACACTGCCCCTGTGTCGTACTGGGGACACTGCCACTGTGTCGTACTGGGGACACTGCCACTGTGTCGTACTGGGGACACTGCCACTGTGTCGTACTGGGGACACTGCCACTGTGTCGTACTGGGGACACTGCCACTGTGTCGTACTGGGGACACTGCCACTGTGTCGTACTGGGGACACTGTGTCGTACTGGGGACACTGCCACTGTGTCGTACTGGGGACACTGCCACTGTGTCGTACTGGGGACACTGCCACTGTGTCGTACTGGGGACACTGCCACTGTGTCGTACTGGGGACACTGCCACTGTGTCGTACTGGGGACACTGCCACTGTGTCGTACTGGGGACACTGTGTCGTACTGGGGACACTGCCACTGTGTCGTACTGGCGACACTGCCACTGTGTCGTACTGGGGACACTGCCACTGTGTCGTACTGGGGACACTGTGTCGTACTGGGGACACTGTGTCGTATTGGGGACACTGCCACTGTGTCGTACTGGGGACTTAAAGGGCTTCCTTTAAGTCACTCTGACTTGCTCTGGTGTTGATGCAGTAAAGGCTTTTATGCAGATTCTCTTCCACACACACATACACACTCTCTCTCACACTCACTCAGTCACTCAGACACACACACACCATATAATTGCCCCACCCCCCGACTTCCAAGACTCATTCTAAAAGATCAGTCGCTATGACAACAAGCTCAAATCTGGACTCTGAAGTCAACTCATTGTCCACCCGAAAATGAAGCCTACTGCACCGCCGTGGATGTTCCTACTCCAGGGTTAGCCTAACTTCTCTATGCCCCACCATGGATGAGCTACTCCAGGGTTAGCCTAACCTCTCTATGCCCCACCATGGATGAGCTACTCCAGGGTTAGCCTAACCTCTCTATGCCCCACCATGGAGGGCTACTCCAGGGTTAGCCTAACCTCTCTATGCCCCACCATGGATGAGCTACTCCAGGGTTAGCCTAACCTCTCTATGCCCCACCGTTGCTGGTGTGAACTCTCGTTTACAAAGCATGGGTTAGGTGGTCGATAAGAGAGCTGGGGTCAGCAAACCACCTTGCCTGCCAGTCTGTGCCTAGTTCCTTGTAATCTTCCATGTCAATGGCAGTTCAGTGGCCACTTCAGGTGCACACAGGCTAGCGAACTAGTGGTGTGTGTGTGTGGGTGTGTGTGGGTGGGTGGGACACTGCATGTTTGTCATGTGCAGTCCGTATAAATGATATGTATATTCAATGCGTGGGTGTGCGTTTCGATGCGGGGAAGACAGGATCCGACCGGTCTCATCCGCCCGGGCGAAGACAAACGGAGCTGAAACATCCGAAGAGCTGCGAGGTCGTGTCGCCGACGGCGGCTTCACCGCGTCAGTGTGCGCATGGCTGATCGGGCACAGTGTCAACCTGGAAAAAACCACGGGAAAGATGAAGCCTTTTAAAGAGGCATTCAGATGTCCCTGTGTGGACCTAAATCCCCTCCAGGTCTGAGGTCTTGATACTGGCGTGGGTTAAGCTTGGACATCCAGCATTGTAGAGCCGTTGTGTGGAGTGTTTTATTTTTTGAAACGCACATTACCCTGTTTCTGTTACTTTGGTGTTCTTTGTCAGAGCCTCATAATGACACTGTGTGTGTGTGTGTGTGTGTGTGTGTGTGTGTGTTTGTGTGTGTGTGTGTGTGTACGCACAGCACACCTGCCCTTCTGATTAGTCATGTCCCCGCTGTGTGTGTTTGTTTTTATGGGACAGTTATTGGCAGCAGCTCTTCATCTCAAATATTTCCAAACTGTCATACATAATGAAACATGTTATATTATATAATCCTCCCCTCACTCGATACCCCCTTGCTAGAATCCTCCCATCTGTTCTAACGCTAGGCTAGCAGAAACCATACAGCCTGCAGGACTCCCCACAGGGCAAATATACATTCTTTCGCACCAAGGCGCTAGCCGTGTTTACTCTGAAGTCATGCCAACCGTTAGCTACCTAGAGCTAGCCACCGTGGGGCCATGGTGGGGGAGAAAAAGAAACATCATCGCCTAACCATGATGTGGGAAAGTACGTGCTGTCCCTACAGTACACACACACACACACACATACACATACACACACACACTTTGTCACATCATCCATTCCCCCCACGCACAAACACCTACGCAGAAAGGGGCGCTTACAACTTAAACACACAGCCACTGCCTGGGTGAATCCTTCTGTCTCCTGTCCTCAGACTAGCGATGGTGCCGTCTGTGCGTCTGTCTCCTGTCCTCAGACTAGCGATGGTGCCGTCTGTGCGTCTGTCTCCTGTCCTCAGACTAGCGATGGTGCCGTCTGTGCGTCTGTCTCCTGTCCTCAGACTAGCGATGGTGCCGTCTGTGCTTCTGTCTCCTGTCCTCAGACTAGCGATGGTGCCGTCTGTGCGTCTGTCTCCTGTCCTCAGACTAGCGATGGTGCCGTCTGTGCGTCTGTCTCCTGTCCTCAGACTAGCGATGGTGCCGTCTGTGCGTCTGTCTCCTGTCCTCAGACTAGCGATGGTGCCGTCTGTGCGTCTGTCTCCTGTCCTCAGACTAGCGATGGTGCTGTCCTTGCGGCGAGTCCTCATGTGTAATTAGGAACTTGAACCAAACTGAGAAGCTCCCATGAAAATAAACTCGAGTGAGAGTGTAGGTTGTTAGTTGGGCAACATGGCCTGCCGTGCGAGGGTCAAAGAGTGGTTGCCGTGGTGACAGACGTGGGGCGTTGAGGTCTCGGGTGTCCAGTGAAAGGGGGGGGCGGAACGTGAACACATGACTGGTCATAGTCCTAGACAACGCTGTCTGTTTCCCTAGACCGTAGATCTCTCTGTGTCATCCTCATTCTCTTTGTCTCCCTTCCCCCTCTCTCTCCCTTCACTCTCTCCCTTCCCTCTCTCTCTCTCCCCTTCCTTCCCTCTCTCTCTCTCTCCCCCTTCCCTCTATCTCTCTCCAATTCTCTTTCTTTCTTTGACTTGACTTACTCGCTCTGACTTTCTGACTCTCCCTCACGTCTGACTCTTCCCATCTCCCTCTTGTGTCCCTCCCTCCCCTTTTTTCCTTCATTCACTCAATTTTCAGTATCTCCTGTGCATCGTGTCTAATTATGTGTGTGAACATGTGTATCTTCGGGGGAACTCTACAATGCTCCTGATCAAAGCTTGTTTGTTTATTTCCACCCTGCTATTTTGGGCCTCATCACCCTAACTCCCCACAGAACCTTATAAGCTCTCATAACACCCTATTAACTGGGATTGCTCCACATTCTTAAGAATGGCCCTTGTGAGCTACCATAGGCTCTGAGAAGCTACCATACTCATGTCTATAAACATTAAAAGATATCACCGTTCTTTATCAACTACCATAGTTCTCTATAAGCCTCTATAGTTCCCTACAAGCTACCAAAGTTCTATATAGCCTAGCTTTCTATAAACTACCGTAGCTTTCCCAGTCCTTGGAAAGTACTTGATCTCAACACTGGTCTCAGGTTGTAGAGGTTGTCTCTTGTCAGAGATCTAAGAAGGTGCACTTTGTAGAAAGACTTGGTTAGTAGGGGTTGTTACGATGAGCAGTTGTTTTCCATATTCTTTCCCTCTTTCTTCGAGACTAGAATATTCTCTTTCTACCGTCGTTGGTCTCTCCGTGGTCCGTCTCTCGAGGGGAAAGGAATACATCAGGTGCCTCTTTCTAGAAAGTTCCCCTCAGGGTTCTAGAGAGACCCATGGATATAAAGGAGCTTTTGACTGTCTAAAAGAGCCTTTCCCTTAAATTGTTGCCTAACTGATAGAAAGGTCCTTTTAACTTCAGGGGATGAACTTGAAGAGGAACTAGTGTGGAGGAAAGATGTGGTGTTACTCTCCTAATGAACTGTCCCCAGTTCTAACCTGAATGTCAAACTTCAACCGACTAGGGAGGTTCACTTGGTTTTCCCCTCGGTCCAAGACGATCTCATGGTCGACACTGAGCACACATCTGAGCGTGGACGAGGCTCTGTCGAGTCGTTTGTTCAGAATGTCGCGTGTTTCACGCCCTCAGGGGTGTGTGAATACACACACACACACACACACAAGCAAATATAGTCCCAAGTGTCAGCTATGAGGGAAAACACATATTTCAGTTCTGTAGTTTGTTCGGAGACGCCGGGGGAACTGTCACAAGGGAGGCCAGTGAACAAATACGGCATCTAACTACAAAGGGAGGAATCTTTGTGTGAGTGGCTCGATTATCTTTAGATTTGCCAGGTGTAGTGTTCAGTACCCAAAGACGTGCTATGTCGTTTGGATGATTGGTTTTGAAGATATAAATGTAAATGCGTTGGCCACCGTGTTTAGCTGCACCAAGCTATGGAGCACTCCAGTACGGTATCCTTCCCTGCGAAAAGGATACTTTCCGAGGCTCGTTCCGTTTGTCGGTAACCAAAGTATTTCATTCAAACTGGCGCTGCGCTCGTGAAAAGAAAAAGCCATTCGATGGGACTGTTGGGGTGAAAGGAATAAGAAAACATTACATTTAAAGGCCGTGCGCAGACGAATCTTGGCTCGTGGCTGTGACCTCTCGAGATGACCTCCTCGCCTCCTGACCTTTGACCTTTGTCCCTTTTGTCACAGGCCGAGGATGGACGAGACGGACAAGTACCAGCAGAGGCTGCAGGCGATCGCTGTGAGTTTTAACGACACGCACACACGCGCACACACCATGAAAAGTAAGCTCGGCGCCCTGTCCTGTCTACGGCTGCTGAATAATTTACCCAGGGTGCAGTGTGGCAAGCAGCCAGGGGCCTCCCTCGGCCCAGTAAAACAACACCGCTCCGTTCCCATGGAGACGGTGACTCAGGACCTAGCATGGCGCAGATCCTCGTGTCCATGGCGATATTGCCCTGTGGCAGGTGTGTGACCACCAGGTGTTCCTTTCCCTTTTGTCGCTCTCCTTATTTCTCCCTCCTACCTCTCCTCGCCTCTCTCTCTCTCTCTCTCTCTCTCTCTCTCCCCTCTCTTTCTGGCTCTCAGGAGAAGCGACGCCTGCAAGAGGAGCAGGAGAGGGCTAAGAGGGAGATGGAGGAAGAAAAACTGAGGCTGCAGCAACTCAAGGTCTGACCTACACAAACACACACACACACACACAGACGCGTATGCACACACACACGCGCACGCACGTTACATAAACTCCCTCACCGAGTCTCGATCACACGTCGAAGTGAAGAAAGTCTAGAACATTCACACGTTCTCTGTTGCCCAAATGAACTCTAAGTCTGTCAATCAAAAAGGCTACAGAGGGAGCCGGTAGCTAACTTCCAAATTGCATGCCAAGTAATACAAAACACTCCTTCGTTTAGAAGAGAACTCTCACACACACACACACACACACACACACTCACACCCTTCCTGAATCTGTCAGTGCCTCTGGCAGGGTTGAAGGCGGGCCTTCCTGAGCCGAGCTCAGTTTTATGTGTGTGTTTACGTGCGTGCCTCCGCGCTGGCTATTGTTCGTACTCACTTCCCAGTCTGGCCTTCCCGCCTTCCTCCTCTACCTTGTCACTGTGGCCTAGGGCACATTCCTGGAGAGAGGGAGAGAGGGAGAATGTGTGTGCGCGTGCATTCCCCCGCCAACTCTGTGTGTTTGTATACCCACACTTGGTGTACAGTGAGTGACTGTGTGTGACCCATCTCCTACCTAGTGTACACATCCGTTCTCTCTCTCCCCCCCCCCTGCAGATAATGTCCCAATAAACACTTTCAGATGCGCTCCGCTCAAGGCTAACCCCCTGTGCATGCTACATACCACAGATTCCATACTGAGCAAACCAGCGCCAACCGCTAGCCGCTAACGTGAAAAAAACAACAACCTCCCTCTCCCCTAAAAAGCCTCCGTCTTCCCCTCTCTCTCTCCACCAGCCCTGGACAATTCCTGCTCTGTCCGCCTCTCTGAATGTTTACCTCTCTCTCTCTCTCTCTCTCTCTCTCTCTCTCTCTCTCTCTCTCTCTCTCTCTGCCTCTCACCTACTCGCTCGGAACGTCCTAGGAGGTCAAGAGAAGTATACTCGTCCATATAAACTCTTTCTGTCTAAGCGCTGGCTGAAGTGCTACACACCACCAAAGCCGAGAGGCTTTCGGGCCCTCGGTCAACGCAAGCTTAATTAGACAAGCTTTTAATGAGACCAGAGCAGCGTTATTGTTGTTTTATGTCTCTTCGTTCAAACCGTTGTAGATGTCGTTCTGCTGCTGTCTGAGAGGCTGCTCTATGAGTGCACTTGAGAACTTTCTCTGCCCGTTTTCCCTTTGTGACACGCACAAACACGAAGGGCGCACACACACACACACACGCACGCTCACCTTTTGAAGCCCCTCTCTCGGATCAAGGCTGTGTGATACTTGTGTCGTCTGGGGTGGGGGGTGGGGGGGGGTTTGGACGCGCTGAGTGTACCGCGGGGGGCTGCACCAGGAAGGAAGTGCCCGCTGCAGACTTCCTGTCAGGGCGGGCTCATCACCTCCAGCTGAGATAAAGAGAGACAAAGGGAGAGAGAGGTTTGAGAAGGAGCGGAGGAAGGAGAGAGGAAGGGGAGACAGGTGGTGAAATACTCAGAGAGACAGAGAGAGAGAGAGAGAGAGAGAGACCGACAGAGAGACAGACGGAGAGTCAGAGCGAGAGAGAGTCCGAGCGAGAGAGAGTCAGAGAGAGAGACAGGAGAGAGACTGGGCTGAAGGGTTGAAGGGTTTTCATTGAAAGTGCTGGCGTGGGAGGATGAGACCCCTGTTAGCCCTGGGTAGGATGAAGTGATATTTCAAGGTGTACGGGGTTTGTGAAGAGCGAAAGAAACAAAGGGCAACAGTTGTGCTAGCTGATTGGACGGGGAGCCGAAAAGGTCACGCCCACCCGCTGGCAAATCATAGAATGTGAGATTGCGCGCACGTCTGTCATTACCGCTGTTTGTCTGCCTCGGTCTCTCTCTGTCTCTCTCTCTCTCTCTCTCTCCTTTAGGGGTTGTGACTCACGACTTGATGATTCACATTCACATTATTATTATTTTTTCTCCATCTATGTCTCTCTCTCATGTTCTCCCTATTTCTCCTTGTATATCCATTCATTCTTCCTTCCTCCTCCCCCCCCCCACCTCCAGAGGAAGTCTCTCAGGGACCAGTGGCTGATGGAGGGCCCCCCCCAGTCCCCCACCTCCCCAGACAGCCAGGCCCCCCACTCCCCCCTCTGGGGCTCCCAGGCCAAGGAGATAGAGCAACGCATAGACAAGTAGGAACACACACACACTGTCTGCCTCACACGACAGAATTGTCATCATACTTACTTATTTGTGTTTGTGTACATAGACCAGAGACGCAGTGGTACTCCAGATTCATTGTAATAATCGATCATAATATGTGCTCGCATTTGTGCCCATGTGTGTGTGTGTGTGTGTGTGTGTATCAGGTTGCAGACAGAGAGTCAGCGGCTGGCAGAGAAGGAAGAGAAGATCAAGGAGCAGATGGAGGATGGCCAAACGGTGTGTGAGACATACACACACACACACACACACACGTACAGAGTCGCCGCAGCACAAGTGCAACAAGCAGGTCCATCATGTTCCATTAAGCTAATTTCTCCCACAAGTCCTGAGTCATGAATAATGTAACATCTCCTTAATGTAGCTTTGATCCAGCCTCTCTCCTTCAAACGGAGGGAAGTTTGCTCCAAAAAATCCCGCGAGCCGCGAGCCGAAACAATGCGCATCACCTCGCATACTCTCAAGGGATTGTTCAGCCTCGAAGGCGGCCGTGAATGTTTACCCCACGATGGCATACGGCGCCTTTCCATTTTCCCCGTAAACAAGGACAAATCCTTTTTTGAGGCAGGCTGGATTTTCCTCAGTTTTTGGTTTTGGAGGTTGTTGTTACCTTACGTGACATACATGTAGTCATTCAGCAGACACTCTTATCCAGAACGACTTATAGTAAGTACAGGGACGTTCCCCGCCCCACGCTACGGAACGGTTGCCGACCAGTGGTGCAATTGAATGGATCAGTTGTCTTTGTCATGAACTGAGGTGTGTTTGATTTGCCTCCCAGCTGTCTCTTAAAGGACTAGTCTGTTGTTTGGGCTACAGTGGATGACCCAAATCAGGTGCACCCATTCATTGACAGTTTTAGCAGATGGCCAGGGTCAGCCTCCAGGTGTTGTGGCTTCAGCTCACCTGCGCCACCTTGTGGGCTGTAGAAAAGCCTCGACGCAAGTCAACGTAACCTCAAGCCTTTCTAATCCTTCTCATGTGAACTGCTCTGTGAATCATTTTCTAAATGTAAAAAATGGGTATGGACTTGGTATGGAACCAGACCGAGGAAATCTGGGAAGGTGGGAGGAGTTTGTCGTGTCTGGGTGCAGTTCTGTCTAACCCCTCCCCTTTCTCTCCCCTCCTCCAATAGGAAGCGGCTGCTGTGGCGGAGTGCGTTGCAGGTGGGTGCCGCCTGTCCTTCCTTAGTAACGAGGGTTGTCGGCTGGCTTCGACCACCTGTCGGCAACAGCTGCCTCCCAGCTGTGCTGCATTTAGTTAACTGTTACATCTGTGTGTGTGTGTTATTAGTTTGACTCTGTGATCGGGGCCGAGTTCATCTGTGTTCTACCGGGGAAATGTTCTTTCTGTGAGTCTCTGGTGGCTTGGTTGACAATACGTTCTCCACTTGGCCCTGACTTGTCTCTTTTTTCATGCTGTTTCTCTCTCTCTTTTTCTCTCTCTCTCTCTCTCTCTCTCTCTCTCTCGTTCTGTCTCTTTCATACTCCTCCTCTCTCCCTACATACAGTAATTCAGAATGGGAAGGTCATGTTGTACAAAGTCGCATTATGGGGACGTCTTTAGGTATTCAATATTTCAATATTTTCTCTCTCTGCTGTCACCCCACACAGAGGCAGTCCAGGTGACGGTTGTGGAGAACGGGCAGGTGCAAGGCGAGGCAGTGTCAGGCGAGGCAGCAGCAGGCGAGGCAGCAGCAGGCGAGGCAGCAGCAGGTGAGCAAACAGACATGTGGCCCCGCCTCATTTCAGTATTCATATTCCTTCTGCGGTATTCCCCAAAGAACCGTTGATGATTGGTCTTGTATTCTCTGTCCACAAGACACTGTGTTTAAGACGTGCTATTAGCACTTGAGAGATATGAATATTCACTCTCTGGTGAATATTCATACCTGCTAATCAGACAGCGTGCATATGCATGTATGCTAATGGTGGAAGGGCCCGTACTTTAACATGCTTTCTTCTTTGGAGGGCAGAGAAGTGCATAAGACGAGGTAAGGTGAAGCTATTTATGAGGTCATAGCTGAGGTCATCGAGACTCACGTTTGTATCTTAAGAGCTGTCAGTCGAGCGACAGTGTTTGTCCATATGATGATGTCCATATGATGATGTCCATATGTTATCTTTTTTCAAGAGAATATTTTTTTTAGCCCCCTGCTACTCCCTTGCACATTTTTATACACTATCTTAAAAAATATATATATTCTTGCTGTTTTAACCATAAACTACAGTAATGTAACTGTTACCATTACTGTTATCAGCGTTGGAGGGCGTGGTTGAGAATCCAGGCCCGCTATTGGAGGCAGCGGCTGCCTTGACCAATGGCAGAGGAGAGGGGGAGGGCCAAGCAGCCCTCGACCCCTCGGGCGAGGAGGGGAGTCCCAGCACCAATGGTCTGGTCGCCAACGGTGCAGACGGCGCCGTCACCATGACGTTCCTGGGCTACTCGGATGCGGAGCCTCTGAACGGCGAGGAGGAGGACGAGGGGATAATCATGACGCGGGCGGAACGAGTGATCGTCACGGACGAGAGCGACGAGGCGGCGGAGGGCCTTTCACCCCCCGACGGGGCTCCGCAGACCAGCTCCCAATCCCCAGAGGAAGAGGCCGGGGAGACTGAGGTGGCGGAACCCGAGTCTGTTCCGGAAGCTTCCGCAGTGCGAGAGAAAGAAGAGGAAGAGAAGGAAGGGGGGACGGAAGAAGGAGGGACGACTGCAAAGGCAGAAGCGAATGAGGCGGCTGACGGAGGAGTAGAAATAGGTGGAGAGGGAGAGGTGAAAGAAGAAGTGCCGAAATCGATGGATGGGCCCACGCCTAAGCTGCAGTCCCCCGTGGCTGATACACCTCTCTCCTCTGATACCCCGCCTGCTCTTGCCCCCACCTCCAGTCCCGATGCCGAGGAAGTGGCTGCCAAGACGGAAGGAGAGAACCAGGGGGACCAGGGGGGAGAGGCAGTTCCAGCTGCCCTGGCTCAGGTCACCCTCACTGGGCAGGAGTTCGAGGAGGTGTCCCTTGCAGAGCCCCGGACTGAGGCTGGGTCTGTGGAGCAGGAGCCCCTGCTGTCTGCCTCCAAGGGCCCCCAGACTCAGGCGGGGGCCCAGGCGGCGATGGCGTCCCCTCCAGAGACTCTTGCCTTGAGCAGTGCGCAGGAAGGGGAATCCCCGAAACGCAAAACCTGCCAGTGTTGCTCTGTTATGTAAATGCGATTTAGTCTCTCTTTTTCTCCCTCCCTCCCTCCCTCCCTCCCTCCCTCCCTCCCTCCCTCCCTCCCTCCCTCCCTCCCTCCCTCCCTCCCTCCCTCCCTCCCTCCCTCCCTCCCTCCCTCCCTCCCTCCCTCCCTCGTGTCTTTATCACTCTTTTACTTTCATGCTTTCACTCGGTCTCCCTTCTTTTCCCTCCCTTTTTAAACACGTGCAAATTGTCTGTTTCCTTTCTCGGCCTCCCTCCACCCCTCCTCTAAGCCGTTTTGTGTTGTTAAAACCGTGCGAGAAAAGGGGCTGCATCTCTCTAACACTGTGAAGGGTGGAGTAAGGGAGGAGCGCTAATGTGCCTTCGAAGCTCCACACTCAAAACTCCAGCTTCACCCCTCTGCCCTCAGACACCTGTCCTGCCACCCCACCACACACACACACACACACACACACACAACCCCTACACGGCATTTCACCAGGCCGCTTACAGTGCCGTTCTCCACCGAGAAAGAGTGACCAAAGATATCTGTGGCCTCCTTACTGTACACGAGTGATGTGTCGAACCGGCTTCTGTCCTCGTCCTCTTTCCTCATCCCGTAATCGAATCTAATGGAGTTGCTATAGCTGCAAACCTGTCTGTCAACAGGGTCCCAAGTTACTATGATACGGCTGGCTTCGGTTTCAATGTTAATCAAGGTGTTTAGTTGTATTGTTTTGATATAAATTCATGTAGGTCCATGCACTAACATTTTTTATCCAATTGTTCTGCTCGTTTTGTGGCGAAAAGTACCATGGTGGACGTAACCAAGGAAGAAATGCCCGTTTTCTTTTTGGATGTATTTGCTTGGCTTTTTTGCCCTACTTGAATAATACCTACCATTCTACCATACTGCGTTTTGTCCATTCTAACTTTAAAGACTCTGTTTATTTTTAACAGCTAACGGCTAGATTCAAGCTGTGTTTTTCTTTTATTAAATGTATTTTCCCATCGTTTTAAGGATATGCACAGCTCTTTTGAGATTGCTGTGGGCATGTATGTACATAGCCATCATGAATTTGGGGGGAAGGGAGGGGGGATTGTATAGCAGGTATTTTTCAAATGTGTTGACATGAGTCATATGGTTTAATGATTAAACTGGAACCTTATTTGCTGTTGTACGAATGTTCTTTCGAGCTGAAAGGGACACTACAGTATGACCACAGTCGTACACTCCTCCACGTGTTCAAACACATCTGAATGCCCTGTGGAACTAAACTGTCGGGGATATGTGTGTTTTTTTCTTACCCCAAATCAAAGTAATAAAGTAATAAGTAGTAAACCAAATCTCTACTTTCCCTGACATGCTTTTGCTTCTGAAACAGCGACGCCCAGAATGCGTTAAGGCGCTCAGGTAAGTCGAGTCAAATCCCGTCACTCACCCTCTCTCGTTGTGCTGGATCCGGAGGAAGATAAAAAGGTCTCTACGTCAAATGGCTTCTTCGACTCCTGAGTGATTATTATTTCCCAGATAAGAGAAGCTCCAGAGACACACTGGAAGATAATGGCAACTCTTTCAGAGCTGTTTCAAACTTAATTAAAAAATTATATGGGTGGATGTCGCAATGACTGAATGTACTGTAGGAGAACTGAGAGGGCTTTTACTGGTACTGTGTTTCGCAAATGTGGAACTTTAGAGTTCTTGCATAGAACAACACCTGTGGTGGGGGGGTGGGGGGGTGAAAGTATAAGAGGGAGGAACCCTCCGTCCGAGTGCCAGTGTTAGCTCCAGACCTGGGTAGAGAGACAGAATAGACGGAGAGCTGGACAAGATCACTAACTGATATCATTGGACATATCGTTTCATAAATCCAGATATACCGCAGCAACGACAACAAGGAGGCCCTGAAGACCCGGGACAGCATCACCATGTCCTTCACCCCCTCCCCCCAAAACGACACCACCCCCAACAACAACAACAACAACAACAACAACACACAAGCCTCCTACACCCAAATCAACCGCTTCGTGGACCAATGTCAGCACTTGCCGTACGACGTCTCCATAGCGACCGGAGGGGCCTTGGCGTTCTCGTCGGGGGGACGCTTCAACCTCACCGGGGACTTCCTGGGCGTGGCTTCCTGTCCCGACTGCGTGGTGATGAGGTGGGACGTGGCGTCCAGCAGGAGGGTCTCGGTGGACGTGTACCTGCTGAGTCGGAGGCGGGAGGTGGGGGTGGAGGCGATGGAGGAGTACGGGGCCCAGCTGCGGTGCCTGGGTCTCCCTGCTCCGGTGGTGATGGACCCGGAGAGGGAGCTCTGTCCTGAGACGAGCCCGACCGAAGCCCCTCAGACTGGGGGGGAGGCAGAGAGACAGGAGGCCTGAGATCATGGGGCGGTGGTGGTTGTTCGGTTTGGGACAACGTGTGGGATTCCAACCACTTCAAATGATAAGTAAAAGCTTGAAATGCTCTCTGTTATCTCGACATTGATATGTTCTTCAGTGTTGACGTGAAGTGGAGCGTATTCTTCATTATTTACGCAGACTGGTTAAGATGGATAGAGAGACTGACAAAGAAGAAGGGGATTTTTATAGGGATGTTTTTCTGCAATGTTACCCCCACAAACTATATTCAACCATGTCATTGTATCGTTCAGCATGTAAGACTTACAAGTTCATAAATAAAATGCCAGTGAAAAAGAGAAACATTATTTTGGCTATTCCAGGCGGCGATTCAGTTTCATTGTGCACTCACGTTCACGCTTGAGCGGTACAAGAGCACCACAGGACCCAGGGCCGCTGGGAGACGGTGTTGGAATGTCATCGCGTCATTAACACGGCTTCCATTACAGTACATCGAAAGTGAGGAATGCTAATTGGTACACCTGTGCTGTGCTGTGAGTGTGTGTGATAAAGAGAGAGAGAGAGAGTAAAAAGAGTAGGAGAGGGAGAGCAAAAGAGAGAGAGCAAAAGAGAGAGAGAGAGAGAGAGAGAGAGGGAGAGAGCAAAAGAGAGAGAGAGGGAGGGAGAGAGCAAAAGAGAGAGAGGGAGAGAGAGAGAGAGTAAGAATGCGGGTGTGAGAGGGGAGGTGCACCCAGGCGCGTTTCAAAATGTGGGTGTAAGTGTGTGACCAGAGAGAGAGAGCACTCTGTGTGTGTGTGAGGGGGCTTAGCAGTATTGGGCCATTAGCTGCGCAACAGTCCAGTAAGCTTCATCTTCCCCCAGCATTTCATTGGCTGTCAGGAGTGTGTGATAGTGTGTGTGAGTTCCTTATAACAACTTTTTCCACATCACATTGCAAGCAGCACAAGATTTGTAGCTCTTGGTTCTGGCTGCTTATCACCCACCACACCTAATCCACAGGTAAGTGCTGGGCAACTATTTCATCCTTCAGGACTTGTATTTGACAAAGTCACTGTGATGCTGTTATGTGGATCCATTTGTGATTGCTCTCGGCACTGCATACTGATGGGATATCACAGTCATGGTCATGTTAGGCTTGAAGGTCACACACTTAGTCCTCACAACCAACACCTAAAATGGGGTGAAACTTTGACCTCCATGTTTGTTGAAGTTAGTCTGGAAGAGGCACATGTACTGTACATGGCAGCGTTTCTTTGCCGTAGCCCCGCTAGAAATGATTTTTTAATGATGATTGCAATTTGAAAAGCTTCTTTGATAACCTTAGCCCCATCGTCGCTAATAAGGAGGAATGTAATCCCTTTATGTAATGGCCTTTTTAATCCAACTCTACTTGCCCAATGGGAATACTGTAATTTCTCATGTACCCAAAGTGCTCCCAATGGACAGTACAATTGTTGTATGTGGGACAACACATACATAAAATTAAAAGTGAAATAGATTTTTAATGCAGACTGTTGTGGAGCAATGCAGAGAAATATCCAATATGAGAAGATTTGAGGAAAAAAGGTGTTTCAAAGGGCTTTCTTTTATAACTTAAACTTCATCTTTCATAACCCTCTGGGTTGAAAAGTCCTTTCTCACCTTGGCCATTGGTTAACGTTTCTTTGAAGTTAGAAACGGTTACGCATTATGTCCATTTGAAATGTATGAACTGTTACGTACGTGTGGGGTTCGGTTAGTCTGAAAGCATCGTTCCTTACGAGTGTGTGTGTGTGTGTGTTTGTTCATGGGAATGTGGGGCTGAGGTTTACAGTATGACCCTCCAATATGAAAAGCACACTCTCATTGTTTTCACAATGCCTTGTGTCCACAAAGGCCGAGCAGTCCCAAGCAGGGTTATCAGGACAGGTCTTAGATCACGGTGTTTGCCTCCTCATACCTCCAGGAGAATGAAAGAACACCCCACGCCCTTCCCCTGTCACAGTCCCTGTGAGAGAGAGAGGTGACACGGTCACTGACAACCCATTTGACACACGGAAGAAAAATCGTTTCCGAAATCGTTATACAATTTATAAAGAAAAGGTAGGAACGCTTGACACGCCCCCCCCCCAATCTTTACTTTGTTCACGGCCCTCGTTTGAAGCCCGACGTTCTGCTCCGAAAAGCTGCCTGTTTTGAAGGCCCCTGCGTGTCCTCGTGAGTGCGCGGAGACGAGGTAGGTCGTGTTAGGGGGCAGAGACAAGGTTGTGTGAGGGGGCAGAGACGAGGCAGGTCGTGTGAGGGGGCAGAGACGAGGCAGGTCGTGTGAGGGGGCAGAGACGAGGCAGGTCGTGTTAGGGGGCAGAGAAGAGGCAGGTCGTGTGAGGGGGCAGAGACGAGGCAGGTCGTGTGAGGGGGCAGAGACGAGGCAGGTCGTGTGAGGGGGCAGAGATGAGGCAGGTCGTGTGAGGGGGCAGAGACGAGGCAGGTCGTGTGAGGGGGCAGAGACGAGGCAGGTCGTGTGAGGGGGCAGAGACGAGGCAGGTCGTGTGAGGGGGCAGAGACGAGGCAGAGCTGGGATGTTCTGCGCGTGTGCGCTTCTCTGTCGCTCATTCCCCCGGTTCCTTTTGTATTCCAACAGTCATTCATCTGTTAATGATTCCTAGCTGCCCCTGCCAACATCCCTGGGCAGTTTGAATGGCACTCGCTGGGCAGGGCAGGATAGGGCGCACTAGGGCCAGTCCACACTGCAATTGGTTGGCATGGAGGCCGGGGGCTGAGGGTGGGGGCGCTGGTGGTGGTGGTGGGGGGTTGTCTCTGGAAGGTTGCATCATGTGAGTGGGAGTGGGGGAGGGGGAGGGGGTTGACAGAGAAACAGATAGACAACAGGGAGGATTGAGAAAAGAGTCGAAAGTCGCCCGGAATGTGAGGAAGGGTGTGAGTTAAAGATAAGGGGGAGGAGGTCTGAATGACACGTGAAAGAGAGAGAGAGAGAGAGAGGAGGAACGTGAGGAGGAAAGATAAAGATGAGGAAAGAGAGAGATACTGCAGGTGAAGAGAGAGAGAGAGGGCCAGCAGGTCGATGTGCCCTGAGGATTTTCCGATTCGTCTCTCGGATGGTGTGAATGTGCGTGCGTGTGAGAGAAAGAAAAGCATATGGTTAGAATGCATGAGAGTGTACGGGTGCTCTCCTGCATACGAGAGCGCGCGCGTGTGTGTGTGTGTGTGTCTGTGTGTGTGTCTGTGTTTGTGTGTGTGTGTGTGTCTGTGAAAGAGAACCTCACTGAGCAGCCCTAAGTAATATAAGCTGATTAAACAATGGCTGACTCAGCTGAAACAGCAGGTTGCAGAGAACGAGGGGTAGGAGAAGCTCCACACCGATGGCCCACTCCATACTACCCAACAAATTCCAGCAGCCTCTTGTTAGTCATGACAGTTTCTGCCTGTTTACAACTCACACTGTCTGTGAAAACACAAAAGCTAGACACTGTGAAACTGTGTCGCCTGCACTTCCAGACAACTGTTCTGCTACACAAAACAGAACGTGCACCCTGCAGCACTGGTGTAGTACATTCGCTGCCATTGCATTGCAATGAGTCGAACATGCAGTAAATATCATGTTATCTTGAATTTATTCTGTTCTGTCGATCTGCCTGCAGGACACACAACAGAATATCAAAATGGGTTGCCAGGTTTGTTTTTTTACAGCTAATTCTTTCATTGTCCTCTGCGCCCTCTTTTCTTCATATTTACTGGCTGAAGGACAAACAGCCCAGACTGTTCCAGACCGTGTCAAAGTGTTCCAGGTCAACAGAAAACAAGCCGGCCTCGTCTCACCATGGCAACAGAGCCCGCGGCCAACAGAAGGAGCGCTGCAGATTCTCTGGACGAACGGGGCAACGAGGTCTGGACCGAGGGGGAAATGGATGCCCATGTTGGGAACAACCCGCTTCTAACAGGCAAAATATCCCCCAAGGCAGCGCCAGAGGATATCGGTCTGGAGGCGCCCGAGTCCGAACCGACGACACACGCCATCGACGTTGACTCAGTCGACAAAATGGCCGAACGAGCCGAAATGGACGAGAAGTGTCGAGAAGTGAACCAGAGTCCAAGCGAGTCCGACGAAGGTGAAGTAGAGAACCACCCCGATGGGATCGATGAATCTGCTCGCGTGGCAGAGGAGGGAACCCCTTCCCCCTGCAATGACCCGCCCCCACCAGCAGAGGGCGACGCGGCCCCACCACCGCCGGGTGTCTCCACCAGAGACGTTGAGGTCCTCTCCAACCCCAAAGAGGAGGACTCATCATCCGATAGCCAGGACAGTCAAGAACGGCAACCGACACCTTACCTCAGCGACCCCGTGACGAGGGAAGCAGCGCCGCCGGTCGAGGTCGAGGAAGACCGTGTCAGGAACGATGAGACGACCGGAAAGCGAGCGGAAGGGCAGGTACAAAAGATCCCAGAGGGTCAGCAGCACCGCAGGAAACCCGAGGAGGTTTCACCGGAGGCTCTTGAAATCAGCACCCACGCGATCCACCGGCGACTCTCGAGAAACAGCTCGGATGACGCGTTCACCATCGAATCCCCGGAAGGGGCAGAGGACGAGAACCAGACCGTGGACCGCAAGCCTCTGGACATCCCCTCGGCCAGAAGACAGTGGGTGAGACTGGACGTTGCCGGCAGCAAAGCCCCCCGACCTCGCTCGTCCAGAAGTTCATCCAGCAGCCTCGTGGCAGAGGACACGGCCCAGCCTGCAGTTCCCCCAGAGAGCCAGCAGGGAGAGCAGCAGCTACCTTCCAACCAGTCTTCCCAGGAGCTCGACAACCAGGAAGCAACGCAACAGGTGTTCAGCCAGGGATCTCTGCCCCCGGCGACGGTCGCCACGGCGCCTGCCAATCAGGGTGAGGCCGGTTCCCAGGGCTGTGCTCGTGTGGTAATGACAGAGAGGCAGAAAGGGGAGGAGGAAAGGGGGGAGGGAGCCGGCGGAGGACAAACGGGTGGAGAGAAAGGTCAGAAAGTGAGCGGAGTCAACGAGGGCAAGGCGGAGGAAGAGACAGAGGAACAAAAGGCGAGCGACGCCGAGCGAGTAGAAATAGAGAGGCAGAAGGCGGATCGACCAATCCCTGGGTTGAACTCCGAGGGCAACACGGCCTCCGGAATGGATACGGACTTGTACGATGACAGCCAGAGCGACAGCGGCGTGTCGGCGGACTTCTCTCCGAACACCACCGTGGAGCTCAACTACGTTCCCGACGCCGCCGGCTCTTCGGCGAGTGAGACGCCCATCGAGAGGGAGATCCGTCGGGCGGTCCAGCGCGAGCAGAGCCTGAGGAGATCCAGAGGGCTCCAGCATCAAACCGCCCCGGAGTACGTCGACATCCCCCTCCGGAAGTCCATCCTGACCCAGACCCTGCCCTCCAAGTTTGAGAGTAGCCAGACGAAGGACAGGCACTTTGCCGGCAAGAAGATGCAGAAGGAGATTCACGTGGAGACCCAGAGAGAGCAGATCCTGGTCCAGCTGGGTAAAGTGCCGGGCTTCTACGACAAAGGCACGGTACGCCAGCTCAAAGAGAGGAAGAAGCTCTTCGAAGCCTTCCAGGAGCCCAGGGACGACTCGTGTAATCTGTCCCTCCTGAGCAACGCGCCCTCCTGGGTCTCTGCCGGCGACCTCTCCACCCTGGAGCTCCCGGGGGACGACTCCTCGGACGGCTCCACCATCGGAGGCTCCTTCGCGGAGAGGAGAATGAGCCTGGACCCGTTGAGCCGGACCCAGAGCCCCGGCCCCGTGGCGGCCAGGGACGGGGGCTTCACCTACATCCCTCACGGAGGACCGGGCCTTACCGAGGGGACGAAGAGACAGGTCATCATCCTGGACAACCCCCTGGAGCTCCCCGTCCCGACCCTCTACCACGCCCGGCTCATGAGTTCCTCCGGGAGCTCCGAGTCCCTCACGGAGCCGCCGGATCAGACTGCGGTCGACTCGGCGACTCCCTGTGCCTCTTCCACGGACAAAGAGGAGAGCTGGAGGACGGACGACAGTCGAAGGAACGCGGAGGCGGAGGAGGAGGAGGAGGAGGTGGATGTGCCCAGGGAGAATCCCTTCTTCAAGCTGCGCACCTCCGTGACTCTGGACGTGGTGGGGCAGGACATCCGGGAGGCCAGGGAGAGGGAGAGGGAGCTGCGCAGGCAGAGGAGCAGCATGTACGGGGGGGGCGGCCGCGGGGGCCGCGGGGGCCGGGGGAGGGGAGAGGGTGCCACCGAGCCCCACGCCCCCCCCGCCCGCGATGAACGGCCTGGCTACTCCCGATCCACCTGTAACACCCCTGAGGATGTCGTCTGGAACCCCGACAGGTTGGTGCTGTATGTGTGTGTGGCCTCTGTGTGTGTGTGTGGCCTGTGTGTGTGTGTGGCCTGTGTTTGTGTATGTGTGTGTGTGACCTGTGTTTGTGTATGTGTGTGTGTGACCTGTGTTTGTGTGTGTGTGTGTGGCCTGTGTTTGTGTGCGCACCCATGCCCTGAAATCTCCAGATGAAATAGCTTAGCAAGCACATTGTTTCATTTTATGGTCAATGGCACATCCTGGGACAACCATTGCAATAAATTCCATCTCCCACAATCATTCCGCTCCAAAGCACCATAAACTAGACTGTACTTGATGTATGTAAAGTACATGACCGTAACGGAGACAAGGCAGCAGCTGCTGTGTGGAATGAACTGCCTGAAGCAAAGTGAACAAAAACACGTAAAAATCCCTGACTCATATCTTGACCCGTCATTGTGTCAGCAAGAAAAGGAGAAGTATTTCCTAAAATCCATACTAGGATGAATTCCAAAGCGCAGGCCAGAAATGCCCAACTGTGTTTCTTTCTAGAATGCTTATCCTGATAGACAACGTGATCTGGCACACCACATCATGCCACCACATCATGCAGAATCAGGGAAAGTTCAATAGGATTTGAAAGCTTAATCATTTCACTTAGACTGTGTCCTGTCAAGGAAGTGGCCTCAATTCAATTCGATCTGAAACCTTTTAATTATCCTTATCTTCACCTTCAAATGAAGGAACACTGGGTCCAATGTGCACGCATGCTTCTCATTAGACAAGTGTCGGTGGCAGGAAATGTGGGCTTTGTGTTTGTTTGTGTAGGTGTGTGTGTGTGTGTGCGACAAAAATGGCATTGTTTTCCAACATGGAAGCTCAGTGACTCACAGAACCTGCAGAAGGTTCTTATAGTCATATAGATGATAGCTTGTTGCATAACCCTCGTTTCCTGTACCTCTTCATCTCTGGCCCTTTGTGTTTTATTAATCTCTCTCTCCCTCTCTTCCGTGAACTCTCCCAGTCGGTTCCATAGAATTGTCATGGAAACTCATTACAGTCCACTGAAAAAGCCTCAACAACAATCCTCTTCCTCTCTGTCCTTCCAGTGCGACAGTCCTTGGGGAAGCTTGGCATGTGGCCGCCGCCGCAGGCTAGCGAGGAGGAGTCGAACCAACTCGAGGTAAGCCTCACACCGTCGCTTTCCCCCCGGGGAAGGTGGACTTTTCCTGGTCATCGAAAGACGAACGGTATGGGTTCAAATCCCCTCTGGACAGCCACGGGTTCCAGTGTTTTTCTCTGCACGAGATATCTCCTCTAGGGATCTCCTTTGTCCGCTCAGCTCCATTCTGAGGCAATAACCCTGCTGGATGATGTCACACCATGTATAGGGTTTTATGATGCCATTTATGGCCCGGCACAGTCTCGCTGAAACCTATCTTGTTGGTGCAATTGCGCTGAAATAATCTACCGTACCGCTCCCTATGGACACGACAGCCACTGGAAATGGGAGGATGTTCTAAGGAGCTTATCTGAGGAGATAGAGAGAGATAGAGAGAGAGAGAGAGAGAGAGAGAGAGGTAGAGAGAGAGAGAGAGAGAGAGAGAGAGAGAGAGATAGAGAGAGTAGAGTATAGAGAGAGATCGAGAGCTGATAGATCGAGCGCGATAGAGTCTAGAGAGCGAGAGAGAGAGAGGGCAATCGATGACGAATGAGAAACGATGGAGGGAAAGTCTGGAGGAAACTTCTTTCCAGCGTTCTCCTTGTGGACTCTGTATCTCCTTGCAACTCGCATGTCTCAGATTAGCAGAGCGGCATCGATTCAGTCCGCTCTGTAAACCGGGCTACGATTCTGTTTATTTCTCATATCTCTTTATCTCTCTCTCTCTCTCTCGGTCCCTTTCGGCATTAGCATTAGCAGGCCCTGCTCCCTGGTCTCTCCGCGCTTGTTAGTCATCCACACAGACACACCAGAGATAAGAGTGCTGTAATGAAGGGAGGGACAGGCTGGGGAGACGGAGATATGGAGATTCCACACGGAACTGTGAGAACAAACACTAGTCTATGAATCTCTATCATGCTGACCCCTCCTGACCTCAGTGTTATTGATGTTTACCTGGTCGATCACCGCTGGGGCTTGCAATTCTGTCGGGTTCTGCTGTTCTGTCTTGTCCGTCAATTATTACGTTTTCTGTATGTCTGTCTGTCTGTCTGTCTGTCTGTCTGTCTTTCTGTCCTACTGCTTGTCTTACCGGTCTGTCTGTCTCTCTCCCATACCCATTCAACTATGAAGAACCATGCCCTTCTGATGCCTGAATTTCTGCTGAACATGCACATCACTCTGCATAAAAGCGTCTGCTGAATGTATAAAATGTAAATGATCTACTTAGTCCTCTCCCTCTCTTCACTTCACTTCTACGGTATACTGATCCTCCCCCCCCCCTCCCTCCCTCCCCCCCTCCCCCACACACCCCTCTTCCTCCGCCCCAGGTGATCCAGAGCCCCCAGACCCCCAGACAGAGAACCCCTCTGCTGCAGCGCTGGGAGTCAGGCCTGGTGAATGGACACAGGGAGGGGGAGGAGGACTGAGACCCTCCCCACACACACCCACCTACCCAGGGACCTTTAACCCCAGGGCAGGCTAACTCTCTGGTTCTGTAAGCCAAGGAGTCATCCACGTCGAAACCACCTCACGGACTAGCCACACTGTACGAGTCTGACGAAACTCAGACACTGACGTGGAACAGTGGATGTTGGAGTTGTGGAATACGGGAACGCTGGGACTTCAGAATGGCTGAATATTCAAGTGGATGATGTCATAATATCAGGGCAAAAGGATATGGGACCATGCAGAAAGTCTGGTGGAAGATTCTAGAGCCTGACTGGCAAAATCAAGCGTGGATTCTATTTTGATGATGATTGAATTAACCTTTCAAACCTAGTTGTGTTTATCAAGCCTATATCCAAGCATATATTTACTATGAGTGTGTAGGCCTATACTGTAAATACAATTAGTTACAAATCGAATCTTTTTAACGAGAATCATACCTTCCCCTAGTTTCTACCCCACAGGCAATTAAAGCAATGTGAAGGTTAACAGGAGTTGCCATCATGTGATGTTGTAAATACAATGACGGTTGGCATGACAACTGTGCGTCCTAACAAGTTTGATTTATAAATGTTGTTGGATCACCTTTTTATTATTATTCAAAGTGACTTCTTAGAATTCTGACAGACAGCACATCCAATCATACACGATACACCTTCCATAATAGCCAATGAACAGAGCCTGTATTACAACACAGACACTTGTCGAGTGTTAAATGACCTTTGATTGTATTTATCGGCGGATATGCAGTATAGTCATTTCATGCTAAACGTTTTGTCACGTGTCACGAATTTACATGAACCAGTCAAGTGACAATACACAGGGACTTTAATCCCCAAACCCAACGGCTGGTAGACTTCATTGAATTTGTTTGTGCTGGGGAACACACCTACATGTCTGAAGCAGAATGGCATTGTTGTCAGGTCATGGGGTGGAGGCCTCATTGTCAAGTCTGCCATATCTGTGGTGCTCATAGAATTGAATGTTCCATGGTTGATGTTGCCCCTCCCAATTACCTGGGCCTTTGGTCTGGAATGTTATCCCTCTGTGCCTTTGATAGGCTGAAACTAGGACTAGACGTCATTGTGACTAATAGTACAAGCTGTAACTATTAGTTGTAAGTGACGCAGTGGTATCACCATAGATCGATACTCCCCTCCTGTTTGAAGCACTTTGCCCTGTTTTGGATGAATGGGGGGTGTCAGCTGCAATGTATGAGTTGTCTGTCTCTATGGAAACGGTGAGGTGGATGGTTGTTGTCGATAGCTGCAGGACTCCACCCTGCTTTCACAACAGTGCTTTAGCACATTAGCTATTATTGTTGTCTGGCACGATAATATAGGTAGGCCGATGTAGTTCATGGTTTAATCCCAACTAGTTATCTTTAGCATACTTTCATCTGCATTTGTGTGGCCAGACTACTATAGCTGTTTAAGATAAGATAACACTTTATTACCATAATCCCCACTTGGGAATTTGTGAGTGTTACAACAGCAGAGAAAAGAGACGGAAAAAAGATAAGAAAAATAATGGATTGCATTTATAATGCATTTAGTGGGGCAATTAATGCTATTTCAAATGTATACGTTTAGGGCTTTCATAGTTTCCAAAGAAAGAAGATAGACACATTAAGTTGAAAGAGTGTAAGGGTGAAGTATGAAAGCAAAATGTACTGTAAAGTGTGTAGTACTGCTTGGCTAATCAGGTGTAGCCTCATAGCTAGCATTTAAAATAGAGGATTACATTTAAACAGAAGGTTATGCAACCCGACCACCACTTTTCCCTCGAAGGAAAGAAGAGTATGTCTTGCTCCGATCACCAGCCCATGCTTTTGTGACATTCCAATCTCCTCTCAATAATTCAACAGTTCATATTGACAAGACGCAGTCCAGCGCCGCCGCCAAACATTGAAATTATATGGGCTGTCCGCTCGGGTGCTACCATGGCAACATAAGGGCTCAAAATGAATAATACACCAAATGACTGTGTTGGGCCAAGTGATCGGGCACGTCACCACAACCGTTTGATGTTTGAACTAATAATGTATGACCTGTCACAATGTCCTGTCCCCAAATAAATCAAACGGGCCACAGGACCACTGGCACCACAGAGGGACTAACTACTGACCACGATAAACCTCAAACACCTGGAACATCACAAACGTCCAACCAAAACAGCCTCGTGTTCAAAATCATTGACAAACTGTTGTTTTTTGAAACGTTCTTTCTTATTTTTAGAGCGTAGGCTACTTCAAAATGAATACTTCTACAGTGGGTTCCGAAAGCGCGCGCGGCCGAGGCCTTCGTACCGCGAATCCGACGAGCCGCGTGGCGTGACAGCGTTTAAACCGATTAGCAGCTCCTATTGTTAATAAGGCCTTTGTGCAGGGGACAGAGCGGTCGCAGTACGTGGGGTGAAGAGTGCGTGCGCGCGCGAGCGCATGTTCACGGTTTTGTCCCTCCATGATCCGCGACGTAACCTAACACGGGGGAACGAGCACTCCTGGGACGCAGAGGAGCGTGTCTTGCAGGGGGGGGGTCAACGATTCGAGATCGTTTAGTGTCGTTTCTCAGGAAGCCGCGTCACATCTCTGGTAACATCTTTGTCTGCGGGCCTGCCGATTGGACGTCGCCCTGTCTGTCATCACTCTGTGAGGACAACAGGGAGGGCTGAAGGACAGGAGGAGGATTTGGATTTGTCACTTGACTTGTCCCGTTACCGCCTCCTTTCTAACAATGACCCGGGTGACTGGTATGGGTGACTCATGCTGGTGTGGGTGTCTGTGTGTGTGGTGTGTGTGGAGTTCGTATTGTGTGCGCGTGCGTACGTATGTGCGTATGCCCGTTTGCTCTGTCGTGAACATTTGCCTGACAGAGCCTGAAAGTGAACAGGTGAGGGTTGTCAGTGTCGGCCTATGTCTGTGTCCAGGCCCATTGTGGTGATAATGTACACTTTGCATAATCCCTGTGTGTGGGGGCGGGGATACTGGTCCTCCAACAGAGGGCCAAGGGAACAGTGATACACCTGAGTCAGTCACTGTCAGAGCTGTAGCCTTTGATCCGGGAAGTGGCGGGGTAATGTCCCCATGTTCTACTTAGAGGGAGGTGAAGATCCACATGAGTCGCCCATGTGACTCTATTAACCAATAAACGGTGAAGAGTTCTGACAAACGCCCTTCGACCTGAGCTGGGTGCAGCCAATGGGCAATTCCGGAAATGCCGTTGATGGGAAAATCTCAAGTTACGGCAGATAAAAGGGACTTGGTTGTCACTGAAGTGCTCTGATGATGTACTGGTGATGTGAATAAGACCTCATGATGTTTCCATTTACAATTCGACCGCACGGCAGTGTAATCATTACCTGGGGATTTTTGACCCAAGTTGATGACTCGAGATTAAGGACGAGCAAGTACGGGTCCAAAGGGCTTTGACATATTTCATGTTCAGTCAGGAAGTAGATGAGATGGCTCGCTCGTAGCTAGCAAGTAGTTAGAGAGTAACGATGCTGGTGTTGTGCTTGTTACATCAGTGGCCTGCCTTGAGGGAGGGAGCGGAAAAGCAAGAGGAGCAGGGAGAGAATGAAAGAGAGGGAGAGAGAGAGAGAGAGAGAGAGAGATAGAGAGAGAGAGAGATGAAATAGAGAGAGAGAGATAGAGAGAAAGAGAGAGAAAGAGGCCAACAATGAGCTAAAGCGAGAGATTTAAAATGACATTATCCATGAAACCTTTTTGTATGTGTGTGTATGCGTCTGTCTGTTTAGTATGGGTATGGGTGTGTGTGGGTGCGTGTTTATGCGTGGTTGTCACCTACACAGAAGAAGACATGCGGGCTCGACCCAGCTATGGAAACCAGCCAGCAAGTCATAAACCCACGCCAGCAGTCAGTTTCCTGGCTGTCTGCTACAGATACAGGGGAGAGATCTCCGTCACATGATTGACCTTCTGCGATAAACATCCACAAACCGAAATCTCTCCTCCAGTATTTCACTCTATCAGGTTTAGAAAACAGAGGCTTGTGTTGCCCCCGTCAACCATTTGTGATTTGCGACGTAGTCTTACTTTTCGAGTACGAAAACGTGAAAACCCTGACACAGACTTCACTGTGTCGTCTTCACTGGCCCTTGACAATGTTTAACTAGGTTTTGTTTCCTTGTAACTCCTCTTTTTGTACTCTCACTGTGTGGACAAGTCTGAACCTTGGTTCATTCAAGTTGCATTATTGTGTGTTATCTGTTGTCTTGACGCTTGTTTAAAAATATTGATAGACAGTACCCTCTATTGTCATCTTTGAGTAACTACAACTAAGACATTTAAGTAGATGTTGAAAATACATTTGATGTCTTCCCCGAAAAATGGCCACTATCAGCAACAACATTACATGTAATAATATTGTTTTTGGTTTTACTTTTATTTTGAAATCGTTTTTATGTACAGGGGAATAGAAAACATGGATGCTAATTGATTCGTCTTGATTCAGTAAATTGGACTTCTTGTACAAGAGTGTTCGTTTACTGAAGATCAATTACATACCAACATCCTCTGACTTCCTATTCATTGCTACATTTGCAATTGTGTGAGAGAGAGAGAGAGAGAGAGAGAGAGAGAGAGAGAGAGAGAAATGTTACGTCATTAGGTTGGTGGGGTGTGAAACGTGGACATGTCTTGCCAATGATAGGGCCGGGAGAGTGACTCTGGGGTATTTTCACTGGCCCCGTCCTGCACACACACACACACACACACGCATGAGGAAACATTTTAGATTTCGATAGAAATTTGCAAACTTCCCCTTTAAATATAAAACAGAACAGAATACTCCCTCCCTCCCCCTCCCTTCATGCACATTAAACATGAATAACAGCACCCCAACCAAAACAAACAGAGCAGTCCAAACAAACCCACAGCGGATATGACAAGTACACGTGGAGGTGTTGTGCAAGTCAATGAACAAACCCTGTCTTTGTTATGAAAAAAAAAGACCAAAAAAAGAACCAACTAACAAATCCCCGTCCACACGCACTAATCTGAGACGCTCTAAATACCCGGGAAGAGTGTCATCATGATGACAGCGTGTGGTCAAACGATGACGCAAGCGTTCTACTGAACCTTCCAGTGGCTGGGCTGGGCTCAAGGGGGCGAGCCTTCAGCCTAACGAGGCCTCTTCATCAAGCTAATTAATGAGAGTCGTTAAAGCTAACGAGGGTCCGGCCGTGGGCCCAGCTGTAAGACACGAGGCGTGTGCGTGTGGACGGTCAAGACACGAGGCGTGTGCGTGTGGACGGTCATGGGAAGATTTGGGACGGGTGTGCAGATGCGTGTAAACAGTTCTAAGGATTGGGGGAAACAGACAAACTGAGAGTCCACTGATGTGTTCTATTCCTTGTAAATCTAAGCTTCACTTAGTTCATGTCAGCAGTATTTATCACCTGGATAAAATATGATGGCAGACAGATTAAAGGAGAGACAGACTGAGGTCAGAAGATGCCAAAAACACGTTTATGGCAGTACATCAATTGCCATCGATTAAGACTGGGGTTGAAAGGAGCCCTTGCTGCGCATAAATATGATCTTTTCCGAGAAATTGCTCTTTAAATAATGCTTAGCGAGCCAAATATGTCATTACCAGAGAGGAGCAGCTCACACGTTCCAGAGAAAGATCTGGAAAAACAGAGGTTCGTCATCCATCACCATATCGATCGCTTTATCGATGACTTTGATTGATTTGGAGATGGCTCACCTACGACATGATCCTTGGCGTGAAGCTTTGTCCAAAACATGGATTGTTCTCTAATGAAAAGGCAGGCAGTTTGAGAAATGGTTTTGTGATTCGTTGTTTGGTACGAAATGACCCTTCTCTAGGCAACTGCCACCTACCTTTTCCTCTTTTCCTCAGCCATCGACTTGACTAAAGGATAAAGAGAGGTGAAAGAGTGACACAGTGGAGAAAGGGGTCAATATTTAATGATGACTTATTTATCACTCTGAAATGTAAATGACTTTTGAATCATTTCATCATTGTAGTAAAGTCCCTTCTCTCTCTCCCCTCCCCTCTCTTGTTACCTCTCCTGTGCATTGCTATGGCCATGGTCGCCAGGGAGACAGAGAACAGCACCACAGCAGACAGGCAGCCCAGCACCAGGGGCCAGTCCACAACAGACTCCCCTGGAAAACCACACAGACATCAGTACACGTGCGTTAGGACCGGCGTGCGCAAGCTGCCACAGGAGAGTTCAGTGTGGGCGCAAACAAAGTGTTGAGAGAACGTTCTAGAATATTTGTGTCGTCGTCTCTCTCTCTCCTCTCCTCTGTCTCTCTTTCTCTCCACCCTCTCGACGTTTTTTTTCACTCTCTTTTCTCACTCTCCTCACATCTCTCCCTCCTCTCTCCTCTGTCCTCGCTCTCTCTTGCTATTTTCCTCACACACACACACATGCACTGACGCACACGGCACACCTGTGTTTGTGGGAACCTCCAGCGAAAGGCTTCGATCGGACTGGCTCCGGTCACTTCCCAGCATGGCGGTGTACTGGCACTGATAAGCGGCTGGCGGGCCCGACTGGGAGGCGGGCGGCGGGGGGAACACGGCGTGGTGGCGGGTGATGGGGACGTGCTGGATGACGTCGGGGTGGGTGCTCCCCTGGCGGTACAGGGAGAACTGGACACCGGGGTAGGCAGGAGACCCTGTGCACACCAGGTGCCACTCGTCTCCCTGGTAATGGAGCGAGAGAGTGGGCACGGGCAACCAGTCTGGAGGGAGAGAGAGAGAGAGAGAGAGAGAGAAAGAGAGAGCGAGAGAGAGAGAGATGGGGGAGGGTAGAGAGAGAGCGAGAGAGAGATAGAGAGAGAGATAGAGAGAGTAGAGCGATATAGAGAGATCTCGATCTCTCGACTCTCGAGCTAGCTCGATCTAGATCTCTAGCTCTCGAGCGCTAGAGTACACTGAATGCACAGAAACAGGAGTGACGAAATTAGCTTTAGGTGCATGGCGGTTGTTCATGGCACTTAGTAGCACTGTAGGTTGTAGCGTTACACCCGCATTTTATCAGCAAATACGATCAAGTACAAGTGGTGAGAGACTTGTGCTGAGGCCGTTTACCTAAGTCCTAGTCCTAGTGTACCATGGGCTCAACCAAATGCATTCCAATACCTTTGATTTGGATCCTGTTTTCAACTATGAAGGGTCTCAGGCATAGCCGTCCCCCTCAGGAAGTCTTACTCCATGAGGACGTCACCCAAAAAATCACAAAATCGTCAAGTTATCTTTTCCTTCTCACCTGTCACGGTGACATGAGCTGGCTCGCTCACACTGGAGTTGGTCAGGCCCTTCTGGGGGATGGTACCCTGGTACAGACACATGTAGGACCCCCCCCTCTGCTCCCTGCACCGGCCCCAGGTCGAAAGAGCCCAACTGGGCCGTGGAGACCCACGAGGCCTGGGGGGGCGACCAGGGAGCCTCCAGACACGCCCGTGGGCTCTCGGGGCGTCTTCAGGAGGACGTAGGCCTGGGGCGAGCTGGTCGTTGGGCCGGGGGGCACGGAGCAGAGGAAGGTCAGGCGTTGGCCTCGCTTCACCTGGCCACTGGGGGGCGCCACTGACAGGATGGGTGAAGGGAGAGCTCTGGGAGGAGCTGGGCTGTGAACTGAGAAACAGAAGCACAATGCTAATTATTGACCGTCGGTCGACTGGAGTTACGTTTGTTTTCCCTTTGAGAAGGAACAAGAATCTGTTTGAATAAACATGCCACAAAGAAGTAGCCTCTCATGTTCCTCATATGTGTGTCATAGGTGAAGTAAAGTAGTGAGGAATGCAGTGAAGATCCGAATGTCAATATTGTTTTTGCTGTTGCAGCGCCTGAAATGTAGTGTTGGTCCATGACATTGTAGTGTTACAACTTCCTGCCTTAAAAGCGTCAGGATCTCAAAGCAGCAAGCAGCAAAGTCTGTTTGATGTGTGTGTGTTCAGGGGTGGAGTGCGTGGGGGGTTCTGTGTAACCAAAAGGATGTAATGCAATGGAAAGAGACATTACATCCGCAAAGACACACACACA
Organism: Mallotus villosus; assembly: GCA_903064625.1. Taxonomy (NCBI): domain Eukaryota; kingdom Metazoa; phylum Chordata; class Actinopteri; order Osmeriformes; family Salangidae; genus Mallotus; species Mallotus villosus. Next base: position 191,769 of record CAEFZP010000141.1, on the reverse strand, counting down.
AACACACACACACACATACTATAAACTCTATACTATCTCTCTCTCTCTCTCTCTCTCTCTCTCTCTCTCTCTCACACACACACACACACACCCATAGCGGATACCAGGCCTGCAGACCCTATCTGAGCAGCACCTGGGGTGGTTTGCTGTTGGAAGCCAGAGGACAAGCGGATGGGAGTGTTTGTTGTTTCAAACCACAAGTCGAGTCAGGAACGCTGGTCTCTAAACCAACTACAAACCTCAGGTTTCTCACTATGAAATATCATTGTCATTGCCACAACTCACGGTCTCCTTTAACAATGTCTGACTGAGGGTGAGAAAGTGCTGGACTGAGTGGGGACTAAGGGGACTGAGTTAGCGCATTATGTTGTTGATCTTAAACAACTGGGACCTTTACAACAACTAGAACTCTTCATCTCTCTGACAGCGACCCAACAGAACTCACCTGGGTCATCCGGATACACCAACATGGAAAAGGGGCTGATGTTGTTCTGGTCCCAGTACAAACAGCAGAGAGGCTCCGTGAACACCTTCACAGTGAACTGAGCCGTAGCTCTCTGCATCTGAGGCGTCACGGTATCCAGCAGCCCTTGTCTCGTGTAGAGCTCAAACTTCACCCCCAGGGGGCTTCTGGGAGGGGTGGTGCAGGTGAGGACCACCGTGCCCCCTGCCCTGGAGGTGACCCTGAGAGAGGGGGCAGGGGGAGGGCTCAGGGTGACCTGAGTGGAGGAGACAGGGCCTGGGGAGAGGGTGAGGGGTGAAGCTTAGGGAGGTTAGTCTACAAGACGGTTCCCAAACTGAAAAGCATGTTTTGGAAGATAAGAGTGAGCAGATACATTGATCTAGAGTGGTTTCCTTTTAAGTAAAATAGATGTAAATATGAAAAACGTTATTTAAACTATATCACAATTCATTCACTCGTTATGCCCTACGTGACGAGCGTTAGTAGGTGTTTATCCATGTGTCTCTATCTAAGTAGTAGCTGTATGTATCTGTGTGTACAGTATGTAGCCGGATAACTTGGAATGTCTCTTCGGCATGTTCTCTATCCTCCTCTAGCCAATCAGTAAACAGATGCATTGCAGCTGCTGAAGACGTGGCGTGAGACCCCGTGCGGGATGTGAGCGCCTGCTACTCACCCCAGTGTCGGAGCAAACAGCAGAGCAGGGAGAATGTCCAGCGCGAGAGAGAACGTCCGCACACAGGCATCTTCCCCCAGAATGACGAGACGCTCTGGTGTGGGACAGACAAATAGAGCCAAGACGGAAACACAAGTGTGTGTGTGTGTGTGTGTGTGTATGTGTGCATTTGTGTGTGTGCGCGTGTGTTTCTGCGCCTGCGCATATACAAAGCCATCCTTGCTGTTGTGTGTGTGTTTGTGTGCGCGTGCTTGTGTGTGAGTGTTTTTCTCACTAAAGTATCGCATCCTCTTTAAGATGAAGCCAGGGGAAGTCGTACCTCTAAACACATTTCCTTTTATGGGGGGGGGGCTGATCGGATGTGAGGAACCAAAAATAGTGAACTAACCCCTTATTCCCATGAGAAGGATCTACAGTATTGTGAGTATTATAGAGTAACCATGTCATGAATATATATGAGACATGCAATATCAGAACATATTATAATGTTGTTATGACATATTTATTTATAATAAAACACATTTGAATAACATTACTAAACGACACACACATTTGTTAAAAGGATGCAGAGGAGGAGGGGGGGGGAGCTAGTCCACTTGACCATAGTACACTTGGCATAACAGGAAGTGTATCATCATAAATCACAGAGGTTAAGGAGCAGAAGTGAAGGCTTTGAGTTTGTAAGCGAAGACAGGCTGATGGTTGTGTGGACATAATGAGAGATGCAACGGCGACATCTACTGGAAGACAAATTTCCCAAATCAAGCCAAGCCCACGTCAATAAAAAGGAATGCTTCTCTGGTCATTAGTGGAACATCTGAAACTAAATCCAATGGGACTCTCTCCTTCCCCTCAGTGTGGGGGGCGGCCATGGCTTTCACAACATGCAGTTCAGACTCATGCTCCTAGACTTCCTTTTCATTGTGGATACTTCTCTCATAGTAGTCCTCCCCCCCATCATTAAGATCGATGAGTTCTGTACATTTACTTTGAGTCATTTAGCAGATGCTCTTATCCAGAGCGACATATAGTAAGTACAGGGACATTCTACCTGAGGCAAGTAGGGTGAAGTGCCTTGCCCAAGGACACAATGTCATATTGCACTGCCGGGAATCGAACCAACATCCTTCTGATTAATAGCCCGACTCCCTAACTGCTCAGCCATCTGACCCCCAGTTCTGGAGAATACATGGCCACGGTAACTACTTTGAGATTATAATTCCATGTGCTAGGCATGTGGATTTCAAAAATGCATCTTTATTCAGACCCACTGAATAAAGACTGCCCATTGCCCACTATGCAAGTGTAGTTTGAATTCACTGAGACGGCTACTTCGATTTATGCAGATACCCCAAAAAGGGGTAGTCTTTTTATTAGAACATGTACAAATATATATATACAGTATATACATCATCTTTTCACAGTTTCATATATTGTAACACTGTCTGAATGGGGACAACAATCTCAGTGCATATTAGATGATCATAATGGACATGACTAAATCTGAAATGTCAAGCTTTAGCCTTTATGTCATTCATAAAAGGACATTGAATACTGTATTCAACTTGTCAACATACGTGTGACAAGTATATTCTAGTATTTTTTTTGCAAGGCTACATACAATTGCATCAAGTGCTGGGTTAACAAATGCTGGTGGTTTTACAAGATTCAATGTCATGCAGTATAAAAATATAATTACAGTATAATTACAAGGATCCGATCAGTACTTGATGTTAAGGCGTGTATTGCAAAGTTTTTGGCCTAAAAAATAAAAAATACACAATGCATCCGTGAGGGGAATTTTGCATTACGGACGGATATAAGTAGGATTGAAAACACTAGTTTAGAAAACGTATATTCCCATTCCAACAGTGGCCAGAGCTACGCAGAGACCCAGGATCATCTTAAACAGAGGGGACGTGACGTTCAGACTGGCTGGAATCTGGAGACATTTAGCAACCGCTCTGTCCCCTGAGGAAAGAGAATGGAATTAGTTACCACATGGATTACATTTTGTTATATTTATGTGTGTGTGTGTCTGTATGATATTTACCATTGTCCAATTTGGAATGTGTGGTGTGCCTCTGCAGTGTGTCGTCATTCTCTCTCACACTCAGCATCTTCTGAAGGCCGTCAAACACCTACAAACAAATCATTTCAGTCTCCTTACTCCATTCAGCGCATTCATTTGATACTTCCCCAGAAACTACACTTCCCAGAAAAGGGTATTACAACGTGTGCAAGCGTCATTTAATTCGAAAATAATGATTTTCAAAGTACTCCTACGCAAACGTTTCAACTATCGTACCACCTGACATCAACTGGATGCCCCCACCCCCGTCCTCCAAACCCTCCTCACCACCCCCGTCCTCCAAACCCTCCTCACCACCCCCGTCCTCCAAACCCTCCTCACCACCCCCGTCCTCCAAACCCTCCTCACCACCCCCGTCCTCCAAACCCTCCTCACCACCCCCGTCCTCCAAACCCTCCTCACCTCGATGTTAAACTCGAAGGCCAGCACGGCCTCCCCCAGCACGCCCGTCCTCTCCTCCTCCGTCAGCTCGATGCCGTTCATCCGGCCGCGGTACAGCTGCTTGAAGCGGTTGGCGCTGCTCACCCCGGGGAAGGAGAAGAACGCCAAGCCCTCCTCGCCGCTCTTCAGCCCCAGAGACTTCTGGGTGATGCGGCCCAGAACCTGGCCCCCGGACAGGTCGCCGAGGTAACGGGTGTAGGCGTGAGACACCAGGTACTCTGGGTTGTCTTTGCCGATCTGAGGGGGAGGAAGAGAGGGGAGAATACAACTGACATCATTTAAAGGACATTATCATAGCAACACTACGCTTACAGTTCACTTACGTAAAGTTGAGTTGCCAACCAACATACAATGATACACGAGGACCTTAATATAATCGCTAAGGTTCTATACGTCTATCCCACGGACCAGACACACACCTGTCTCAGTCTATGTGCGTATCTCTTCGTAGCCGCTGGGACAACAAGCATCTCCTTCCAGTTCTTTCCATAGAAGAACTCCAGGTCCCTCTTTAAAGACTCCAGCCTGGCCAGCTCAGAGGGGAAGTAAATAGGTGTGACACAAGGGTGCTCGGAGTTCCTGTCCATCTCTTCCTCCAGAGCCTGGTAGATTTCATACAGGGAGCAGAGCAGGAGCTGCAGGAGAGGACAGGTTAGTTAGTAACACGACGGGAGAAGGATTCCAAGCATCAACATGAGGGCAAACGCCATAAACACAGACATGGAACTTGGGAGTTGTAGCTCTACCTTATACTGGGGCAGGGTGATGTGTCCTCTCTGGTAGCTCAGCATCAACTCTGTGTTCTCGGCCCTCACGTGGCTGTCCTTCGTCACCGCCTTGATCTGCTCCGACAAGTCGCTGTGGGAGAGGGGAGGGAGGGGAAGCACATTTACTTCTAAAGCTCAATCATTGTCAGAGGCTAAGAACATACAGGTTGGATGGTTTAGCTCTGGAAAGACGGCTCAAACCAGATAAAAAATTAAGAGAGAGAGATGAAAGTGGGCTAGAAAGACTTTTAGGAAGTAAAGAAAGAAAGAAACAGTGTGTGTGTGTGTCGGCATTCATATAGTCAGAATGTACACAGAGGTCGAATAGCTGACTAGCACATATCAAGGAACACCAGGTTCACAATTGTAAAAGGTCTTTATCGCCAGAGGTTATCTGAACACCTGATATGGTTCGGTCTGTGCACATTATACTGAAGCAAAAGTATCTTTAAGCAAACTCAAAACATACAGTAAAATAGACCTACTGCCATTTGTTATGGAAACATTTCATGCAACATATTAATTATAATACATGATAGTGCTCATTAAAATCTTTGGATAAGAAGACTGTTGCAAAAGCATAGTGTTAGTGAAATTGAGATGTAATATAAATATAAGGTACTTGCATGTTTATTTAATATTCCATGCATGCATTAAACGGTAAGTGTGTAGATACAGCAAAGTAAAATGTATTCCATTTCTAAAACTTAAGCTGAGGTTGGTTTAGTTCAGTGGTCGAGTATATATATTGCTTTGGATTAAAGTGTCTGTTGAATTAACACCTTACCTGTTTGTCAACACAGCTTCTGTATTCATCTTGTTTTGGTTCTCCATGTCTGTATATCTGAGAAGTAAAATAAATAATTATGAACAGAGCATCTCAAATAATTATTTAAATTACACACACACTGTATTTATTATAGGCAACTTGTATGTTACAGAGCAAAATCGTAACCACAAATTATTTGGAGATAGTTTAATGTTACTAGTACAATTTTCCAGATACATAAAGTTTTACTCACCACTTCTGAAGTGATCGCGTCGTTTGTTGTGAGATTCAAGTGCTCCTCTGTCAGCATTGAGTGTTCAAGTGCAGTTTGCGCTCTGTGTCTCCTCCTCTGTTCTCTCTCTTTATATCCTCCTCCCCCTCCTTTCCCTCTCGGTCAGCTGAGGAAATCAGGAACTAGGATGACTGAGTCAACACCGTAGAACACCGAGTACGACGAATCGGAGCTAAACATGACACAGCAACTCTAAGATTGGTCCGAGTAGAGAAGGGGAGGGAGGGATGGGAGGGATTTAGTCTTAACATGAATCGGCAGTTTTGAGGAAAACAGGATGGGAGGGACTTTGATTTAACATGATCATGCGACTTGGAAAACTGTGAGGGGAGGGTCTAAGACTAAACATGACACGGCAACTTTGGGAATTTTTTGAGAAAGGTTGACTAATGGCCTGAGAGAAGGGGGAAGGATAACGTGAATGGGCACATTTTAAGGGAAAGAGTGGCACAGAGTTGAGTCCTTCGCACATCACATGATAAAACGTTTGGAAAGTCGTTTTTCGTCGACAATATTCTCCCAACAGACAAACTTGTTTAGCTACTTTACATTGCAAGCCTACAATTTAAACAGTAGCCTTTAGGTTAAATCCTCAACAAATAACTTATTGAATCAATCACGCTTGTTTTCACTTATGGGATAAAGGATTATTTAATCACTTTATTCTTGCGCCACATCTAAGATAAATAGCAATTGCCAAGTTTAAGGACAAGCGACAACTGTGATTTTCTCTTTCAGTTGTTTTTATTTAGGCGGTTTATGTTTGCCCCTTTACGCAACCGCAGCGTTTTGATGTGTCCGATTCAAGCCTATTTGTTTTGGCAAACTTTTCCACACGAACAATTTGAACATTGCAGATGTTTTGCCTGTGTGTCAAAGTTTATAGCCAAAACAATCAGGTTGTTAGTACGCCGGTTATCTCAAGGGTATTTAACATTGAGATAAGCATTGGCTGTGTTACAGACCAATAGCCCAATCGGTTTTGTTGAATGTCAATATGAAATACGGCTGTCCTTAAGCATGCCCTGATTGCGCAAGTGTAGGCTACTAAAAGGTCTAAATTGGACGCTTACGACGCGTGATTTTAATGCGGAGTCATCGATAAGAATGTTCCTTATAAGTCCAAGCAAAGTGGGTGGATATATGGAACAGAAAAGCATGAGTCGACCAAGTTCTTAAACATAAGCGGTTTTGAACAGCAGTTTTGAATTCCTTTGACAGACAGTCCTACAAGATAGGCTACTCACTGTTCATCGCTTGTAGACCTTTGGCATTTGGCATTGTCTTGTGTTGATTTTATCTAGGTTTAATCTGTTGAATTGGTATATAGGCCTACCTCAATAGTAGGATCATAGGATACTATTTACTTTTACAAATTATATAAATCGAATGCAACAGCTAAATTGAACTAAGCGTTCTTTTTTCCGAACGTTTAACTGCCTAATGCAAAAACGTGATGCAATAACGTACAGGTGCAATAAATCAAGTCAACTAATTAGCTGTCGATTAACCAAACTGTCAGAGATGGGGACCCTCGTACAATGATTAAATAATAAACTAGGGTTTATAACAACGTAACTGCAATTCTAACCAATCCCAAACCTTAACAATATCGAACATATATTCTCTATTTTATTCAGGTGTTCTGAACACGGGGGGAATAGGCTATAGCCTAGAGAAAAGGGTGCTACCAGAGTTGGAGGTAACGCAATCAAATCAACTTGTGGCATAGTTAGGATGGTTAAACATATTACGTTTAGGCTACTGCTGTTGTTGCATTGCGACCTTTAATTAATGTTGTTGTGAATGGCCCAGGCTTTGAAATGGCTGGCGAAACGAACCTTTTAACTGGGCGCAGTCTGCGAGAAAAGAAAAGGTCATACAAGGACTTACTCACAGAAGATGAACTTGAGGACGAACTTGATATCGCGGAGCAAAACACAGCTCAGAAGTCACACAAGGTTAGACTGGGACCAAGGCCAACGAGTTCACTAACAAGGGAGGCAGGCCTAGACACACGTGTCATGTTGACATTAAGAATGTATTTAGTTATGCTCTCTACCTTCCCACAGGACTCAAATACACATTTTAAGAAAAGAAGACACCCAGGTAACTCTCTCTCTCTCTCTCTCTCTCTCTCTCTCTCACACACTCTCACACTCACTCACACATTATGTCTGTATCCCTTTAACCAAACGGCGCTCACGGACCGTGCAAATTTCTAATTCTCATCTACACAGCCAGCCACACCTACAGCTGGACCAACGGCAGTCTCGACATGTATGAGACAGCTTCCCCTCACTTCCTAACCACCTACCAGACGTGTGACTCACCGGACCAATGGGGGGAGGGGGAGGGAAGTAGTGAGGTGAGAGAAGGCGGATCTAACTGAACAGAATGCAATCCCTCACAATTGATTTTGTGATATTTATTGGATCAACCCTGTCCAAGTGAATGAAATGTGTAGATGCTCAAATTGAACAGCAGAGGGAAGCATTGACATATTTGTTTTCATTTTCTGCTTATCTCTACGTTTCATCTCTATCCTGGGACCCATCTCAGGCTAGGGAGGAATCCATTCCAATGTACTGGATGTACGTGGACGACAAACTTGGCCAATCGGAGGCCTCTGCAGTTGGTCACATGACAGCTGAGTTCTCCCCTTCATCGAAGGATCCGGATCTAAGACCTATAGAGGCTGCAGCCCACTTGCAGCTGTTGGGAGAATCCTTGTCTCTGATTGGTCACCGGCTCCAGGGAACCAAGGTGGGACACATCCTATGGTGCCAGAATAACTTTTATTATTCGCTCTATAAAGTACTGGCATAATCTTCTAGCACAAATATACTCTTAACAGTAGCTGGTCACTCAATACTCTTATGTAAATGATCTTGCATACATGTTGATGACGTTGCAAAACATTTCTGTCTTTCTCTCTCTCTATTGTCTCTCTTCTTTTCATCTCTCACTGTCTCACCCGGCCACACCTCTCTCTCTCTCTCTCTCTCTCTCTCTCTCCCCTCTCTCTCTCTCTCTCTCTCCTCTCTCTCTCTCTCTCTGTGTCTCTCTCTCTCTCTCTCTCTCTAGGAGATGGTGACACTGTCAGGGAGCCTGTCTCTCCTGCTGGACTCTCTCCTGTGTGCCCTGGCTCCTCTGGCCTGCCTCACCTCTCAAGTACCTGAGCTGAACAGCTGCCCCTCTCACACACTGGTAAACCCACACACACACAAACACACACACACTTGGAATGCTTTCATTGAATCCATTTCGCCACTTGACTTCATGCAAGTATATACAAAAATGCATGACCCTGGAATACAAACCACTGTATTCTTCTGCTGTCATGACGATCATAACTGCTACTTATTAAGGAAACTGTGATGCCCTAATGCTTCTCCTTGTTACCTTATCTTGTCTTAAAGGCTGACACTCTGGACAACATTGCCTATGTAATGCCTGGCTTGTAAATTCTGAGACGACCCCATACTTCAAACACAGGAAGTTGAAGCATTTCCACAGGAAGTTGAAGCATTTCCACAGGAAGTTGAAGCATTTCCACCAGAAGTTGGGATTGGTTTGGGGCTTGATGGAAGAAATGGACACCCAAAAAGAAAGATTATGTTATGTAAAAGAGGAAAGGGCTTATGGTATAGCCCAGTTATGATTTCAGTTCATATGTTTATATAACCATCGTATTATTTATGTGTTCTATTAAAAAGAACTATTCTAAGTTTGGCACACAGACTGGTTAGACTTTTTTTTGTCATGGCCTCATCGTCAACACACACTTACCTGGGCATGGGGGTGCGGTGGGTGAGGTATGGGTGTGTGCGGTTTACATGTTACAGGTCACCCCCCTCCGTTCCTCCGCCTAGCAACGGAATGCCGGGCAGCTTGGAGACAATGGGAACAGGAGCGTGTTAACGCACCCCAAAATGTGTGTGTGTGACGGATAGAAAGGGAGGTTGTAGAGAGAGACTACCTGTGACTGAGACACACACACAAGTGGAACTTCATTAAGATGAATCGAGAGTTTGGATGGGTAGTATGTTTTATATTTTGATGTTTTGTCATATTTAGATAGACGTATAGATAGGGAAACGTCACATTTTGGATCATTCAACGCAACAGCTTGTGGAGGAAGCAGACATACGGAACAACATCAATCTTTTTGGGTAAGTGCTTCTTTTGTGGAAAGTAACAGCGTTTTCTCCTCGTATAAAGCATCTATCGTAGTCAGGACATATGTTTGTTGGACTGGTGTTCTCACAGTGATGGAGTTCTCTGACGACAACGCACTTAAGTCCCACGAGTGTTTCTGTTTAGAGATGTCATAGGTGTTTTTCTTTAGAGATGTCATAGGTGTTTCTCTTTAGAGATGTCATAGGTGTTTCTCTTTAGAAATGTCATAGGTGTTTCCTATCGAGTAGGTCTAAGCAACCCGCTCTCTGGAAGTCATATTCGATTCTTCCATGCACATATCTTCAGCAGGGCTGGGCATTTGCCTTTAGTTTGTGTTAGCTTTGTACCAACAGTACGGCATTCTGACACAGAGCACACCCGCCTGGTCTTGTGTAGTCTTACCTTCAGGCTGTGCTCTGAATGACAGTTCTGTTGACTTAATATTATGGTCTGTTTGGAAAGGAACAAGAAGCTTAATAATAGGACATCATGCCCTGTTGGTAGTTGAAGAGTTAGGGGGGGAAATGCATTTGTCTTATTTAGGACACATTGGTCAAAGTAAAATGTGGTTGGACTGGACTGGTGGGGTGTGGCGCGCCCCATGTCAACCAAGCAGGTAGGAGAAGGGACAGAGAGAAAGAATGAGGGAGGACGAGAGAGTTTGGAGAACTGAGTGACTAATCAGGAAATCATGCCTTCAATCGGATCTTCAGATCTCTTTTTCTGTCTCCCACGCTCAACGGAACACACACAAGCAGTAACACATGACTTCACTCAGAGGTATCCAGTGGCTTCATCACAATGTGTCATTGGTGCGTCTATTCTGTGGAATTGGGAAGTTGCTACGATAAACGTTGCTATGTTTGACAACAACAGTCAGGAAAGGCCCAGTCAAGCCCAGTCAAGCCCCACACACACCCACACACCCACCCACACACCCACACACACACACACACATACCCACACACTCCCACACACACACACACACCCATATATCCAGTTCTACATGGGTGCTTGCTGACACATGAACCTGATGGTGAGAGTGAATGTGTACCCTGCAGATTAACACCTCACGCCCTCTTGTCATAGCTATGATTCAGGAACAGCACAACATGCTGATGAATATTACACCTCTCCAATAGCGTTGCTGTTTGTATCGTACACGTCTTTACAAAAGTACAAGTTAAACAGGAAGTAAAATAATTGCAGGGAATGGTTAAGTGTGCAATTCAAACCTTCACTTTCATACCGCAAACAATTTATCTTTGCCTTGGTCTTTTTCTCTCCCTCCCTCCCTCCCTCCCTCCCCTCCCTCCCTCCCTCCCTCCCTCCCTCCCTCCCTCCCTCCCTCCCTCCCTCCCTCCCTCCCTCCCTCCCATCCCATCCTCTCCCTCCCTACTCTCCCTCACCTCCCTCTCTCCTCTCTCTCCATCTCTCTCTCTCATGCTCTCCCTCTCCTCCCTTCCCTTCTCCCTCCCCTCCCATCCCTCCCTCATCTCTCTGCCCATCTCCTCGTCTCTCTCTCGTCTCTCTCTCTCCTTTCCATGCGATCTCATCCCTCCCTCCCTCCCTCCCTCCCTCCAGCCATGAGCGACCGCCGCAGAGGGAGCCTGTCCCCGCCGGCTGAGCTCCGGCTCATCCTCCTAGGGAACCTCGGTGTGGTAAGACCCTGTCGGCAGACACCATCCTGGGCCAGGCCTCGGCCACCTCTCCCTCCGGGTCCTCCAGGGTGTGCCAGCTCCGGCGGGGCAGGGCCGAGGGCCGCAGGGTGGCGGTGGTGGAGGCGCCGCGCTGGTACTGGAGCGGGGGGAACGTGGAGGCGGACGTCCGGAAGGAGACAGAGAGGGCACTGATGCTGGCAGCGCCAGGGCCTCATGCTATCCTGCTGCTGGTGCCTGTCGGGCAGTTCACTGAAGTAGGTGCTTATAGGATGGGAATGGAGTTTCTCTTCCTACACACTGTATGCATATTACATATGTTTTCTTTGCTGTACGACAGTTAACTTGCTCCTCCTAAATGTATTCAATTTAATTTCAAAAGCATTGTTCAGTTGTTGACATGGTGTCTTTGGACACTTCCGGTATTGACGATGTTCGCCCTTGTCCTTCTCGCCCTCCTTTTTTCCTACCGACCTCCTCTTCTCCTCCTCACCCCCCTCACCCTTCTTTTTCTCCTCCTTCAACCTCCCACCACCCCATCTTCTTCCTTTTCCTCTCACCCTCCCCCTCCTCTTTCTATTCCCACCCCTCCTCCCCCCTCCTCTTTCTATTCCCACACCTCCTCCCCTCTCCTCCACCTCCCCCCCCCCTTCCCCCTTTCTCTGACCTCACCAGGTGGAGCGCCGCGTTCCGGCCGAGCTGGAGGAGGTGTTTGGGGAGGGCGTGTTGACCCAAACCCTGGTGCTGCTCACCTGTGGTGACTACCTGACAGGCCGGGGGGAGGAGCAATACCTGAACGGGGAGGACCCAGGCCTCAGAGAGGTGATTGACAGGTGCGGGGGGCGCTACCACATCATCAACAACCGCAAACCCCTGGAGAGGGAGCAGGTTCGGACACTCCTGGAAAAGGTGATGAACGTGATTAAGGAGCGGTTTGTCCTGAACACAGATTAATTATGTTGTTTGGAATTCTATAAAGTTAAACTAATCCGTTTAACTGTTAATCAGAATACTCTTGACATATTTCTTTATTAAATGTTTGTTTTGTGAAAGTGCTTGGTATAGCAACACATTGGCTGTAAAAAAACAACAACAATTCTATAAAAAGGAAATGTTATTCTTTTGGCAGGTTGAGGGCATGGTCGAGAAGAACGGGGATGCTACCTCCAGAGCGCCCTGCAGAGAGAGGTGGAGGAAAGAGTGATGGAGAAAGAGCGAGAACTGAGGGAGAAGTACAGGGTGAGGGTGGAGGAGAATGGAGAAACGATCAAGTCTAGCCACGCCATAACACGGAGACGGAGATAAATGGAGGGAGAAGAGAAAAGAATGGGTACTCGGGGAGAACAGGAGGAGAAGAGAGGGACGAGGTCGAGGAAGATGCGACGGTGACGGCGAAGTTCAACGGGCTCCGTTCAACGCCATCCCCTCAAACACAACACGGAACCCAAAGTGGAGGCGCGCCGCAGTCAGAAGGAGCTCCAGTTTCCGTATGACACAAGGTAAACGACTAAGGCGCATGGAAACTGTTCTCAACTTGTTTTCATGTCCTCGTGAAACTGAAGCGTAGCACCAGCTTTACAATAACGCGGCCTTCCTGTAATTCTCCCCTTTGTCCTGCAGAGGGCGCACTCCTCTCACAGTTGTCTGAGGACATCAAATCGAAAGAGAAGGTTGTCAACACCTGTAAGTGATTGGCTAATCCCTTCAGTAACTAATCAATTCAGAGTCAATATGTGTGATCGTTATGTTCTGTCCTGTTATCTTTAACCCTGCGCTTGATTGTGGTTCAAAAAAAATCTCTAAACATTCTGTCCCTTCCTGTTCTTTGCTTCGATCTCCTCTATCTCTAGTCCACCACAGAATCATCTCTGCAGATAAGCCTTCGTCCACTCCAGAGACCTTCCCCTCCTCCTCCTCCCCCTCCTCTCCCTCTCCCCCGTCCCCCATCTCCGCACACCATACCCCCTCTCTTCACGACTCCCCCTCCTCCCCCTCCCCCTCTCCCCCGTCCCCCATCTCCGCACACCATACCCCCTCTCTTCACGACTCCCCCTCCTCCCCCTCTCCCCCGTCCCCCATCTCCGCACACCATACCCCCTCTCTTCAAGACTCCTCCTCCTCCCCCTCTCCCCCGTCCCCCATCTCCGCACACCATACCCCCTCTCTTCACGACTCCCCCTCCTCCTCCTCCCCCTCCCCCCCTTCCCCCATCTCCGCACACCATACCCCCTCTCTTCACGACTCCCCCTCCTCCTCCTCCCCCTCCCCCCCTTCCCCCATCTCCACACACCATACCCCCTCTCTTCAAGACTCCTCCTCCTCCCTCTCTTCCCCCATCTCCACACACACCATACCCCCTCTCTTCAAGACTCCTCCTCCTCCCTCTCTTCCCCCATCTCCACACACCATACCCCCTCTCTTCAAGACTCCTCCTCCTTGTCTTACACCTCCCTCCACACCTCCCCTCTGCACGCTCCTCTCTCCTCCACCTCCCCCCCCTCCCATTCCTCCCGAGGCGCGGAGCTGCGTCTGGTCTTGTTGGGGCGGTCGGGGTCTGGGAAGAGTGCGGCGGGAAACCTGGTCCTGGGGGAGGAGGGGTTTGTGTCGCGGCACGACGGCCCCAAGGCGGTCCCTGAGCGCTGTGAGAAGAGGAGAGCGCTGGTGGCCGGGAGACAGGTGGGTCGTGATGCGGGTTATACTAGCATCATCCTCGCCACGCTTGAAATAATGATATGCGGCACACGGAACTGGGTGTCAGTTGGAAGGCACTAGAAGGATTCTTTGTTGTCAGGGTTGGTCGTGTAAATGTGTATTTGACCCTGTCTGTCTCTTTCTCTCTTTCTTTCTCTCTCTTTCTCTATCTCTTTGTCTGTCTGTGTCTCTCTCCCGCTCTCTCTCTCCACCCCCTCTCCGTCCACCCCTAGGTGGCGGTAGTGGACACCCCTGACTGGATCCAATCCGAGAGCCCCCTGGAGGAGGTCAGGGCCCAGATCTCCTCCTGTGTGGCCCTGGCCGCCCCGGGCCCCCACGCCTTCCTGTTCTGCGTCCCCCTCCACCAGCCCCCCCAGGACGAGCTGCAGGCCCTGGGGGCCCTGGAGGCCGTGTTCGGCCCCGAGGCAGTCAGCGCGTACACGCTGCTCCTCTTCACGCACTCCGACCGCCTGGCCGAGAAAGTAGGCCCGGCAGGCGTGGAGGGATATATCGCTGAACGGCGGAAGGATTTGCTGAAGCTGGTGGAGCGCTGCGGGGACCGGTATCACGTTTTGGAGAGAGGGAGCGGAGGAGGAGGAGGAGGAGGAGGAGGAGGGGGACAGGAGGAGACGGGGAGCGTGGTGGAGCTGCTGGAGAAGGTGGAGCAGATGGTGAAGGAGGGAGGCGGAGGGTGCTACGCCTGCCCCGTCTTCCAGGAGGCGGAGGACCGCGTGAGACGGCGCCAGGCGGAGCTAGTGCGAGAGAGGAGGGGAGGGAGGGGCGAGCGAGAAGGGGGGCCGGAGGAGGCGGAGAGACTCGTGCTCTACCCCTCCCTGCAGACCCTGCGAGAGACGGAGGAGGAGGGGAGAGGAGGGGGACGAGGGGATGGACGAGATCGAGAGGACGAGGGAGGAGGCGGAGAGGAGCGTGAGCGCCATGCCGATGGAGAGCCTGCCTTCGCTCTCCTCCTCCTCCTCCTCCACTTCCCCCTCCAAGTCCCTCCTTCGCTCCGTGCTGGAGAAGGTGGGGGCCGGGGCCAAGAGGGTCCCAAAACTCCTGGCCGGGGGGGGGCGTTGCTAGGTGGAGTGGTGGGGGTGTTTTTGGGAGGGCCTGTAGGGGGCGCGGTGGGGGCTGCTGCTGGGTCCGTGGTCACCGAGGTGGGCAGAAGAAGATTTAGCAGGAGGACGACCCCGGCTTTAGATACAGAAACCCTGAGTGTCACGGAGACTGACAAAGCACTGGATGAAGGAATGAAAGGGTTGGATGAGACCAAACTGTTGAAAAGTGAGTGAGGGAGAATGACCAGAGTGAACGACAGTAAGATGTGACGAGACTATGTCCCACTCATGGTGAATGTTGAATAAAGGTCGTTGGGAGATGAGTACAGTAATAACTGGAAATGTAGTGTAAATATATGTGCGTACATATCTGTGTACATATCTGTCACTTTGTTCTAGCTTCATAGTTAGCCGTCGTGTGGTTATGGGTGTTACTGACTAGTACTTCCTCATCCTCTGCAAGTTGTACATGAAAATACCTAATATATGATCGTACTCATCACATGAATATGTTTTGCCCTCAAGTTAGTTGAAATGAGAAAGCAATGTAAAATGCATACTGAAGCACTAACCGTGCACTAATTTAGCATTACCACGGTGTCCAAAATCTGCTATTAAAGAACGGTGAAACTCGACCTGGTCTTAATGTCTGTCGTGCTTTTTAGGCCTGAAAAACGAAAGCGAACGTACCCTTACACTAGGATATAAAAGGCAGTGGGTGTGGGTGTGGTGGCAAGTGTGTTGGGGGTGCTATGTTGAGGTAGGGGGTGGGGGGAGACAGGGAGAGGGCACTATCTCCTCGCCCCAGCCGGCCTCAACCCCGTGGCCTCTTCTATCGGCAGTCCGACGGTGGTGAGGTCACCCGCTCCCCCACGAGACCAAGAGGCCTCGCCGACTCCTCCCTCAGGAAGGGCCTCGCCACAGATAACCGCGCACGTATCCATCCGCCGAGCCGACGGAGGGTCCTACCCATCGGACCAGGAGCGAGTGTGTGGAGGGCTGCACAGACCGGGGGGGAACAGGTCTGGTCCCATCCAACGTGCTGTGGAGACGGTAGATGAGTCGGAGCCTTGCTCATAGCGTGACCCCAGTCGGTGACCGCTGCCCTGACCAAGATAACCTCGGTGGTTTCAGAGTGCTCCACTTTTGGCCTGGGAGGGGGGGGTTGATGGGTGAGGGGGGAGGGAGGGGGGATCTGGCTGGCACGTTACCACAAGCAGAGGGTTATGCAAGCAGCCCTTCCTGTTGTGTAGGAGTGTGTGTGTGTGTGTGTGTGTGTGTGGTATTGGGTCCCTGAGAGTGTCTGTTTTTTTACTTGTGCCCTCTTCTTCCATGCGGCAGTTGCCACCACAGCCCTCCTCCCCACACACACACACACACACACACACACACACACACCACACACACACACACACACACACAGCTCCAGGAAGCTTGTTGGCCGTGGATGAGACAGCACGAACTGTAGCCGGTTCCTGGACACCTGACAGGGAACACGCAGCCAAACAGGAGGGGAGAACTGCACACCATCCCGCCTTTCTCAACCCAACCACATCCACTCTCGCCTCCCTCAAAACCAAGCAATGAGAACCACCAAAGCACCTACCACACACCACACACACACACCACACACACAGACACATGCACACGCACATTCCCGCCCACACTCCACCGAGACTCTACGGCCGCTTCCCTAAACCAGCGCGTCTCAACGAAGCGCACGTGTCGTCTCAGAGCAAGAGGATGTCGAATAGAGAACAGCCGACTTAAACACTTTGTATTTATGTCTGCTTTTTCGGGGTCACATGACCACCGAGCGAGGGTTGGCTTGTTCTCTCTTTGTGTCCGACTTAGGAAATAAGGAACAACAAAAAAAGCCGCGTAAGCGAATAATATAGTTTTTTTCTCTCCCCTGTGTGGTTGTCATCGAAGTATGAGGAAGGTTGTCTGAGGAACCATGTGGTCATGTTTGGAGTCTTCGTTTTGATAATGTTGTGGATTGACTTTCAAAGCCATGCCTACAACGACCTACAGTACAATGCCCAGGTTTCCTCAGGGCTCAACTCGGGGTGTGTGTTCAACAAAGCGAAACATTCACAATGCTGCTGTTAGATATGTATTGTACACACGTCAGGCAGTTGAACAGAGGAACATTCTGGGACAGTGCACCCATGCAGAACACGCTCCTGGGTGAACAGGCATACATTTCCCACAAGGCCTCAGCCAACTTTCAGGGCTTCACTAAGCCAAAACCTTACCTGACTGAGAGACGCTGATGAGAAACTACAAAAACTCACATGAACAAAACCTATCGAGTTCATCCTTGAAACTCCGAGCTGACCTCGCAGCTTTGATCTGCGGGAGAAGAAACCACGTTCACGAGAAAGTGTCAAACTGGACGAAAAGTCTGGTAGCTTCAGTCGGTTCTGTATCCGTTCGTTTTCTCAGAACTTGCGCCGTTACCGCTGGTCGTTAGCAGCTGCCATCGTCCTCATCTGACTCTTGACGTTTCCCCAGAATGCCTCTGGTCACCACCGAGCTCTTGGCCCCAAAGCTCTCCTCGCTGTCCGTGTCACCATAGCAACTGGAGGTCGCCGGCGAAGTCGCCAGGGCGATGACAGAATCCGTCGAGTCTCTGTCCCTAAGCGCTGTGGCCAGTGCCGGCTGGGACGGAGGCCGGACGTCACGCTGGAAGATGGGGCGCAGCTCCTTGTCGTCGGACCCGTCTTCGGAGCTCCCGTCCTGGGCCTCGTCGTCAGGCGAGCCCCCGGTCTCGTCGCCGGCCTGCTGGTCGTCGAGGAGGGTGACCAGGAAGTTAATGTACTTCATGGCCAAGCGGAGGATCTCGTTCTTGCTGAGCTTCTTGTCGGGGGGGTGGGTGGGGATGAGCTTGCGGAGCTCCGAGAACGCCCCGTTGACGTTCTGTTGCCGCCAGCGCTCCCGGCTGTTGGTGAACACGCGCCGAGCCAGCTTCTGAGGGGGGCCTGGAGAGACACACACACACACACACACACACACACCACACACTGAATACGAATGTTCTACCACATCCTACCATGAACCATTCATGCATGTGTCAAGACGTAAAAACATAAAAGATTTTCACGATGCATCTAAATATGTCTGCCCAGTACTGCGTCGAAGGCGGCCGACCGAGACACGGGCACGTTCTCACCGTCGTTGATCTCCATCTCAAAGTGTGAAGAGGGTCTTCTTTTTACGCGACTGTTGGTGAAGATACCATAGTTACCGGCTGCACCCAGGTACGAACTGAGGAAGGGGAGAGACATGGAGACACATCAGACAGAGAGTGAGAAGAGAGAGAAAGAGAGAGAGAAGAGAGAAGAGAGAGAAGAGAAGAGAGAGAGAGAGATAGAGAGAGAGAGAGATAGAGAGAGAGAGATGAGAGAGAGAGACAGAGAGAGAGAGAGAAAGAAAGAGAGAGTGGCAGAGAAAAAACGAAAAGAGCCCCATGAGAAACGTTCAGCTTAATTATTCAATCACTTTAACGCAAGAAAAAACGTAACTAACAAAACAAGCAGGAACCTTCCGTGGCCATAGCAAGTCTAATCCGATGGACAAATGAAAAAAGGTTTGAAATATCCACTAAAGGTTGAGAGAGCCACATATCCAATTCTGTGTTCAGTGATTGTGTTAGAGGTGTTGATTGAGTGTGCGTGCTCAAAGGAGGCCTGTGTTGATTAGGGAAGGCAACTAGCTTGATAAAGGATGAGGATAATGAAACAAATCAATGTTTACCTCTCTCTCTCTCTCTCTCTCTCTCTCTCACAGCCTGGGGCTTGAGTTGAAGCGGATTTGTATCCATGTACTCTCAGTCAAGTCACATTGCACACGTGTCATGTACTGTATGTTGTCAGGTTTTTACTGTAAATGCAGATGTTTAAATGTACAAATGGACATTAATAGAGTATGTATGTATTGCTCAATTGTGGTATTTGTAGGATCTATCCAAAGACACAAAGAGATGGGATGACCAAATCTGGTTCTACCTTGGTGGGACATTGACAAGCACTGAGAGATATTCATTGGAGGTGAATTTCACAATCGACTGTTATATCACGCAGTAAGACATTAAACCTCAATAGGAAATCAAGCGAACCTAGCAGTTAGTTTCACACGAAACAGAAACTCCACAGCGACATTGTGGACACACACACACACACACACACACACACGCCCCACCAGGAAGCCAGTGAGGGTGTGTTCTGCGCGGACGATTTGCAGTTTGCATCGCTTCCGTCTCACCTGGTGAAGAAAGGATGAGCGGGCAGGTACTGGTGGGGCAGCGGGTGTCCGGAGGAGGGGGGGCGAGGGGGGCCCCCCCGTGATGGAGGTGAGCTGAGTGAGGCGGATGTCGCCGT
Source organism: Mallotus villosus (assembly GCA_903064625.1). Classification (NCBI taxonomy): domain Eukaryota; kingdom Metazoa; phylum Chordata; class Actinopteri; order Osmeriformes; family Salangidae; genus Mallotus; species Mallotus villosus. The sequence goes on along the minus strand of CAEFZP010000141.1, from coordinate 172,298 downwards.
GGGGGGGGCATGGTGGGGATGGGGTGGAGGGCGGTCAGGGGGGGTGTTGTGGAGGGGCAGGGGGGGCTTGTGGAGGGGCAGGGGGGGCTTGCTGTGGCCCAGGCTGATGACAGGGATGTGAGGCGGGAGGAGGGTGATGGAGGAGGAGGAGGAGGGAGCGGATGGAGGAGTGGACACGGTGGATCTGGGCGCAGGGAGGAGGGGGGGGGCGGGGAGGAGGCGCCGCCGCCGCGCGTCCGCGACTCCCTCCCCGCCGCGCTGCATTTCGCCATCCGTTTCCACGGAGACTGGCTCAGGTGCGCCGTCGGGCATCGAGGCGGCGGGAAGCGGCGGGGGGCCGCCGGGTGTCCGTGTCTCCCCGACGCCCCGCTTCGTTAGCCAACGGGCTCTTGGCGTCCGGCGGTGAGGCGGTGGGATCCCCAGGGCTCGGATGCTCCGAGGTGAACGAGGAGGAGCAGGAGGAGGGGGGCGGAGGGTCCGGGGGTGAGACCAGGCCGGGGGGGTTCACCTTCTGCATCGTCGCCCCCTCCGGGCACCCGGCTCCCCCCTCCCTCTCCGCCGTGCGATCTTTCTCCCCCAGCGTGGGTGCGGGCGTTTTCTTCTGTCAAGTGTTTTTGCATGTGTGTGTGTGTGTGTGTGTGTGTGTGTGTGTTTACCAGCTGCTACCAGCCCTTTAGACCTCTCCAAAACCTCGAACTCCTTACTGCGCTACTCCTCTCTCTCTCCAGTAAAAATCCTTTATTGGTCTGGGGACCTCCAGACACAGGCTTGTCTGCTGCTCCTCTTGCCCAGGGACAGGGTGTCTTTGTCTCAGCCGAGGCTCTGGTTAATCCCTGGTCCTGTTTGGTTCAGTTCCATTACCCCTCATGATGAGGTGTGCCTTGTACTCGTAGGTTTATGTAGGTATGTGTTTGAGCGTGTTTCGGAGCGTGTTTGAGTGTTTTCGACTGGGTGAGTGTGAGCGTGCATTCATCGCCTCACTCACAACTTCTTTCTGCCAATGGGTGGATGGTCGATGTTCACATCAATGATGCGGTCCCCAGAATTCAGTGGAGTGTTTAGTGGCTTCTGGTTTTCCTTTCCTTGGATTGGTTGAATGGCAGACTTTTTCCCAGCATGCATCTGTCTCTGAATGTGTCCCTTCTGACCCTATATGAGTCTGGCCGGCTGTCTGTCCCTTCGAATGTGGGTGTTTATTTGAGGACTTGTAAAAAAGCACATTTTATTTTCTCTGTCCGTGTCCAAGGTGTATGTAAATTGGAATAGTTTAGCAGAAATCTGTCAAGCAAAGAAAGAAGATTTAAAGTTGTACAGGGTTTCAGACAATAGCATTAGCTCATTATTAGACTGGTGATAGTAAAGTATTTGTGAAATTGTTATTCACAACTTGAATACATAAATATGTATATGAGCATTTGCCCAAATCCATTTATTAGAACATTCTAAAACAAAAGGTGCAAAAGAAAATGGTTAAGAAAATGCTTTGCAATTGTTTTCCTCAAGTTTCCCATGTTGACACGTCATGTTTCTTCAAACCTTTCTTATTGTTCTGTGTATGTGCAGTGTGAACAGAACGTATGTCCATATGTGCGTCGTGCTATGTTAAGGACATTTCCAGTCAGAAAAGAAGGCTCTGTCCTGTTCCGATCTATTCCCTTAGAGCTGCAAGACTCGGATGAATCACATGATTTTGCAACATCAATTCTTCCCTTTTCCCTAACGAGGAAAAAGTTGCATCATTTTTAAACTCTTTAACTCCCTCTTGAAAAGGGTTTTAACATCATGTGGTGAGGTTTGGGAACATTGTTCAAGCCAGCTGTATGGACATTATGTAAAGATTAAACACTAGTTATTGTACACTACACAGTGTACATGCATGATACAAATCATTTACATTTTTATGAAAATTGCAATAAACGTTCTGTTTTCTCTTATTCCATTGTTTATGTAGGCTGATTTTTTTACATTATTAAGAATAAAGCCTGACAATTCTAATAATTTGAAGGTTATTCAGTCAAGATTATCGATAATGAAATTAGACCATTTAAAACGTCAACAAGTTTTCTTTCTATTTTGATTTTAGATTGCTGTTATTTCACATTGCTGATATTTGGTAACATGGTTGCTATAATATCTATTGGAACATTGTTTACATGTTACACATAATATAATGTTTTAATTAATTTAATTTTAAGTAAATATATCATGGTGTGGTTTAATCTCTGCATTCATCTAGCTACAGTATGTCTGTGTACATGTGTTTCACCAAAAATGTTAAAAACAATTACTAACAGTTAGTTTACTTATTTTACTTACTTAGTTTATTACATGTGTTGATAATTATTTTTATAAATTGTGTTTAAAAATTAAAATATTTGCTTTGTAATTATTAACATTTCATAACAAACGATTAATGTATTGTATTCTACAATCATGTTAGTTCGAATTATTGTAAAAATAATTGTAATAATGTACTTTTAGATATACAGTGTATGTCTGCTGATTTTGTATGTTTTGTTTGTCAAATAATAAACCAATTGAAACTAAATTTAAAAAATAAGTAAAATCCACACGGAACTAACATTTCGAATCCTTACACGATAATGTCAAAACATACTTGAACCAAACACACATCTTTCTATACATACCAGTGCAGGATGGTAACCAGGATGGTAACCAGCGTGGCCACAGCGACTGTCAGATGTCCCCACCACAGCCTGAAGTCGGTGCACATGTCAGGTTGCCTCGTCGTCTGTGAGCCTGCGAGTCGTCTGGGTCGTTACCCGCCTCGTGTTTGGTGACCTGACAGGTCCCATCCAAACACCACGAGAGTCCCAGCCAGTGTTTGTCAACCACACGCGTTCCCCCTGTGACGTCCCTCAACGCTGTCAGATATGAACGAGTCGGATGTTTCGCTAGGACGTGTTTAAAGACCTTCTTTAAGAAAAAAAAGGACTGGAACCAAAGTCCCCTCAATCCGCCAAGATGTGGGCAGAGGGAAATCGTTGGAAAGAAACGACAAATCGTGTTGGACGGTTTCTTTTTATCCCGTGAGGTGGAACAAAAAAGACTTCAAAGCTTCGGGAGATGCTGGGAATGTCACGCTCGTTCCCTTGTCTCCTCTCTCTTCTTCTGTCTGTCCCTTCTTTCCTCTCACCCTGCGCCAGGAAGACACAATGCTCCAGTGGGGCTGCCAGACGAAGAGCTGTGGTGTGGGCGAGTGAGAGGTGAGAGAGAGTGACGGAGAGAGAGAAAATGAGAGAAAGAGAGGGAGCGAGGGAGGGAGGGAGGGAGGGAGAGAAAACATAGAGAGAGAGAGAGAGAGAGAGAGACAGAGAGAGAGAGTAAGAGGGAGGGAGGGAAGGAGGAGGGTAGGATGAGGGAGGAGGAGCAGAGCTCTGAGATGTGAGTGAGATAGATGCAGGCTGGGAGACAGGTGGCATCGAGACTGTGCACGTGTAGTGAGCGCATTGTCGCGCTCGTTCGCGTGTTTCTATCTCGTCTCTGCTCTCTCGCTCTCTCTCTCGCTCGCTCTCTCTACTCTCTCGCTAGCGCGATCATACAGACGCGATGAGCTAGAACCATTAGCAAAGAGAGTTTTCCGCTCCCTGCTGGACAAGAGGATGTGCTCGTACAATATGGTGGCTGCTGATAAGAACCTCTAAAGGCGCCTGTGGCCAGTAGATAAGGAAATGCCCCCCCTCCCCCCTCCACCCTCCACCCTCCACCCTCCACCCTTCCCCCTCCCCCCCCCCAACCCAATACCAACACACACACACAGACCTACACATGTTTGTGTCTCTGTGTATTTTACACATCATGTGGAAACATATTTGACCGCACACACACAGACACACTATTCCGCCAAAGCGATCAATCCCAAACTATGATGGGTCTTCGATCGTTACCGCTGACCCTTGTGTCAGCCCTGAGTTACACAGAGACACAAACCAGTGAAGACACACACACACACAATGGCACGCTCGCACACCAGCGCACACATGCACACCAGCAAACAGACACACACACACACCTCAGTATACACACACAGCCATCACAAACACACACACCAACAAGCAGACACATGAGAAAACACACACATGGACACACCAGCAAACACACACATGAGCTGATTAACAAATACAATGGGGGTTTACAGTGGGGGAATTACCTAACGATGTAATGGACATTCCTAAAAACTCATGCACCTACATCACTTTTGATCCTCCTACTTTTTCCCAGGGAACATTCCGGATTGTTTTTTTGTCTCCTAAATGGGCCCAGCTACAGTTTTGTTACTGCTGTGCGTGTTTGAAGAAACACCTATCGTAGGGGGTCAAGCGAGACCTAAAGATGCTTCCAGAGGTGGAGAGAACTTTCCGGTCCAGCGCTGGTCTTCTGTTATGACATCAGCACACACCTGTGGCATTGACGGCTTGGTGCGGCCAGCCCGCGCTTTAACTTTCCTCTCCAAGAGCTTCCTCCTCGAGACCTTCCTTCCTCTCCCCTCTCTCTTTCTGTCTCTCTCCACTTTTTGGGTCTCTCTGTTCCTGGCTGCCACTCTCTCTCTCTCTGTCTATGTGTGTGTGTGTGTGTGTGTGTGTGTGTGCCTTGCACACAAGGTCAATTCCTCTTTTCGTTTGGGCCATTTCCTTGCCAGACAGTTTGAAACACAAACAGTGGAGGGCCCTCAGACACCAAAGTCCTCGGAAAGTTTTCTGCCGTCATCATCACCCCCATCGGCAACAGTCATTCAAATCAATGACATGTGACAACATCATGTCTGCAACACTCACAAAGAGCAAAATGGCCCAAAACACATCGCAGTTCACAGGCACAGACTAATGTTTGTAACAGTGGCCCACAGTCCAAACCCAAAGACTACAGTAGACTGTAAAACATGGACACAGCATACACTCTGCTGTCTACAATGTCATACAGTATGACGGCTTCTCACACATTTGAAGCGGCGGGTGTGCTGTGTGTGTGTGTGTGTGTGTGTAGTTTGGGGGTCTCCGAACGCTCTTCCACGCTCGCGTGAGTCGAGCACCTGTCGTTCCAGCTCATCACACGCTACAAACAGCTTTCCGCTGGGCTCGGCTCGAATTTGCTTGCGACGTCTAAAAACAGTCACGCGCGGTCCAGAGAGCGCTCTCCACTGGGAGATGCTTTCTTGCCTTCCGAGTCGAAAAGAGAGTGAGAGAGAGAGAGAGAGAGGAGAGAGAGAGAGATAGTGAGAGAGAGAGAGAGAGAGAGAGCGAGAGAGAGAAGAGAATGAGTGCGCCATCGCTTATACCGACCGACATAGATTCACCATGTTTCGGATTTTGTTTCAGGGACATTGAGTTCAAAAACTTTTTTTAAAACACTTCAAAAGAATTGAGTGCGCTCCATTTCGTGCGTACGGTACCAGAAAACATAATGAATAACCGTCCCAAAAGAGTGCACGCTGAGGAAGATCAGAAACACTCCCAAACAGCCGTTTGGGCTCCGGGGTTCATTTGTAGCGCTCTGTCTGGACGGTATCTTCTCTGAGAGCTTCTGACGATGGCAGTCCACCGACACGACGCAGATTGGAGGTTCCATCTTCAAAGGTGACCGCAGACACACACAACCTCTTTCCCACCCCTTCTGTGACAAGAGAAAAGCAAGCAAGCTCATTTGTTGACATTTTGGTTCAGGCCGCCGTGTGAACAGCCATACTGCAGATCAGGGGGGGTAATAATAGAAACTAACGATAACAGATGGCTTCCTCTTCTGGCCGACTGAGGAAGAAATCAAGAGAGGATTGTTTTAATCTTCGAGGACCCACCTCACACCCACCTCCACTGTGAAAACATGTGTGTGTGTGTGTGTGTGTGTGTGTGTGTTGCTTGTGTGTGTGGGTGTGTGTGTTATTTGTGCTGTAGTGTGTGTTTGTGTGTGTGATGTCATTACTATGATTGAGTTTAGGTTATCAGTAGACCCTGTACTCAAAGTGAAAGGCAGATGAACGAGTTAAGGAGGCCTATATGAACCGATGTGTCTGAAGTGAAGTCAAGTTGAAAGAAGGAAATGATTTGCTCACGTGAGCCATATCATGAACCTGTAGGGTGTTCTTAGTTACGTACGTCACCTGGCATCGTATTCTCATGCAACACAACCATTAGTAACACCAGCACACACACACACACACAAACACACACACCACTCTGACAAGCGTGCCTTAATGCCTCCCCCCCCTCCACACAAACACACACGCACACATTCTCCCTCTCACAGATATGCACACGCCACACACACACCTACAGTGGGCTCCATGGCTACGTTTCCTCCGAGTCATGTAAACACTATTGTGTACGGGCGTGATAGAGATCTGCTGCTCCTAATTGTTTGGAGGCAATACTCCCTGTGTGTGGAGAAAGTGTCTAATAATACAGAGTGCTGCAGCCGGGAACAGCCGGTACCGCGCTGCCGGCCCTGACAGAAGCAGGCCCTCCTCCGCGAGGCGCTGTGACCTTTAGCTGGTCGTCTTGGAGACCTGCCATACAGCTTCAAACAAAGTCCACGCAGAGTCACGATGAAGATGATGCAGAAACAAGGCGGCCATTTTGGTGCCGGGGAGGGGGAAAAGAGAAATGTTTGTGTTTCTCGAGAACATTGTCACTCGACTTTAAGAAGTCTAACATTAGCTCTAACACGCTATGTATCATTTGGTCTGATATGTACTTTTGTATATTTTACGCAAACCAGTCCTTTACAAAACAATGGTACCTCTTTACTTTGTAACATGGACGGCATACTGTATGTTATACTGTCTGTTACGGTGATGAATCAGAAATGCTGCGATATCCATCCCTCCATCTATTTATTTGCATAGAGTAGTTCCGGCATACACAAAATGTATACACAAAACACATGTTTTTGTGTGTTTTTCCCCGCTATACAGGTAGAAATGTAGATACAGCTATGCCAGTCATCACTGTCTTCTGCGTTTGGCCACAAGTTCTCATCCACATCCCACCTTGTTTCCTCTCTTTCAACACACACACCTGAGAAGAAGGGATCTCTCAGCATGCCTGGTACATCCATCCATCCATCCATCCATCCATCCATCCATCCATACATACATACATACATACATCCATACATCCACACATACATCCATACATACATCCATCCATACATCCATACATCCATACATCCATACATCCATACATCCATACATCCATACATACATCCATCCATACATCCATACATCCATCCATCCATCCATCCATCCATCCATCCATACATCCATACATACATCCATACATCCATCCACAATGTTGAAAGAGCACTTGAGCATGTGCTGAAGGGACTGAAGTTACAGAGTTTCGGTGATGGTTGAGTCATTCGATGTAGTCATTCAAGCGTTTGATGTGAAAGCAATGAAAAAGTGATGCAAAGTTCTGTCCACATAGACTGCCGTTGTGCTAACTAAAAGGCAGTGAAAATGTAAATTCAGATTCAGACAAATTGTTTGAGGTTAACTTTAATTGCACTCACATGATCGACTGTAATTGGAGTAACGAAGTCTGAAGTTCTTAAAATACGCACACTGTATTCTGTACTGCATGCACTACAATCCAAGTAAGAGCAGAAATGGACCTCGGTCAGAGTTAGCACACATACATAGTTTAGTATCTGTCATGACGAAGCACAAAGGATCCTGTATCGTGTGAAAAAGGCCCATGAATATTTTCTGGAGCAGATATCGTTCATGTTCTTTCAATTCAGCATACAGTAAACAAAACATTTGTTTTAATATCGTTTCAGCTATTGCAATGTATCTCTTTGGACGCCGAACATTGGGGATCACCCTGCCTCAGCAGAATGATCCATTCCATGCTATCATTGCTGTCCATGATCTACGTCCAGTGACGATCCAGATTGTAACGGCGCCCAAGAGACTCAAACCAGCCAACCCTCGACGCTCACACACCTCTCCTTTCCCAGGATGCACCTGGCTGGTCGTGGGGGTCGGGCGGGCGGACGCTGGGGGACAGCTGTTTCCTGTGCACGCTTCCTGCTGGGGGACAGGGAGGGGCGGGGGGGCGTGGAGTGTGGGGGTTGGAGGTGTCGGCGGCGGGGGGGGGGCGGGGGGGCGAGCGAAGCGTTGGTGAGGCCTTCGGTCCCCTTCCCAAACAGGATATATCTGCCACGTACGGCCACAGGTGCGAGGATCGAGGCCCCTCTCATCGCCCCCACACCCCCCACACACACACCCCCCCACACACAACGAGGCTCGTCGGAATCCACGGCATCGAGGACCCGGCTGTTTCCGATTGCAAGGAAGAATGGGGGGGAGGGTGCTTTTGAAGTAAAGCTTGGCAAAAGGTTATGTCAGGAAGACCAGACTTTGCATCCTTCATTCTGACTTAGGTCATTCTTTCTGCCTTAGTTTATTCATGCTGCTGTTGTGGGCGCCCCTCCACCTCCCCATCACCCCTCCACCTCCCCATCGCCCCTCCACCTCCCCATCGCTCCTCCACCTCCCCATCGCCCCTCCACCTCCCCATCGCCCCTCCGCCTCCCCATCGCCCCTCCACCTCCCCATCGCCCCTCCGCCTCCCCATCGCCCCTCCACCTCCCCATCGCCCCTCCACCTCCCCATCGCCCCTCCCACCTCCCCATCGCCCCTCCACCTCCCCATCGCTCCTCCACCTACCCATCGCTCCTCCACCTCCCCATCGCCCCTCCACCTCCCCATCGCCCCTCCACCTCCCCATCGCCCCTCCACCTCCCCATCGCCCCTCCACCTCCCCATCGCCCCTCCACCTCCCCATCGCCCCTCCACCTCCCCATCGCCCCTCCACCTCCCCATCGCTCCTCCACCTACCCATCGCTCCTCCACCTCCCCATCGCCCCTCCACCTCCCCATCGCTCCTCCACCTACCCATCGCTCCTCCACCTCCCCATCGCCCCTCCACCTCCCCATCGCCCCTCCACCTCCCCATCGCTTCTCCACCTCCCCATCACCCCTTCACCTCCCCATCGCCCCTCCACCTCGCCATCCGCCCTCCACCTCCCCATCGCCCCCCACCTCCCCATCGCCCCTCCACCTCCCCATCGCCCCTCCACCTCCCCATCGCTCCTCCACCTCCCCATCGCCCCTCCACCTCCCCATCGCCCCTCCACCTCCCCATCGCTCCTCCACCTCCCCATCGCCCCTCCACCTCCCCATCGCCCCTCCACCTCCCCATCGCACCTCCCCATCGCCCCTCCACCTCCCCATCGCTCCCCTCCACCTCCCCATCGCCTCCCTCCACCTCCCATCGCCCCTCCACCTCCCCCATCTCCCCTCCCACCCCCATCGCCCCTCCACCTCCCCATCGCTCCTCCACCTCCCCATCGCTCCTCCACCTCCCCATCGCCCCTCCACCTCCCGCCATCGCTTCTTCCCCACCTCCCCATCGCCCCTCCACCTCCCCACCCATCGCCCCTCCACCTCCCCATCGCTCCTCCGCCTCCCCATCGCTCCCTCCGCCTCCCCATCGCCCCTCCACCTCCCAATCGCCCCTCCACCTCCCCATCGCCCCTCCACCTCCCCATCGCCCCCCACCTCCCCATCGCCCCTCCACCTCCCCCATCGCCCCTCCACCTCCCCATCGCCCCTCCACCTCCCACATCGCCCCTCCACCTCCCCATCGCCCCTCCACCTCCCCATCGCCCCTCCACTTCCCCATCGCTCCTCCACCTCCCCATCGCTTCTCCACCTCCCCATCGCCCCTCCACCTCCCCCATCGCCCCTCCACCTCCCCATCGCCCCTCCGCCTCCCCATCGCCCCTCCACCTCCCCATCGCCCCTCCGCCTCCCCATCGCCCCTCCACCTCCCCATCGCCCCTCCACCTACCCATCGCTCCTCCACCTCCCCATCGCCCCTCCACCTCCCCATCGCCCCTCCACCTCCCCATCGCTTCTCCACCTCCCCAATCACCCCTTCACCTCCCCATCGCCCCTCCACCTCGCCATCGCCCCCTCCACCTCCCCATCGCCCCTCCACCTCCCCATCGCCCCTCCACCTCCCCATCGCCCCTCCACCTCCCCATCGCTCCTCCACCTCCCCATCGCCCCTCCACCTCCCCATCGCCCCTCCACCTCCCCATCGCTCCTCCACCTCCCCATCGCTCCTCCACCTCCCCATCGCCCCTCCACCTCCCCATCGCTTCTCCACCTCCCCATCGCCCCTCCACCTCCCCATCGCCCCCCACCTCCCCATCGCCCCTCCACCTCCCCATCGCCCCTCCACCTCCCCATCGCTCCTCCGCCTCCCCATCGCTCCTCCGCCTCCCCATCGCCCCTCCACCTCCCCATCGCCCCCCACCTCCCCATCGCCCCTCCACCTCCCCATCACCCCTCCCCATCGCTCCTCCACCTCCCCATCGCCCCTCCACCTCCCCATCGCCCCTCCACCTCCCCATCGCCCCCTCCCCATCGCCCCTCCACCTCCCCATCGCCCCTCCCCATCGCCCCTCCACCCTCCCCATCGCCCCTCCACCTCTGCATCGCTCCTCACCATCGCCCCTCAGTCTTTCGCAGACTCATTGGCTTCACCTTCCCATCAGCCTTCTGGTCTTAGCAGGGTCATCAGCCACCGGCAGCAGTGTCTGGACTCCAGCGGCGAGGGGGTTTCTCCTGCTGCTGCTCAGGGCAGACACACCCCCCAATGACCTCATAGCCCCACAGCGTCTAAGTGCCCAAAGACTTCCGTCAGGACCAATCATCACATCATTCGTTCGAAAAACAATTATCTTCAATTCATTCACGAGTCTCTACTGGTTGACCTGTAATTGTGAAAGCTCTTCTTAACGGCAGCTTGTCCACCAGGGGGGAAGATAACATTTACTAGGGTGATTAACTGGCCTGAATACAATGGAATCGTTTCCTAGAGTACGGTGTATTTAGTGCTAGCAACGGATGACTGGCAAAGACTGAACTTGGCATGCGGTTTAGTATAACTTGGCATCAGGTTTCTAAGGGCCTTACCTGACAGGTTAGCATGCAACAATTAGACGAACACTGGTTCAACTCTCATGCCAGGCTCTCAAGCTGGTTGTTGGTCCATTGTTACAGAATTGTCTTTGACCAATCATACAGGTCAGGTAACCTCTGCCCAGTGTGTCTCTATTGGGCTACTTCCTGGTGACCCCTGACCCCTATGACTCATCCCCTCCTCCTTGTGGTGTTACATGCTGGCCTTTACAAGCGCAAAGCTTCTTTGTCTCTTCTCATTCACTTCCTGCTTTGGCCACGCCACCACAAATATTTCCCAGAAAGAGATGAGATGACAATGGATGAGGATTTTGGACATGTATGTGTGTGTTTTTCTGGCTTGTGTCTGTGTGAATTTGCAACATTTTCCATGAGCGTCCACATTTGTGTGTGTGTGTGTGTGCGCAAGTGCGCAATTGTCTATGTGTGTGAACATTTGTTGTGGGTGTGCATGTATGTCTCTGTTTGGCTGGATGTGTGTGTGCGCGACTGCGTGTGTGTGAGTGTCTATGTGTGTGAGTGTCTGTGTGTATGTGTGTGAGTGTCTGTGCGTGTGTGTGTGTCTGAGAGTGTGTGTGTGTGTGAGTATGTCTATGTGTGTGTGTGTGTCTGTGTCTATGTGTGTGAGTGTCTGTGTATATGTGTGCGTGTGTCTATGTGTGCGTGTGTCTGTGTGTGTGTGCGTGTGTCTGTGTGTGTGTGTGTCTGTGTGTGTGTGTGTCTGTGTCTATGTGTGTAAGTGTCTATGTGTGCGTGTGTCTGTGTGTGTGTGTGTGTGTGTGTGTGTGTCTGTGTGTGTCTGTGTCTATGTGTGTAAGTGTCTATGTCTATGTGTGCGTGTGTGTCTGTGTGTGTGAGTGTCTATGTGTGTGTGTGTGTGTGTGTGTGTGTGTGTGTGTGTGTGTGTGTGTGTGTGTGTGTCTGTGTGTGTGAGTATGACCGTCCCAGGGTCAGGATGACACGTGGTAGAACAACAGAGTATTCAGTTTGTCCTCTTCCCTCTCATCTTCCCCATCATCAGCACGGCCCCTGTCCAGATTCCACCGCTCGCCCCATGGCGGCCTCGCTAACAGACGTGTGACGAGGACTGGGGGGGCCGTGTTTGTCAACCCCCATCCTGCAAAATAGGAAACACGACATCGTTTTTTCCACAGTCACCCTCTTCTTCCCGCTCTCTCATTTTTTTTCTCTCCAAATAAGTTGTTTCCTGTGTGATGTGACCCTATCATCGTCTATAGTTAGTTCGACGGCCAGGAAAGCTAGGAAAGTTGTCGAAGTCAGCATATGTGTGAATGATTTTAGGGCTTCTTTGTGTTTTTGTGTTCCCTTCAGGACAGCAACAGTTTTGGAATACTGAGAGATGATGTGTTTAGATGTCGGTAGATTAATTCAATAGTTGCTATACTGACGTTGACCGCTAGGTGGAGACAAACACCAGCTTCTGTCAGATTTGGAGCAGGATGCCGATAAGGTGGAAACATCATGGCTATTTTCAATTTGATTGCAGGACAAGGTCCTAATATAATCAGTCGCTGTTTTGTCTTAGTTTACACAACAGTCACCCAGGCCTCTATTCTTCAGTAAGCCCACGTCTTTCTGCAGTTCCTTGTTTGTCCACGTGGCGGTGCTGTTCTGGTATTCGGTGTGGGCTAGTGGTACTCTGCTGGTGGCTGCTGTGAGAGTGGGTGGTCCGGGCCAGGTGGAGGAGAGAGGGATTAACACTGCGCTCTCGATAAAAAAGAGAGAGAGAGAGGGAGCGAGAAGAGGAGGAGGGTGAAAAGGGAGGGAGGGAGGACAGAGAGAGAAAACAGAGAAATTGCGAGAAGGAGAGTAACAGGGACTGGGAATAGAAGGGTGAAAGAGCAGAGAGAGAGAGAGGGGAGAGAGAGGGTGAGGAGAACAAGAAAAAACAGAGAAAGAGAGAGGACAAAGTTCGCCATCAGAGAGGAGAGAGGGAAGAGAGAGAGAGGGGAGAGAGAGAGGAGAGGAGAGAGAGAGAGAGAGAGAGAGAGAGAGAGAGAGAGAGAGAGAGCGGAGAAGAGAGAGAGAGAGAGAGAGAAGAGAGAAAGAGAAAGAGGGGAGCAAGAAAGAGAGAGAAAGAGAGTGAGCAAGTGAGAGAGAGAGAGCGCGGGGGAGAGAGAGAGAGTGGGGGAGAGGGAGAGCAAAAGGGAAAGAGAGATTGACATCTGCCTTCCAGATGTGGAGCAGGCCCACGGAGGTTTATGAAACAGAGAGAAGGGAGAGACGAAGGGAATGAAGGAGGGATTCGGTCATGGCGCTAAACGACAACTGGTGCTGACGGGAGAAGAAGGATACAACTGGACATTGTGCCTCTCCCTCACTCACTTTCTCCTCGGTTTTCTCTCCCCCCCCACCCCCTCTCTCTCTTTCCCTGTCTCTCTCACCACTCCTTAAGTGTGCGGTATATAAGGAAGACCATGATTAATGATTAAAACTATGATTGTTTGAAAGTATATTTATCAACATTGTTACACTCATTTTCTGTTTTAGCTATTCTGAAACATGGTTAAACGATGATATTGTCAGTCTTTATCCTTTGATGAACTATAATTCCACTCACTCCTGCAGAAAAAACAGAACAGGAGGAGGAGTTTCTTTGTACGTCTCTAATGCTTATAATTTCATCACAAGAAAGGATTTGAGTGTTGAGTTTGATACGACACTTGTGGAAACTGTATTTATTGACATTGCATTAGGTAAAAAAAGCTTTATAGTTGGCTGTATTTATAGACCACCTGATTCAGATATAAATACATTTAATGATGCATTGTATTCTACTTTAGAAATCATTAACAAGGAAAATAAATTATGTGCATTATTGGGTGATTTCAATATTAACTTGCTCAGAGATGATCTGGTATCCACGACAGTCTTTCTGAACACACTTTACTCTGTAAATTTCTATCCTTTAATTACCAAGCCATCTCGTATTACTAGATCATCAGAATCTTTAATCGACAACATTCTTTTTAATTCTCTTGATTATGAAATCACTTCGGGTCTATTGATGTGTGATATTTCAGATCATCTTCCTGTATTCCAGATTGTTCATGCTATGGATCCTCCTAACTCTAAAGGTATTGATTCCACTTGTGGCCAATTTAAATTTCGTAAATTCACTAGAAATAATCTGGAATCTTTCAAAACAGCCATCAGGTATGTCTCCTGGGATGAGGTTCTTGGGCTTAATGATGTTGTTGCAGCATACCACCTATTCATAGTACTTATTAATTCTGCTCTAGAATCATCTTTTCCCTTGATCAGCCCTAAATCTAAAACTAATTATTCTAGAGGGAGACCTTGGATTACTGATGATCTGAAGAAACGCTCCCGTAAAAAAAATAAACTCTATAGGAAAGCTATTACGAACTCCACCCCTTCTAGCATAGAAATGTATAAGAAATATAAAAACAAATTTATAGCTGATATAAGGAAAGCAAAAAAAAATTATTATGCAGTAAAATTCACTCAAGCTTCAAACGATATCAAGTCAACCTGGAACCTCATTAATCATTTGTTGAATCACAAGAAATCAGAAGTAATTGCACCTGTAGAGATGCGTGGGAAAGAGAGAATTCTCTCAAACCCTAACGAAATAGCTGATGGCTTTAATAATTTTTTGTTAATGTTGGCAGTGATCTGGCATCAAGTATCTTGGGTACAAATGAGAACCCTTGTAGCTTGATTAAGGGGCAATATCCTCCTCTCAATACCTTTGTACCTCCAACTACACAGGAGGTCCATAATATCATCATGGAATTAAAGAATTCAGCCCCAGGTCATGATGGCATAAAGAGCATTTTGTTAAAAGAAACCACTGATCATTTAATTCAACCGCTAACCCATATTCTTTCTTTATCACTCCAATCTGGAATTATTCCCCTCCATCTTAAAATAGCTAAAGTTATTCCTATTTTCAAAACAGGTGCTACTGATGATTTCGGGAACTATAGACCTATATCAATCCTGCCTTGCATCTCTAAATTATTGGAGAAATTAGTTTATGCAAGAATATCTAAGCATTTAACTGATAATAAGACCCTATATGCTCACCAGTATGGATTTCGTAAAAAACATTCAACAGAGCATGCATTACTCCAGATAACTAATATGATTTCAACAGCTATGGACAATGGTGAGTTTGCCATTGGGATATTTTTGGACTTAAGCAAAGCGTTCGATACGGTTAACCACAGTATTCTGATAAGCAAATTAAATAGATATGGAGTGGAGGATATTGCCCTGAACTGGTTTAAGAATTACTTAACTAATAGAGAACAATATGTGTCGCTTAATGGCTATTCTTCTACCAAGTCCAGAATTATACATGGGGTGCCACAGGGCTCAATACTGGGCCCTTTATTATTTTTGATCTATATAAACGATTTAGCCATGTCTTGCAAACATCTTTTTCCTGTATTATTTGCTGATGACACTAATCTCATAGCAACTCATAATGACTTTAATTATTTGATTGACTGTGTGAATGTTGAATTATGCTCTATTGCCAAATGGTTTCAAATTAATAAATTAACACTTAATGTGAAGAAATGTAACTTTGTGATCTTTTGCAACATAAACAAGTCTTACCCCAAAGAACAAGCAAAAGTACTTATTAACGGATCAGAAATTATGCAAGTAAAGGCTACCAAATTTTTGGGAATTTTAGTTGACGAAAGACTTAATTGGTCTAATCACATAGACCTGGTTTGCAGAAGGTCCACAAAGATGATGGGCATATTAAGGAAAGTGTGTCCTTTAATTCATCCTTCTGCCCATTTAACTTTATATTATAGTTTTTTGTTTCCTTTCCTGAACTACTGTAATCTGGTCTGGGCAGCTTCATATCCCAACCATCTCAAAAAATTATGTATTATTCAGAAGCGATTTTTAAGATTCATCTCACATTCAAACAGATATGCTCCGTCAGCACCACTTTTATTCATTTTTATATATTTCCAATTCACAAATTGAATATCTATCTCATATGTTTATTCATTCACAAGTTTATTTACAGAAACCAAGATCTCCCGGAAAGCTTTCAGACTTTGTTTACTTATTCATTTAACGTACATTCACATCGCACTAGACAGAGCACCAATAACAACTTATCTTTACCCTTTTCCCGCACATCACATCATCAATTTAGTATATATTATAGAGGCCCGGCTTTATGGAATGTCTTACCTCCCCTTTTAAGATCCATATCATCCCACTCACTTTTTAAAAGCAGCTTAAAAAACATCTTATCTTTTTGTGAATCTTCTAATAACCTCCTGTCTTCTCCTTTGCTTTTTTCTATTTTTTCATTATCTTTGACATGTATTTATCACATCTTCCCATCTATTTTTCATTATTTTGTGTATTTTTGTACCTTGTCTCCTTAATTTCTAGAGTTTATTTGTTAGCCTGAATATGATTTCATTGTGATTATTGATAGGGGTGGAACTCTGTACAAGCCCATTGGGCTTCGTTCCCTCCTTGCACCATTAATTGTTAATGTGTGCTAAATAAATAAACTAAACTAAACTAAACTAAACTAAGACCACCTGTCACAACACTCTCTGTAACGAGGGTGGGACTGTGGACAAAGACGGCGATGATGAGAGAGAATGCCCCGTCAGGACGGCTTGGGGGGAGGCCAGGGAAGGAAGACATTCTGGACCTCTAGCCTTCCAAGGACACGGCGCTACGTGACACAGGCACACAACACACACAAGTATACGAACACACACACACACACACGTATATGGATACAAACACGCACACTGACTCGTTGTACACAGACACGTGTATACAGACATTTACGGACAGACACACACACACAAATACACACAAACAGACACACACACACACACATCTGACGGACTGACAACCAAATAACTCAACAGTCCAAAGGAAAGGCAATACCTCGACCTCTGATAACCATGATGGCAGTGGAATCCAGCTCCTGCGTCCTATATTTACGCAGCCGCCGTGAGCCAGTGGTTCGGCGGCTCAGCTAAGCTGGCTGTAAGTTGTTCTAGCCTCTGCAGTGCCCGAGACACAAGCCTCGGAGATCCCGCTCTACTCTGAGGTTGAGCCACGGATCGACGGCCACTTTCATCTTTTCCACATTAACCTGGGGTTTTACGTTACCACCCTGCGGTATGCTCGCGTTATGAAGTAGCCTACGTGTGCATCATGTGTGTTTGCGTCTTGAAGTGTGCGTGTAGGGCTTCAGCTGTTTGCAGAGAAAACACAGTGCGTGAACTCGGTTCGACATGGGCCTTCACGGGCGATTCAGAGCTTTCTGGGCCTCATAAACCCGGGATGAAAGTTTAAGCCAAATTAATAAATCTTAACAGGAAAAACCTGTGGGCCATAACCCAGTATTAGATTGTAATTGCACTCACAAATGATTTAGAAAAAAACGAGCCCTGTTTATGAGGTTCCTGTCCATGGAACGATGTAAAAAGCGGCCGATTGTTCTCGCGTGTGCAAATGTGTGTGGCTCGAACCGTACAAGGTCTGAGACGAGCACTTCTCATATTTCTCACAGCTGCTTTAAACAGCCTCATAACCTTATCGTATCAGACCCCATTAGCGTGGAGAGATATTAGAGTTAAACTGTTAAGCAAACATTTATGGATTACGCTAACACCACACCTGATCCTCTTCTCGACCCAAAGACTCCCAAAGTCTGCGCGCCAGCAAGAGAAGTCTTTACCTGACACCATGTTGATGAATGCACACATTATCATGTGTTATTAGTTTGATCCTGTTTGGTTCAACGGCTGTTGTTTTTATCACAGGCTGGAGTTGTAAAACGCACTTTTCCTTCATAAGCATTGAATAGTAAAAAGCAGAAAGGACGACGTCAAATGTTGATGTTGGTGAAGTCTGACGACACAAATACATCTACGACACCGTTTGTTCAGGAGGGTACACTTTACATGTGATAGGGTACGTTTTGGATGTACCCAATGTCACAATAAGTTCAATATGTTACCAAGCAGAGCTATGAAGTGTGTGCGTGTGTGTGTGTCTGTCTGTCCGTGTCCTAGCAAACTGGGAGGAGATGGGTAGGAGGTGATTACAAGGAGTGGATATAGCTTGGGCCAAGCCTTAAACATCACACACACACACACACACACACACAAACACACACACAGCACTGCCTGGGAAAGGAGAGGAGACGAGGGACCTAATAATAGTTCTCTGTGTTGCGGTGAGGATGTGAAGAGCTGAGAGGTGGAGGAGGGATGGAGGGATCAAGGGATGGAAGGAGGGAGGGGTATTACATGTGTGATCCCGTTTTTGGACCGAGTCCCAGGCTCGTGGTTTCATGGTGTAATCCCCTTGACAGGCACACATCAGAAGACATGAGGGCTCAATATAAGGCTCTAATGATTGGCCAATCCCCCTCCACCTCCCCTCATGGCCATCTTTTTTTTCACTACATGTGAACACGGTGCTTAACTCCCAATTAATAAAGCAAGAGTAAGTCAACCCGTCGGCGTTGACAAGCGCGCATCAGACTTCAGGTCACGCGTCGCGCGACATCAATCTGGACATCGATCGCGTTGTCGTCGGGGGCCATTCACACACAAGGACAAGCTTGAGACATTTACACACACACACAAACCACACACACACACACACACACACACACACACACACGCGCGCGCGGATCAGATCTTTCCATCCATTTCATCGTATTCCATTCACCCTCATCCGTCCTTCAGAGAGCAGGAAAGGTTAGGTCGGCGCGTTAGGAAATCTGCTACGAATCTGGTGTCCACATGCTCGGCATAAATTCAGCCTTTATGTCTTTCAACTCGGGTCATGTTTTTGTTTTCTCTGACAGAATCCAGCTTCCCTGGCACATGTGTACCTCTCTCCAGCCTGCCTTTCTCCCGTCCTTGTATTTCCCCATGTGAAGTCAATCCTGGGATTGTCTAATGGCTGACAGCACGTCGTTTACTGGGATCCCTTTTTCTGGGTCTTTCAAGCGAAGGAGAGGCCTGATCCGAGCTGAAAGAAGGGCCCTGCGATGAGCCTGTGCACATGGGCTCTGGGTTCGCGTTTGATCGTTTGGCTGCACAAGTTGTTGGATGTGGTTTTATGGGATGTGTAGGCCAGAGAGGCTCCATGTTGGCTTCACTGTTCTCACTTGTGTTTGGGGTGACCTTCTGTGGAGGCCTTGTCATAACCTGCAACGTATGGCAAAAGTACATTTTCAGTACAGGACGGTTACAGAGGGTCTATTTTCTGTCTGTCTATTTTCTCCTCTTTCAATCATTAAAAAATATATACCGGTATATACATTCACCCCAAGGTAATACAGACAATAATAAAAGATAATAAAAACTTTATTATGGACACTTAATAAATAGGTATAGACATAAGACAGAGGTTATGGGAAAGAGAGGAAAAGAGACAGAGAGAGAGAGAGGAGAGAGAGAGAAAGAGAGAGAAGAGAGGAGAGAGAGAGAGAGAGAGAGAGAGAAAGAGACTGAAAGAGAGAGAGAGAGCATGAGTACAGCATGTGTGTGTGTCTGTGTGTGTGTTTGTGTGAGAGAGAGAGAAAGAGGGCGAGAGAGCGAGCAGAGAGTGTGTCTCTGTTCACGTTTACGAGAGCAGGAATTCAAGGCGGGTGGTCCTCCTCCTCCTGCTCTCTGAGTGTGTCCTCCCTCCCTAAGCCAGTGCGTGGGACTGCCAACACGACCCCGGAAAGCATCCACGCTACAGGATCCTCGCCCACTCCTTCGACATCTGCATCAGCGCACCCACGTGGAGACAACGGGGAAGAGAGGAGGTGGGGAGGGGTGGGACGAGAGAGGGGGGGAGAGAGAGGTAGAGGGGACTGGAGAGGAGGAGAAGAAGGGAGAGAGGGTGTAAGGGGAGGATTGGGGGGAGAGAGAGGGAGGAAGGGAGGAAGGGGGGAGAGAAGGAGAGAGGGAGGAAGGGGGGGAGAGAAAGAGAGAGGGAGGGAGGAAGGGGGGAGAGAAGGAGAGAGGGAGGGAGGAAGGGGGGGAGAAGAGAAGGAGAGAGGGAGGGAGGAAGGGGGAAGAGAAGGAGAGAGGGGAGGGGAGGAAAGGGGGGAGAGAAGGAGAAAGGGAGGGGAGGAAGGGGAGAGAGAGGGAGGGGAGGAAGGGGGAGGGAGGGAGGGAGAGAGAGTGAGAAGCAGGAGGGAGAAAACGCTCCCATCTCTAAAATAACAAAACTGCTATTGACACTGACCGCCCCCCTCCCACACCCCACCCCCATCTCCCTCCCCACCCAGTGTGGTCTGGCTAGCGGTCAGACCAGCCCTCTTCTTGGCCCGGGGCGATCGGGCTCAGGCACTGGGGACTAGCTGGTTGTCATCAGCAGCATTAGGGGCTGTTCCTCTTCGTTGTTCTCATCAGAACCGTCGGCAGACGTCCATGTAGCTCTTCTACCCCCGTCTTCGGCCTTGCCCGGAACATTCTGTCCGATCCGCTGGAAGCCGTGCTTTTCCTGTGACGAAGTGTTCCGCACCCCCCGTTTGTTATGAGCTGCCTTCATTAGAAGAGAGGAAGTGCAGCGTTAATCAGTCATGCGCAGGTGATGACATTCTGCAGCTGGGAGCCATACCTGACGTGAAGGCTTTATACTTTGTTTCTCCCCTCTCTCTATCTCTCTCATCTCTCTCTCTCTATATCTCTATCTCTATCTCTCTCTCCACTCATCTTTCTCCCATTTTGTCGTTTCAGTCCTCTATCTCTCCTTCTATATGTATTTCTCTCTTTGTCTCTCTCTATCTCTTTGTATCTCTCTCTCTCTTCTCTCATTCATGGTTTGGGTTGCAGCACCTGTCAGCTCAAGGTTTTACGAGATCTGGAGAGTCAGAGTAACAAGGAGGGAGGAGGAGGAGCGGACACGGAGGTTAAGGGGAGGAGGAGGAGGGGAGGAGGAGGAGGAGGAGGAGGAGGAGGAGGACGGGACATGGAGGTTAAGGGGAGGGGAGGAGGAGAGGAGGAGGAGGAGGAGGAGGAGGAGCGGACACTGGAGGTTAGGGGAGGAGAGGAGGAGGAGGAGGGGAGGAGGAGGAGGAGGAGGAGGAGCGGACACTGGAGGTTAAGGGGAGGAGGAGGAGGAGGAGGAGGAGGAGGAGGAGGAGGAGGAGGAGGAGGAGGAGGAGCGGACACTGGAGGTTAAGGGGAGGAGGAGGAGGAGGAGGAGGAGGAGGAGGAGGAGGAGGAGGAGGAGCGGACAACTGGAGGTTAAGGGGAGGAGGAGGAGGAGGAGGAGGAGGAGGAGGAGGAGGAGGAGGAGGAGGAGGAGGAGGAGGAGCGGACACTGGAGGTTAAGGGGAGGAGGAGGAGGAGGAGGAGGAGGAGGAGGAGGAGGAGGAGGAGGAGGAGGAGGGGACACTGGAGGTTAAGGGGAGGAGGAGGAGGAGGAGGAGGAGGAGGAGGAGGAGGAGGAGGAGCGGACACTGGAGGGTTAAGGGGGAGGAGGAGGAGGAGGAGGAGGAGGAGGAGGAGGAGGAGGAGGAGGAGGAGGAGGAGGAGGAGGAGCGGACACTGGAGGTTAAGGGGAGAGGAGGAGGAGGAGGAGGAGGAGGAGGAGGAGGGAGGAGGAGGAGGAGGAGGAGGAGGAGGAGCGGACACTGGAGGTTAAGGGGAGGAGGAGGAGGAGGAGGAGGAGGAGGAGGAGGAGGAGGCGGAGGAGGAGGAGCGGACACTGGAGGTTAAGGGGAGGAGGAGGAGGAGGAGGAGGAGGAGGAGGAGGAGGAGGAGGAGGAGGAGGAGCGGGACACTGGAGGTTAAGGGGAGGAGGAGGAGGAGGAGGAGGAGGAGGAGGAGGAGGAGGAGGAGGGAGGAGCGGACACTGGAGGTTAAGGGGAGGAGGAGGAGGAGGAGGAGGGGAGGAGGAGGAGGAGGAGGAGGGGACACTGGAGGTTAAGGGGAGGAGGAGGAGGAGGAGGAGGAGGAGGAGGAGGAGGAGGAGGAGGAGGAGGAGGAGGAGGAGGAGGAGGAGCGGACACTGGAGGTTAAGGGGAGGAGGAGGAGGAGGAGGAGGAGGAGGAGGAGGAGGAGGAGGAGCGGACACTGGAGGTTAAGGGGGAGGAGGAGGAGGAGGAGGAGGAGGAGGAGGAGGAGGAGCGGACACTGGAGGTAAGAGGAGGAGGAGGAGGAGGAGGAGGAGGAGGAGGAGGAGGAGGAGCGGGACACTGGAGGTTAAGGGGAGGAGGAGGAGGAGGAGGAGGAGGAGGAGGAGGAGGAGGAGGAGCGGACACTGGAGGTTAAGGGGAGGAGGAGGAGGAGGAGGAGGAGGAGGAGGAGGAGGAGCGGACACTGGAGGTTAAGGGGAGGAGGAGGAGGAGGAGGAGGAGGAGGAGAAAGGGGGATGTTTGTGTTATTTATGGGCTGCAGGACGACACCCAGCGCAGCACGCACAGCCCCTGTGCTCCATCCCAAACACTCCAGGAAGTCACTCTCTCTCTGTCTCTCTGTCTCTCTGTCTCTCTCTGTCTCTCTGTCTCTCTCTGTCTCTCTCTATCTCTCTCTCTCTGTGTCTCTCTCTTTCTTTCTTTCTTTCTTTCTTTCTCTCTCTCTCTCTCTCTCTCTCTCTCTCTCTCTCTCCTACTCCTTCCATCCCTCGATGTGAAGCGGCACCATAGATTTGGAGGTTGAGGAGGCTGCTGCGGCTGCCTTCAAATGTGTGTGTGTGGGAGGCCTGGTTCAATTCAAATATTACCATGAGTAAAACGATCTTCAAATCGAATTTGACATTATGAGAAATATGTTTAATACATTTGAATGTGTCATCATTTCTATGTAATTTATACAGCCTTGTGAATGATGTTTGAAGAAAATTGAATTGACTCTATGGCTCGTTAGTGACTGTCTGTGGAGCCTTTTAGAATTGCTAACTGAATAAGCGAAATACTTAGTACTACAAGTTATCACACCAAACAAAGTTCTACATATTTACAACTAAATGATCTGAACAATAATTCAAGGCTCATGAGTCCATGCAAACATTTGTGTGGTCCTCACGCGTGCTCTTCCAGGAGTCATGGGTTGGCTGGAGGTTCCTCCAGGGGCCTCTTGTGGGAGCTGGACTGGGAGTGGTGACCCTGGTGGAGGTTCTCCCTGGATGTCTCCTCTCTGGAAGCACCAGAGCTCCTCTCCTCTCTCCCCCTGCACCGGTCATAGTGGCTGGGCTCTGGGCGGCAGCTCCTGTGGGTCTTACTGCACAATTGCCCTCGCTTGTTATTGTACTCGCTGTGTGGTAGTTTACTGTTGCTTGCTCTTCCACAGGTACACTTGCACTTTTGAGGTTCATGTTGTTTAACTTGTTTAACTTCATGCTCTTATGATTGTTCCTTTAGGCACTTATTTTTGTGCTTATTTTTTATACTTGTTTTTTTCACAATGTATGCTTCATGTTTGACTACTTGCAATGTTGGGGATATCTCGTTGTTATGATCAGTGACCTATGCACTTTTGTAAAGCTCTCTCTTGGAAGTCGCTTTGGATAAAAGCGTCTGCTAAATGAATAAATGTAAATGTAAATGTGCCTCTCCCTGGAGCGTCCACGGCTGAGGCTGGGCTGGTTGATGTGTCTCCTGTCTCTCTCTCTCTCTCTGCTTCTCCACCTGGAGGAGGAGGAGGAGGAGGAGGAGGAGGAGGAGGAGGAGGGAGCAGCGTCCATATCTAGGTGCTGATGGGACCACATGCAGGAGGTTGTCTCTTTTTTCATGTTAGGAAACTTGAATTGTTGTTTAGAAGTCATTGTCACAGCCAGATGTTAGTTAGACATCAGTGCAGTTTGTGAAAAGCATTTCAGTGGTGGAAAGTGCGATAACCATTTTGTTTACTCATATATTTATTTCAAATCATTTGAATAAATGACACAATAATCCCTGGGTGGAGAGAGCATCCGAGACCGTATTTGCCGAAGAATAAACACAACACTTTTTGACGTTTCATTTGCAAATGGAAGAAGAAAGTGAGTCTTTCCAAGATGCATTTTGAAGTCGTTAGCCTAAGAGCAAAACTTTATTTGTGTTATATATTCTTCATCATACCCAAAATGTGTGTATGCTTACAGTAGGTAAGTTTCATTCAGTACGTATATTTAAAGCATTAACAGTGCATGACTGATTGATGAAACAGGCTACATAAGTTATTAGGAAAAACTACAGTCTACACCTCCCCTTTTGGATGATAACTAAGCTTTAAATTGTAAATATTACCGTTGTTGGCCATTCCAAAAGCTTACACTTGCCACCAACTGATTAAAACTAAGCCCTATTTAAGTTTGGCTTTGTCCTTTTACAGTGCCCACATGCAATTGTGACTTAGGTTGTCAGTGTGGCTGATGACTTTCTACATGAGTGCTGTTTGGTCATTTCCGACTTCCATAGGAACCTACCGACCTGCGAATTCTATTAGCGTTCTACACGTTTTCAGAAAGAACTGCATCCTTTGTTCCAAATCGTTCTCAACGGCCGACTTGCTTTTTGAGTGCACACCAAAAATATGGCTTTCTTAAATTCCTATAACAGTTATTGGTCTGGTTTTGTTATTAAATACAATGTGCCATTCCAGATCTGAAGTCATCGTGTATTCAGACCATGAGGGGAAAACAAGACAAGCCCAGAGCAGGCAGCCCTTTCAAATTAACAGCCTCGGTCTCCTCGGCCAAAAGCCACAAATTACCCCCCTTCAGCAGCAGAGAATTAGGAACAATTTTGTGTTTGCTATAAAGAAGAACAGGGGAGCGGGGAGGGGAGAAAACACATCTTACACACCACGGGACCACCAACGCCGGGGCCTGCAGGAACCCGGACCCACCGTCAGGCTGGGTGGCACGCAGCAGCGCCGGGCACAGACTGGCAGGGAGAGGAGGGAGGGAGGGGGAGAGAGGGAACGAGCTGTGAGAGTGAAAGGGAGGGAAGGTGTGGTTGCACAAACGGGGGTGGTGGGGGGGGGTCGTTGGACGAGTTCCTGGCGAGAAAGAGGGAAGTGGGTATTCGAGAGATCGATCAACCGAATGCACCACACACTCACACGCACACACTCGCGATCAAAAAGAAACAGTTAGTCAGGTTCATATTATACCCCAAGTAGACGTGGTGTGTTCCCTAACTGCTCTGCTCTGATTTATTTTGGTGGTACGATCCGTCTCCCCTCTAAGGAGTATTTTGGCTGCGTTATTTGTTGACCTGGAAACTGTGGTTCCTCTGTGATGCGTGGTATGGGTAAACACACACACGCACTCATGGACACACACACACATGGACACACACACACAAACTGACATACACACAGACACACAAGTGGACATACACAGAGTGACTTACACACTCGGACACACATATATAAATGAACTCATGAATACACACACACTCTCTATATCTGACACAGAATCACACACACACCTTGTGCTGGATGAGTTAAGGGGTGACTGAGGGTGAAGTCATGACATCATGTCTTTGGCCCTCTGGTTTGGCCTCATGGTGCAACGCTAAACATAGCTGAAGAAAATAAACCAATCGTCTCTCTTTTCTGCTCTTGTTGTGGTGTTATTTGTGGCTCGTCTTAATCTAAAGCATTTGGACGTTCACACTTTTCCGAGGATTAGGAATCTGGAGAAGAAAATCTTTTCCACCTGCAAACTTTCTTGGCTTCGTCTACTTTTACTTGGCTTCATATTTTTCTTTTTGAAACGTCCCTCCATCTTGCTTTCTTCCTTGTACTGGACTCAAATCTTTTGCTTTCTCTGGCACCTTCATGCATCTCCTTCATCAGAGATCTCCTGCAAACTCCCTCTCTCTCGCTCTCTCTCTCTTTCTTTCTCTCTCTCTCTCTTGCAGTCTTTCTCTGAGTCTCTCTCTCTCTTTCCTCGTTCACACTCTCTGGACGCGTGGCTGAAGTATGAGCTCATGGTCCTTCTGGGTGGCTCTCCTGTTATATGTCACTGTCATCTGCAGCCCTGACAGGGGGGGGGGCACCCCCCCCTGTCCAAATACACAGGGAACGTCACGATACCCGAACAGCACGTAAATACATAAACCGTCAAACCCATGGGGCTCTGAGACTGAGATTCAGGGTTCATGGTTTTAATGGGCCACGCGGGTGACCCACGGACAGTTTAACCCGGGAGGGAGCGTGTGTGCTGCGCGTGTGTGTGTGCGGTTGTAATTGAATAAAACCTAAATATGACTTCATGTGCCAGGAAAAGCAAACTGCTCAAAGGGAGCGGGAGGTGGAAGGCAGCCATGACAACGTGTGTCGGTTCTGTGTCATCCATCCATGCTCTCGGCAAGCTGCACCTATACAGGCTGGGAAACCACTTCTGCGTCAGCCGCCATTGCCAACATTGCTTCCTCTTGAATTGTGTTTTTAAAACTAGATAATGGTGAACTGTACGTTCAGTTGTAATGATTCGAGTAATGGGGGATTTTTGTTGTGGGGATTGAATTCGTTGGATTGTTAAAATGGTTTTGGGCTATGGTAATATTGCAGGTCCATTTTATGGTCGTCAAGTAGGCCTAAACATGATTTGATGGGAATTAGAGGTGGCAGTGTCAGTCCCAATGCGCACACATGCATACACTCAAACACACACTCTCAATCTCACATGCACACACACATTTGTGTTTTATTTCTCCTAAAATGCACCAATTTGAAAGTATACACAACACCCTTTGATGTAGCCTAGAGTATCCATTACATTTGGAATCCCATAAGTGAGTAACGATAGACTGTCTTTGCTTCAATAGCTTCATAAGCAAAGTATGGTGGGCTACTTTGCAGTTCAAGACATAACAAAAGGAATTGTGCAAAGGATATAGAAACATCAAAACAGGAATCAGTCTCATTATGCCGAATAATATTTGATGTGCAGGCTACACATGCATTTGATCATATTGTAACGGCATTGCAAATCAGAAAATGCCACGGTCATCTGCTACTTATTTGGGGGTACAAGGATTGGCAATATAGCCGTTTATGAAGGTCTGTTTTGACTGAGGAAAACCTCCTTTGTAACACATGTGGGGGTACCCACACACAGAGAGATAGTGTGTTGTGAGAGTATAAGTGAGTGATTGATAGTGTGAGCGAGGGAGAATGTGCGTGCACATGTGCGATCTTGTGTATACTGTACGTGGCCTCTTTCAAAAAACGTTGCAGCGGTAATTAATCAAATGTCGACACGGGGAGTAAAATAAAATAAACTTTATGATGGCGTCACATTCTGACGGTTTTCTATGTGCGAGCTGAGGTGAAGGTGTTTCAGTCAAAGAAAAGAGAAATTAATACAATAAATTGAAGTATGACAGTTTAATACAGCAATTTCCCTGCTTTCAAAGTGTCTCTTCATTTCCTCTGTAAGTGCATATAAATGTGTTGCTGATAATGAGTAAATTGTAGGCTAAATAGACCACAAAAAAAGCTTAATTAGATTACAAAAGTCATAAAACCTCAAATAATGTAGTGCAATTGAACATCAATACTCATGTAGGCCTAATTGCTCAAACAGGAGCAATGCTAATCTGCAAAATAGTAACCTTTTATCGATACATTTGACTGTTCCTTCAGTAAGATATTGTGCACAAAGGATTCAAATAAACTCATATTTAGCAAACAAAACTCTTAATTAGAAAATAAAGCTGAGTTCGTTGCAAGACGCATGGACACAGGCCTATTAAATATCCGTATTCCATCGATGCAGTTTTTGATGGTTTTAGTTCATGTTGGCACCTTAAATTACTTTTACAATTTTAAAATACATGTTTATTCAAAACACAAATATACCAGAAACTAATCAGAATTATTGTGAAACTAGAGAGACAGTAGTCTAGAGAAGTGCCTATAAATCCACTTTATCCACGGTCAATACTTGGAACATTATTTACCAGGCTGCTGCAAGAGTTTATTTGAAAAGCTAGAAGTGGAGAAAGGACGCAATTTGTGGTACTCCAAATTCAGGTTCAGGGGATGCGGGGGTTCCATGGAATGAAGAGAGGCTGGAGACAGAAACGGGGAACTGGGAAGTGAAGTCGGAGGCATATTGAAGCAGTGCGCCTTATACAAACTGTCAAAGGTTAGAGTCTGAGATGAAAGGAACGTCTTTTGGCCATCCGTCCTGGAAAACAGTGATGAGAGCGCAGGCAAGATGCTGCTTACCGGAGGTATGCTAGGGGTAGGAGCCGAGTAATTTTTGTATTCAAGGTGGTGGTACTGGTCCACACTGGGTGCTTGGAAACATGGTCCTAGTCCATGCGCTCTGTAGAATGGGAAACTGGGCATCGCGCTGGGGAAAAGCGCGGTGTCCTTTATCATTCCAAATCGGAAATGCTGACGCTTGAAGCGCTTTCTCCGCCGTAGAAAGCTCCCGTTTTCGAACATGTCGGATGACATTGGGTCTAGAGTCCAGTAGTTTCCCTTACCAGGGTTTCCGGGCTCCCGAGGCATTTTGACAAAGCAGTCGTTGAGGGACAGGTTATGGCGAATGGAGTTTTGCCACGCCGGGAACTTTTCTCGGTAATAGGAAAAACGGTGACTGATAAAATCGCATATCTCGCTGAGAGTAAGGCGCTTTTTCGGACTTTGAAGGATTGCCATGGTAATAAGAGCAATGTAGGAGTATGGGGGCTTGACACAAGCCGCATTTCGTCCTGTTCCTGACAAACACTTCAGTGGGAGCTGAGAGCTTCCACTAGCTTCCACGTCCTCACCGGTTCTTATTTGAGAAGGGAGCTCAGAGCTTTGCTCCAAGTCGGGCACTAGTGCGTAATCCTGATTTTGTGCATCTTTTCGACCGTCTCCCTCCACGTCGATTTCGGGCTCCATTAGATCTCTGTCCAAAGTCATAATCTTCCAATGGGTCCGGTGCCACCTGCACCAAGCAAGGGGCAAGATGAGCGCCTGAGGTCCAACACGCGCAGATGCCCGCACACGACGCGCTGCCTTTTCGCTTTTCATTCACAAAAAAAGAAAACACAGCTGCTCCAAGAATGCCTTCTCACCCTCCTTCATTCATCCCCTCCTTCTTGCAAGATAGCCTACCCCCCTAAGACTAAAACAAACATCCCTGTCATGAAAGATGTACATATTCATGTATGATAATCACAGTTTTAAAGTTGGGGTTTTATTTTGAACCCTGGAGCGTCTGATAAAAGACGCGCTAGGCTACACGAGCCTTCCTTTATTAATTAATTAATTCACGTAATTCTCCGATTCATCCATTTGCTTTAACGTCGCAGAGTTAAGCATGAGCAAAAATAATACGAAAACTTAATTCTGTTATAAATCATGGCAGTCAATCCTACTATTAGCCTAGTGATATTTCATAATATATAAGGTAGACTAATAAGCTATGCGTATATACACAATCCATTAACTAAGTATAATTTGGGCTAGGCCTACGTAAAAATACCAAACATTATCAATAAGGAAATCGAAGTAAGCAAAAAATATATAAAACGTTTTTTTTTAAGAATTCAGAATAAAAATAAATCATTGCACTCATCAAGAAATAATCAATAAAGGAAATTCAAGGTTACAGTTAAAATGGAGTCGTGTGGCATTCATTTACACTAAGATAGGCCTAGTGCTGAATATTTTTAATAGACCAGTGATTTCAATAGCCACATTTTAAGAGCTTGCTGTCATACATTTGGTATGTATTTGGCATAAGGGTGGCCTTGCAGAGCGATATAGTAGGCAACTATCATTTCGAAACGGATTTTTGCAGTTCTCAGTTTAAAACGGTTGTATCCGATGGGATTATCATTTCAGACGAACCCGTGGAACGCACTGAATCTAGCTAAACTGGAATCCTTCAGCTTCAAAACTGTTTAATTTAAACATGCATGTTATGTTGTCTTAAGTTTTTGTAAAACCTTTTGGGACACACACGCATACACACAAACCAATCAAATAAAGACGAAAACAAATCAGTTAATATGATTTAATAAGAATTGTATAAATCCTTACTCCATCACTGTTCTTTTCGTTTTCACCTCCAGACATAGACCAGATAAATTATCGCTATTTTGAGGTAAAGTTTCAGACAGAAAACAACAAGAACTGCCCCAACACATCGTTCAGAAAAGAAAGAAAAACAGCACAAATATAAAATACAACAAATACAAAGCAATATATAACTTAATTCTACTCGAAACCTTGACTTTAACCTTGACTTTTTTTTAAAGTTTACATTTCAAACTTAAACAACTAGATACCAACATTAATTTAACTTGTATCTAACAGCTGGACAGCATGTCATTTAAGGCAATGCTGTTACATAGTTCTGTGTAGGACTGGCAGTTTATTATTAGAAGTTCAGTCCAGAAGGAACCCCCCAGCTTCTTGTGTCTGTATAAGAACCTTATGGAAAAGAGTTCCATAGAAGAAACTTTGTCACTAGTCTTTTATCTTTGTATTTTATAGTTACAATTTCCAGGACATTTTTTGTCGTTTATTCATTTATGTGTAGATATATGATACGTGCTAATAAATAAGACAATTTAGTGCAGAGTCTGAGTATTTGTCAGAGGTAGTATGTGTGTACTTATGCTACAGCACAGAAAATAGTGTGTTATCTACAACCAGGCAGCAAACCAACAGTGAGACTTGTGGCAGGCCTTGGAGGGCAGCTCACAGGAAGTGACGTCACAAGGCTAACACGACTCCAAAGGGGACCGACCAAAGAGCCGCAGAGCCTGTCGCCATGGCCACGTACCACAGGGGGAGGGCGGGTCTAGCTTATTACCAAGCGCGTCGTCGTCCACGACAGCGCCCATCGGGCGTGGCGTCTCGTTTTTTCCACGGAACGCGCCGTCGGGTCGGGCTACCAGGCCGTGTGCTTGCGGTGGGACGAGGCCAGCCGGAGGAGGTCCCCACACTTGAAGCAGCGCGTGTTGGAGTGGCCCTCTTTCCTGGGGATGTGCCAGCACTGTGTACAACGCACTCTGTACTTCTTATACCTGGGCAACAAAAACAAAAACAATGGCGGCATATTTATTCCTCGTTGGAGAGGAAATGATCACGTGTTATGGCTTGTGATGTCAGCAGTGAGGTCACTGTTCCAAACCACAACAATTCACAATATTTTTTTCCCCTTTTTTTTGTCAGCCGGCCCACCTTATTCCACAAGCGTTACACAAGGGGGTCCCGTCCTCGGCATCTCTCCACAAGGGGGTCTTCTTGGTGCGGCAGGAAGCGCACATCTTGTTCTCTGATTTGGGGAGACGAGGCTTTAACGAGCGTTTTCAGGACAGCGTTCCGAAGGCCTCACCTTAAACTTTGTTGACATAGTCATCCTTCAAGTCTCCTGAATATGGGCAGTGTATATATACACACACTACTGTGCTGTTACCCAAACGAACATACAATTACGTGTTTCAATGCCTTGGTTAACTTTCTTTCTCTCTTCCCACCTCTCTCGCCCTCCCGTCTTTTTTTCTCCTCTCTCACAACCCCTTTTACAGCAAACCGTTTGTTGCTCATTAAAGTGTTAACGGTGTTTACCCAGCAGTTTCCCCAAAATAACCCTCTTAAAAAAAAGTCCACCATCAAATATATTCCACCTGTCCCATGGGTCACGGCCACCGCTATTTGGTGCTTCTGCGCTGCCCCCTGCTGGGAGAGGAGAGGTACTCACTGTGGAGGCTGGTGGAAGGATCGCTCTCCTCGTCAGAACTGCTGGTCCTTAAGGAGCTCTGGGAGGACCTTGACCTAACTCTCGACTTGCGGACGCTTTTGGACAGCTCGTCACTGGGAAAGAATGCAGTAGCGTAAACTAGAGGACAGTGGGATAATCAGTAGGATATGGGGGCTTTTCTTTATATGCAGAAAGAAACAGATGTTGTGTGACGATGTACTGTTGTGCTGTGTGACACCAAGATTAAAACGGCAACTTTATTGATTTCAAATACGAACACTAACAGGTTCATATCATGTCTCCTCTGATCAATTTTGGCCATGACTTTGGATTCACCAATGCGTCTGTAAAAATGTTTACACCGTGTTAAGCGTGTACCCGTGAGTAGAATAGCATTGTGTGTAAAGCTATGTTGTGGCCCTACCTGTATTTGGAGGTTATCAGAAGCCGACACTGCTCCTTGTCGTCGTCCACCTCGGTGTGTATCCGGAAGGTCACGCCCTGAACGCCCCCGCCGCGCACGTCAACGCTGCGCGTAGGACAGGGCTGCTTCCTGGGGGTCTTGGTTCTCCACTGGGACACCGACGAGGCAGACCGCTCGAGGGTCGGGCCCTCCTGCTTGGAACCTTCTTCGGCCTCCGGTTCCGAGGCGGCTGGGCGGCCATTTTGGCTCAACGCCGAGTCGTCGGCTCGCCCGGTTTCACCGCTCAATATGAGCGATGGGGCTGGCGAGGAGCTCTGGGGCTGACTCGCGCCGTCCTGGGGGTCAAAGGTGACGCAGAGGTTGGAGTTGAAGTCCAGTGTCAGTCCTGAGCTCAAACGCCAGGTACGCCATCGTGGTTGCCGAGGGTCGTGCTAGATACCGGTGTTCTTCTTCGGCTGCCCAACACGGCAGCTGTTGATGCTGTGGTACAGGGATATCACCGGGTGCAGGTGAACCATGTTGGAGTGCTAAAACACTTCCAGGGCTAGGCTCCTTTAATAAGTCCTTCACAACTGAGGCCCTCTCCTCCTCCTCTCCTCCTCTCCTTTTCGGCGCAGAGGCTTACGCGCGCCCCTGAAGCTCTGAAACCGGAACTGACCGCGTCTCCACATGTGACACTGACGATGTCTGCGATGGAACAGCCGGGTCTGTTATCGAGTTCCTGGGTGAACGCTGCTGCTCCTTAGCCTCCGCTCTGCTGCTCACGCCACTTTCCTCCATCTCACCCGTCTGGTCGCTGGACCCGAGCCAAGCGGCTTCCTCTCTCGCCATGTCAAAAGGACAAACGAGGCCTACACCGGTGCTCACGCGTCCCAGATCGGACCCCGGGGATGGCGCGTTCGGCGCAGAGTTCGAAAAACGCGGGGCCTAAGCTTGGGTCGTCTTCCTCTCGGTCGCTCGAATGGAGGAGCCTCTCGCACTGGAGGTTGATGAGACTCATGACCTCCCAGGGACTGCTGCTCCGAGCGCTGGACTGAGAGGACTCGGAGCAGGTGGATGTACATGGGGTGTCATTCTCCCGCTGGTTCTGGTTGCACGTAAGGAAGGAAATGGCTTGAAGAGGGGGCTTATGGGAAACCCAGTTATGCTTAGGTTCTCCGCCGGGTCTAGTTAAAGACCTGGAGTCAAAGCAGCTGTCGGGGGTGGGGCGGGCTAGCATGGTAGCCTCCTGGAGGAGGTAGAGGATGGTGGACTGGGTCACTTTGTTGGTGGACTGGGTCACCTGGTTGGTGGACTGGGTCACCTGGTTGGTAGGCTTGGTCACCTGGTTGGTGGACTGGGTCACCTGGTTGGGGTTCTGGGTGTCTGGGTCCTCCGTGGTACTGGCTACTTGAGGTCTGATGGATGGTAGCTCTGCTCCTGAGCTCATGTTTATGTGTCTGTCCCAAAGAAAGAGAAATAAATTATGAAAATGTCAAAGTGTGCAGTATCCTTGATTGAAAACGGTATCAATAGATGTTTTATTTAAATAGGCTATGTATCTGTGTAAGCCATCAGACTAAAAAAGTGTCTCGTCTTTGAGGTATCTGAACCCTTACAGCTAGTAAAGGTTGAGATATGAATACAATTATGAAAATAGTATCGTGAAAATAGTGAAGAACATCAAAAGACAGCCATAAAACAGAACTCACAGCGGTCGTGTTGAAATGTATCAATGTGTTTCCTCAGTCACAAAGTAATAACTTGAATCCAGAAATGTCTTGGCAGCTCTGATGTCTTGTCTCGAGCTAGCGCCAAGCTTCAACAGATGCTCGCGCTACTCGGGCTGGTGCCATCAGATTTGACCTTATTTTGTGCGTGGCGTGATGACAATTTTTTTTTACCCAGAATTACAAACTCACAACGATAATACAGTACGTCAAACTAAATAGATCTTTTCAGGCACAACTGCAACGATGAACTGGCATGGGTATTTAACTTTACGTCAACATGGTCGGAATGATCGCCCGTCTAGATCACTTGAAACGTATAATGAGCAGTAGGAAAGATGATCCTCTTCAGTAATGGATCACATTATTGAGATTTATATCTGTGAGGCTTACCTGTGGTTTATTCATTCAGTGAATGTATTCTTCCGTGCAACTCATGTCACGTTTTGGCAATAGTTTTGGGCCTACAGGAAACGTAGGACAACATAACTAGGCTACAGGTGCTTTTGATGTCATTAATTAGTCTCAGTAAGCGTTTGGAACAGATAAAAGTTCAGACTGAAATACATTCTTGTTTCTCAAGGCTCACTTTGCCCGTGAGTGTCACCTGTCGAAGGTCTTGGTATTTGCAATTCCTCAATGTAGGCTTTATATGGATAACACCATAGGCTACTGTTGTAGGCTATGTACCAAACGTGAGTGTAGTTAGTGCTATTGATAATGTGTCTTGAAACAATTACACAGCATATGGTTAGTGCAGTTTTTCTTGTCGCGCAGTTTGTAACTAGTGGTTGTCAAGATGGAAACTAACATTGTTTTTCCCCGTGTTCTACATCCTCTTTAGCCCCATGATAGAAAACATGCGTGGGACACAACTATTTTCAAAACGAGTTTTAATGCTCATCAAATGATTTGCCCATTACATATATTACATACATTTGTGCGCATGTGACACTTACAGTACAAGTGCAGACTAGGTATTGTTAAAACGTTCCAAGATCTCATGG
This sequence comes from Mallotus villosus, assembly GCA_903064625.1. Lineage (NCBI taxonomy): Eukaryota > Metazoa > Chordata > Actinopteri > Osmeriformes > Salangidae > Mallotus > Mallotus villosus. The sequence goes on along the minus strand of CAEFZP010000141.1, from coordinate 137,489 downwards.
ACTCATCTGATGAACCAGCAGTCCAGTCTATAGGTCACTTTCTTTCCTAGCACGCCTGATTCAGATGAGATAATTAGCCAATTTGTGGAATCAAGCAAGCTAGTGAGAAGTGACAATAATTGGCTTCTGCAAATTAAGGGGTGGCTCAACGAAAAATAAAATCTCTTGGAGGTTGAAAAATGGATGAATACATCTCTGACTGGTAGTTTTTCTTTTACAACTCTGGAAGTTAAATGTGAAAGCAAAAACATGATCAAGATTAGTGTGGGGCAAGACTGGTAAAATAACTTGTCAAGAGAAACAACACCGAAGGTTCCTCTGTGAGTTTACTCGACAATATTTGGTAAAAGAGATCCACTCTTTTTAGCTCCAATCTATATTAATGTTCCTTCAGCAGCTCCAACTGAAAGCATAGCACTTGTAGTATGGGTAAAGGTTGATGGCTTCATGGCGGAAGGCGATCATCTCTGTGTCGATATGCAAATAATAGAAACCTTGACAAGTCACTTCCCTCACAAATCTCTCACACGAGCAAACTAGGAACAAATATGATGCGCCGGTAATACAATGGAAGCTGTGTGTTGGTACTACTGCGACAAGTGAGTATTGATAGGTTACCACGTGACCATCCATACGATTTGGAGGCTTTGTTCAGAAAATCATTGTGCGTATATGACCTTTTGTAAATGAGTTGTAACATGGAATGTTCCATTCAAAAACACACAGTGGCCCCTACCAAATAAATGCTTCTTGAATTGATGCAATAACATATGTAATATCAAAGACATGAACATTGAGGACCTATCCAAGAACAACAGTGTGTGAGACTGAATAGTTTGAGTTGAAGTCTCAATCCTGGCCTGAGAATGACACATATAGTTACACAAACACTGAAAATCAGTCAACATGTTCCCCATACAGCAGCTGCTAACCATCGACACCCAAACTGGACTATGGACATCGTGAATGTGAGCCCAATGACTCTGCACGTCAGATTTGTTTAAGTGATTCTCTGATCTAGGCCTTTGCATAGGTCTGTTATATTGTCTGGCATGCTGTCCTGTCGTTGGTAAACTAGGAGCTTCTTTAGAGGTCCACTAGGGGGAAGACGCTATGAGTGCTTCTCTATCCCAGCCAGGCAACCCTCCATCCCCGCAAAGTACTCCCAGGATGGCCGCCTACACCCATCTCCCTCCCTCCTTTTCCCCTCCAGCAGAAGACGGCGGGCGTGGCAGGGAGATTCCTCCCTCCCTCGGTCCTCAGTGTGGTTTGGGAACGTGGCCGTCCACATAGAAGTTTCTGGTGACCTTGGGCAGGGTGAGCTCGATGCCGTCCAGCTCCTGGGTGAGGACGATCTGGCATCCCAGGCGAGAGTTCTCCTGGAGCAGGGGGGCCATGTCGAGCATGTCATCCTCGCTGGGAGGGAGGAGAGGACCAGAGGATGAGGACCAGAGGATGAGGACCAGAGGGTGAGCCCCAGCGATCAAGTGATGTAAGATACTGTGTTGTATTTGGATGATTATCCCCATTTCCAGGTGTGTGGTATTTTGATGACCAAACTGTTTGGTTATCAAAGTGTGCTGTGTCATGCTGCGATCGGGCCATACCTTTCATGAGGCTCCGGCAGCTTCTCACAGTGGTCTCCACTCACATAGACGTGACACGTTGAACAAGCTAGAGATGCCTCACAAGCACCTAACACAGAGACAAGAACCAAGACATAAAATGATCATTTTAGGGAGATTTATTTGGGGGTTGAATTTAAAATGGTATTTATTTGGATTCGTTTCCTGGCTGTGTGTGTATCGCATGTCTGCTTCTGTCTCTACTAAATGTATGTTTCTATAATGACAGGTTGTTAGTAAAGACGCCTTGGTCTCAAAGTTGTTTGTATATTTGAAGTCCTGAAATGATTACTGCATAGATTTCTGTGGTGAAGAATTAATGTTTATGGAAAGATGATTATATCTTCTCTGTCTTCTCACCTTCCAGTTCTATACCATGCTTGTGAGCCAGGTAAAGGACATTGTCCCCAACCTTGGCCTTCACTGGAATCCTCTGTCCAGACCGGTCTATATACACCACGTTGACCCTGAAGAACAGATAACAGTAAGTTGGGGGAAGGGTCGGAGAATGATTTAGCAGTCCACAAAGTAAGGTGGGGTAAACTGTTTTTTTAACTGTTTAAATGACCGTCAATTTAGACCGTTCTGAAGTGAATTAACGTATTCCTACTGAAGGTTGTGGTGGAAAAGTAGCATAATGCTGAATTGTAAAATGTTGCCTTTAGGATATCTGTAAAGGTAGCACTTACACATCGTCAGGGTCTTCCGCGTTAGTCCTCCCCTCGTCGTGGTACAATCCTGCTTGGCAATAAAACACAACATACTATTTTACATTCTATTTCAGCATACTATTTCAGCTCACCTGTGTTGCAGCTTGTTGCACAAGCAGTCACGACCCTATCTTAGGATGAATGATTTATGTAACCGTTAGCTCGTTACTTAACGTCCCCTTGATTTGATTTGGACGATATCATGATATTTAAAGAATGCACAGCGAATTATTGCACAGACTACCTTCCTGATGTGAATTAAATTCTAACCTGGATCTGTTTACTTGCGTATCGCGACTATATGTCTGTAGTCGTAGTTTATGACGTACTGAAGCAACTCACCATTAGAGGTCTGTAAGTGTCGGTTCAACGTCCGAAAACGATCAACAGTTCCTCCTCTCCACGCACTAGAAATGCCACTTGTGCAAGTATTTAACCTGCCAAAAGGACATTTGCTACAGTCTGGTATAACTCTAGAAAGTCTCAAAGTCAGTCCCACGCTCGACCGGACTGCAGCGGAGGCCGCCATGATGGTGTTTTGGTCACGTGAGTGTAAACAGCCAATAGTAGTGATGACAGTCTTCTGCTTTTTTAGCAGCAGAGGACGCCACTGTAGCATATTAAATAGGCAGACCCGTGTAAGTGTAATTTTTATTTAGTCCTTATGTTTGGTCCTAAACCGTCTGGTTAAGAATACGAACATTTAATCGAAATGCGTATTTAAATGTATTCTTTTCATTTTTTCAAGTTTCATGCATTTAACAGAGACATGCCTAAACATGTATAATGTAGTTCGTATAAAGTAGGGGAGACTGTTTGTTTGTTTGTGCAGTTAGAACTATCTGATGCAAGCAAGCATCGAGGTCACTAGAGCATGCAGTAGAGGGGCGATGTTATGACTGTGAGAGCTCCCCCCCCTCCCTTGCCTCCAATTTGAGTACTCCCAGATTTACCTCTACAAACGTGAAGAGCCAGCAGGGAGCAGTGAAGGTACTGAGTGCTGTGACTTTTATGGCTATAAAACTTTTACACTGTAACGTGCCTTCGACATTTGAGACGAGATATGCGGTTGTAAAAAAGACAGCCGTCTGTGATACAGTACGAGTACTGTACCTTTAGTGTCCTATAAGGGTCTGAACTTTGGCCCAAAGTCAGTCCTAACTCCAGACTAACAACAGTGTACCAAGCCCAATATGGCTGTATAGTGTTCCTCCTCCATAAAACATTATAGGGGTATTCTTGCCCATATAGAGTATGTATCTCAAAGGAGGGTCTTCAGTGAGTCAAGGTCTTCCTGGCCTAAGGCTGGATCTGGGGGATAGCATTACTCATGGTAATCCCGCTCAATCATCCACCCGCACAGCATAAACACACACCTTGTCAGTTGAGATGTGTGAGTGACTAGGGAGCGTTTGCCTGTCTGGTGATTCCATTTAGGACACGGAAGTGTCCCCCCGTCGGATCCTCGAGTCTCCTGGCCCACAGTCGTCAGCTGCTGTGTGTGTGTGTGTGTGTGTTTGTGTGAGCGTGTGTGGTTGGTGGAAGATATCTCACGCATGGTTTGGAAACGAAGTAGCCTGGAGCTGCTTCTCCACCCTGTATTTCCTCCTGCTGCGACTCGAGAGTGTGGTTATGACGCGAGGTCTGATCGGAATGATTTTTAATGGGGGGACAAAGTCAGATGCCCTTTCTGATGAGAAGGCAGGTTCCCATCCTCCTGTAGAGCCTCCACCTCATTGTTGCACATGATATACCTCAACATGACACCACACACACATACTGTCCTCGAATCCCCTCCCCCTCAGTTTGATCTTAGGGTGTACCTATGCCCCCAGCCATACAGGGACCAGCCCACTCATTAAGCCGTCACACTCGATTAAAACTCCTTCCAGAATCTGTGTTCTATCCGGGGTTAAGGCTGCGGTTCATTTCAGCCAGGGTAGTGCATCCAGACATATCCTATCAAAGCATACCACAGTAGGCTAGTTTGTGTGTGTTTGTGTTTGTGTGTCTTTGTTTGTGTGTGTGTGTGTGTGTGTGTGTTTGTGTGTGTGTTTGTGTGTGTGTGTGTGTGTGTGTGTGTGTGTGTTTGCGTGTGCGCCGCTTTCATTTCTGACCGTAGGAATGCCGAGCCGTTGTGTTACCAGATTGCTTCATCCTCCCTTCTTCGTAATGTGACGTTTGAAACAAACCTTTAGATGTGTGTATCGAGAGAAGGACAAGTTTGAACACATCAAAGCGGAATATAATCGTCCATCTCCTTTATCCTCTTCGTCGGAAGTTTGTGCTCCTAGTTTAGCGAAAGACATATTGTAACTTTGCCCTCTATCAGATGACAAACCTTGGCAGTAAGTCATCACTAACAGGTTACAATGAGTCTCTGTGTGGAGTCTCTCTTTGTGGGAACACTTCTATCTCCCAGGGATGAAAAAGAATGAAGAAGATGCTGATCTGGATGACCTTGGATGACTGTTGTATTTTTGTAATGTTCTTTTTAATGTGTGTCTATGTGCTCTGTGCAGAGGACGTTCATATTTTCAAAGTCCAAGTCTGAGAAGTAACTATCTGCAGAAAACTGTGTCTGGAACCTAAATGTTTTCAGCATTGAAACAGCAGGAACAGACACCTTAGTGACGTTCCTTAATCAGTTTGGCTTAAGGATTCTTGGGTTCCACAACAAACGTGTGCTGTGAGTTGTCGCAGTATGGCCGTTTTTTGCCGTGTCAACACGTCACAGCTCGTCACAGACCTCCGGGATCGGTGTTTGTTTTTGTTTGCGGCTGGGTTTGAGGTTTTAGGGTTCGGGTGTCGCTGTCGGAGTCTTTGGTGTCTGCTGCCGCCGTTCGACCCGGTGAGCGACAGGCTCGACCCGTGACTGTTGACCCTTGAACTCAGATAAAGGAAAGTGAGAGGTCGTAGAGAGAGAGAGAGGCTGCAGACCGGGGTCACCGCGCCTCGCTGGGGGCGTGAGGGATCACGTTAGACAAGCTAAACACGCCAAGGAAGTCGTAGCTCGAATCCAATGTTGTTTTATTAGATGCTCTGGGTCCAAATCAATTGCAATGTTTTTGTTTCAGTATTTAAAATGTACTATGGATATGATGTCATCCAACATATGACATAATAACAAATGGAAGTTTGTTGTTAAAGTAATGGCTTAAAGTAATTTAGGCAGATTACACTTTTAAACACCTTTCTTGAAGCTTGTATTCACTTGAAGTGAAGCTATATTCACTTACCACAACCTTTATATGAACCCAGAACGACTATCAATAGACATATTCACTGAATGCCTTAGCTAATGCCCTGTCTCCATCACTCAAACCTACAGTTCTGTAAACCTTACACGGTACAACGACCTGTCAATCATCTGTTTCGCCTGCGAGACGGAACCCAACGCCACCCTGGGAGTATCCCAGCATGGGCCCGCCCCCGGGCGCCCTCCCCCGTTGTCATGACAGCCGGTTGATTGATGCCATCTCTGGGGGAAGGTGAGCGACTGGAGGCATCTTCTCGGCGTTGACAGGTTGGGATGACTGTGAGGGGATGGGCAGAGAAGGGGGGGTGGAGGTATGGGGACTGGGAGACGCGGGGGAGGAGGAAGAGTAAAAGATGGTGGAAGTTACGTGAGTGAGTGAGTCCTGTCTCAGTTTGCTTAGGAGCCGTCGGCTGACCCCGGTTGACCTCTTTCAGGTCCAGACTGATGCACTGTGGGACACTGGAGGAAAATGCACCTCCTGGGAGGGAGAGGTGTTAACTAGATGATGAACAGGCTAGTGTTTCGCTCCATATGCAGCCTTAGACGGAACACATGTGGCTGCACTTTGGGTTACTGAGAATGACTGAAACGACTGAAAAAGGCAACGCGGCCATTGGAAGGTCCGCATTTCTGTTGTGAAGTGTTCTGTAAAGGCAGAGAGGAGCTGTTGGGGGAACAGCCCGGTCATTCAGAAGATGCACGCTGATGCATGCTGCTGCTGCATGCACGTGTTCCATGACTGATTCCTTTTTCTCATTGCAGCAGCTTTATACCAGCTTTCTTTTTAACAACTGACAGAAGTGAACTGACCACTAACATTCTTTCAACCTCCAAGCCACATTGTATCCATGGGAGTGATCGCCAAGGTCGGCACAGACACACACACACACACAGCTAAACCAACACACCAGCGGGACCATTTTTGCCAAGTTGGCAACAAACAAAAAAATGGTCAACCTCGCACAGCAAACCGACTCCCTCGCTCGCATGCATTCTGCACGTGTGCGGTCCGTTCTTCCTCTAGTCGTCTTTTTTCTTTGCTCCCTTTCTCTCTTTGTGTCTGTCTGCCCAGTTCTCTGTGGATTAGGGCCCTGTTTCTCTGTCCAAGCCACAGTCAGGTCTCGGGCTCCAGCCTCTGAAGGGCAGGCACGCCAGGGAGAACAAAGGAACAATTCAAAGGCAAACAACGTAGAAGGAAAACTTTGGTCAAAGTTGCGCGTTATTGTGGTAAAAAAAGCAGGCTAACTTCCTTCATTTGATTTGGGGCTTCGACTTTCCTGTTGAATAAGGGTGGTTAAAATCGAGGGCGATTTTAGAACAATAAATCAGCCTCGATCGTTTCCTTTTATGGTGCAGAGTTGGCGTGCGAGAGTTATTGATTTGGAGTTGGGAAGTGATACGTGTTCATATCTCTTTGTTTTCACCTCGACAAACTGAGCCAGAGATAAGATGAGCCGTTCTGAGGCTCCAACACTGAGGTCAATGTTGACCAAGTCAGAGTCAATACATCTCTTCTGCTTATCCTGGCTCTCTCTCTCTCTCTCTCTCTCTCTCTCTCTCCCCGTCTCTCTCTCTCCCCGTGTCTCTCTCTCTCCCCGTCTCTCTCTCTTTCTTTCACTCACACTTTTCCACTCTCACCTACTCTCCTTCCTCGGTCTTCGGCACTCATCCACCCTACCATTCAAGCAAAACAAAAAACAAAGGAATTGTTTAATGAATTTGACCGATAGCTCCATGCCAGATGCACTGTGATGTTTTTCTATGAGACTTCTGGGAAAATGTACAGAGATAGCCAGGCAAAACAATCTTATCAGCACTGTTTGAGGTGAATATGGTGAACATCGCTTGGGAAAGTTATGATGTGTTATGGTCACTTCAAGTTTTATTACATATTATATAACTTGTGGACAGACTAAGTTGACTAGGTCAATAAATTACACAAAAATGTCAATGTTTCCTTCCTTATAGGTTACCGGTTAGATCCAAACCTGGATGTAATATATTCAGAGCAAAATTCGGTATAAAAGGCAGCCTTAACTTCTACACGGTTCTGTCTATTGTGTCTGAGTTGTAGACTGTGGAACCGTGGTGGAACGTGGTGGAACGTGTGCACAGTGGTGTTCCTACCTGTGCATTGTTGTGTTCTGGTGCTCTGGACCTTATCTCATCCTGTCCTGGGAGATAAGAGAGAGAGCAGAGACAGGACATGACCTGTCCTTACACACACACACACACACACACACACACACACACACACACACACACACAGACAGACAGATAAACAAACACACACATACACACACACACAGACAGACCGATAAACACACACATACACACACAGACCGATAAACACACACATACACAGATAAATACACAGATAAACACACACACAAACACACACACGCACACAGAGATTAACACACACACACACACTTCTTCCACAGCAGACACACACACACACACAAGCGCACCCACAGTCAAGCCCTAGACACACAGATAAAGACACACACAAACATAAACACCAGCTTTGGGATTAAGACGCTGTGTGTGCTGTCTCTGTCCTGAAACCCCGACATCTTCTCCTAACAGTGAAAATCGGATTAAAGGTTTCGAATGAAATGAACACAATCCCAAAGCAAATTGACAGGAGCACCTCCATGTGGACACGGGGCCTATCGGGCAGCATAGGCATAGGAGTCGGATCGACAGACGAGCACGGCTGAGTCTTTGTTTTGAACTAGATTTGATCCTCGACACGTCGATCAGATTTGACGTCTGCCTCCGGTAGGTCTGTCTGCCGGCTCTGCGTCAGCCCGAGCCTGGAGAGATGCTTAGGCTCACTCTCTCAAACTGTGTCAACGTACCGTCACGATACAAGGATCTGGATGTGTGTGTGTGTGTGTTGGAGAAAAGGGAGATCTTTGGCGTTTTCGGGGGGTTTTGAGCAGACGAGAGGGGGAGGAAGGCAGATTTATATGATTCTATGAACCGAATGTACATGCAGGAGACCCCGGTTTAGCTGGGCCACAGCGGACCGATCACGACCACACAGAACCCATGAAAAGTCTGGCTCCGTCCCAACACACTGTACCTCTGCGGTTTCCAGAAAAGGCACTTTTCCTGTGCAAAGGGATGTATGGATGAATAAGAACTGTGCATGCATTGTGTTCCTGACGGTTAAGTATGGCATGGTGAAATATGCATGCATTGGCACTGCACATGTGTCATTCTTCACCACCGGTCGCGACTGTCAATACCGCACAATGAAGGACTATGCTTCGTAAACAGACTGCATGTAAATGGACAGTAAACAATGACTTGCAGTGTCTGAATATACTCATCGTAGATCATGTTGAGACTTTAACTATCATTCTCACACACAGCCTCTCCAGGACATTGTTTATGATGACCGTAACAACAGTGATCATTTTTTGATGCATCATCATTATTGGTATGGATGCTGTTGATCGCAGCACGAGAGGAAACTGGGTGGAGAAATAGGCAGGAGCTACTGCATTTCCCAGCTATGCATGTAACCCCTCCACCTATCACACACCCACACACACACACACACACACACCCACACACACACCCACCCAACACACACACACACAGACACCCCCACACACACACCCACACACACACACCCCAACACCACACACACAAACACACACACACCCACACACACACACACACACCCACACACACACCCACCCATACACACACACACACAGACACCCCATACACACACACACACACCCACACACACCACACACACAATCACCCCCACACACATACAAACACACACACACACAAAGCTGCACTGAGAAGTGACAGGAGGATGTTGATAAGCTTGTTGCTGCAGCGGTTGAACGGCCCGCTGTGTCTTCCTGGAAGAGGGGGGTTGTGGGCCGTGTGGCCCGAGCCCTGGGGGGTGTATCAGTCGCTGGCACCCTCCTGGCTTCTGTCACCCTCCTGGCTTCTGTCACCCTCCTGGCTTCTGTCACCCCCACTTCAGTGAGACACCAACACACGCACGCACACACACACACACACACACACACTGAGCACTGTAGAAACACACACAGGCCACAAATACAGATGCACACATGCACACACTCATATAAACAGTCACATTCACACACAAACTCACACACACACACACACAAAGAAATCTACAAGAGAGTACACACGACGACAAGCATCAACTGAGTCATTTCATGTCAGCCATTCACAGCTACTAATGAGAGTTCTCCGTCGTCTGGTTTCACACAGGATCCCTTCTCTGGGTTCCACCTGACTCTCACCCCGCGAGCCTCGTAAACGCCTCACGCCAGGCAGCTCAGACGGTGACGCGGTGCCAACAGGTGTGTGTGTGTGTGAGGTGGGACTCCCAGACCAGACTGTGCCGACTGCTACTGTGTGACACAGCCAGACAGAGCAAGAACACAACACAGGCTTAGTCACTCACATACCGAGACACCCACGCACACACACACGCCCATGCGCAAACGTAGACACACACACACACACACCCAAATGGATATTTTCTCACATGTATTGTTTTTCTCTCTCTGCTCCACAAACACGCACACACACAGACACCCATGTGCAAATGTAGACACACACCCAAATGGATATGTTCTCACATATATTGTGTTTCTCTCTCTTCTCTCTGCTCCACAGACACACACGCACACAGACACGCACACACAAGGTCTTCTATAATTATCCCGGTGTCACAGGTGTCGTCTCGTCGCTCGTCAGTACATGTTTCCGTCCTCTCTGGCCCGCACCTGTGTTCGAACCCGGGGTACCCCTGACTCACGCACACAAGCACCACTTCGGCCACAGTTACGTCACCGACAAGCTACCTTTTCGATGGCGCAGGTGGGTGGTATTTCCACCGAGGAGTGAGTTTAGCCAATTCAATTCAAAGGCACTCACATACTAACCTCACCCTTTCCTTCTTGACTACAAAACTAAACCCGACCTTAGGGTAGGCAAAGTCACACACACACACACAACCAAATTGATTATTCACCAACTGATGGAAAGATCGATGCCAGAATTACGATTGCTCAAAACAAACACAGCCCCAAAAAGCCATCTGGCGTTGCGGGTTTTTAATTAACTTGTAACCCGACGGCGTCTCGGCTCAAGGTTTGATCCGCTTGAACAGCCCCTCGTCTGGGCTGGCATGGCTGGAAGGAGAAGGAGCTCTGCATTCCGCAGAGATACAAGATATACAATTATGTCATCTTCACAAGCATCTATCACAGCCGGAAAATCCCCGGAGTGGAAAGAATTTCTTGCTCATGTTCTGTTGGGGCCTCGATTCAAAACCCACATCCACACGATCTCATCGTGCTCTTACGCTACAACAGTTTAGTCCGTTTACAGCACTTAGGCTCCATCGTTTTTTGACTTTATGTCGTTTAGCACATGCCACACACCTCAGCCTGTTCTGTAGGATCTAGGAATGTTGTAAGTACCGTTCTGGGGTTTTGGGAAGAAGCTTAAGGGAATTGCTCGACTCTTGTTCCCGGTTCGGCTAGTCGGCGTCTGGGATCACGTTCCCAACAAACCTGGCACCTTGCCACCCAAATGCCCTCCCTTGTGACTTTCCAACGACCTTCCAGCTCTCAAACTTGAGAGAGACGTTTGGTTGTCTCACAAAGTCAATCCGTTTTGTCCAATGGGATGCAACCGAGAGATTTAAAAAATACGATTTCTTTTGCCCATTTTTTTATGAAGCATTTCTTTTGACGTCATGTTTTCCCCCACAGAAAACCAAATTCTTTGGTCGAGGGTAATGTGTCTCTCCGTACAAACACTGTGTGTGAATGTAAGTGTAGATATGGCCCTGGTGACAAGAGTTGTGAAGGGTGGGCAGCATGTGTGTGTGTGTCTGCAGGGAAACGTGACCAGTGTATATATATAGGGGTTCACTTTCCGGTCCTGGGACCCCTATGATAACAATAATAAAGTTGCTGACGGTCAGAGCTGAAGTTTGAAATCCCTGTCAAGTCTGAAAGGCAGTGAAAATGACTCACGGAACACCACAGAAGAAAGTATGCTCTCATCTTTCTATACTTTTATTTTACCGCACGACCACCTTCCTTCTCTCCGGACCACCATCTGTTTCGATGGAAACTCCCAAACAAGGATCGCAATCTCAAACAGCTCATCTTCCAACTATGGTAACTGAGTCTCTCTCTCTGTCGGTCTCTCTCCCTCTATCTCTCTCTCTCTCTCTCTCTCTCTCTCTCTCTCTCTCTCTCTTCGTCTCTCTCTCTCCGTCTCTCTCTCTCCCTGTCGCTCTCTCTCTCCGTCTCTCTCTCTCTCGGTCCCTACATGAGTTATGGATAGTGGCACGGTGCCCATCCACAGCCTGGCCACAGTTTAACACAGGGCCGATACTATCTTTCCTCCAAAACATCGTTACTCACCCTTATCAACAGAGGCCCATTCAGACCCTCCACTGACATCTTGTAGGGGTCCCCATCTGGGGGGGGGCCTTCCCTCCCACCACTATCCTCTTAACTCGGCTTGTAAAGTTGCCCCGCCCACCCCAACCCCCACTCGCAGCGAGCACACTCTTCCGAACCGACCTTATCTTTCTCTCCAGGTCACCATCAAAGTTGAGCGTATCTGTTTATCTCTCTCCTTCTTCTGTGTCAAGCATGGGGAGGCCTACGTGGAAGTTAGGAAATCCCCCCCAATAAAGGTTTGGATCACCAACGTTTCTTGTTCTAATCAATCTTGATTTTGAATGTGTATCAGTCTCACTACGTGCATGTGTGTGTGTGTGTGTGTGTGTGTGTGTGTGTGTGTGAGTGTGTGTGTGAGTGTGTGCGTGAGTGTGTGTGTGTTTTGAAGGTTTGTTCATCCTGTGGGTGGTAAAACCCCTCTACGGGCGCCCAGGGAGAAGGCTCTAGTGGACCACACCCACTAACCACATTTGAACTTGGTTCTGGTTCTGGCTGCAGAGCTGAAGGGGCACTAAAGCCCAATACATCTTGGCTTCCTGTGTTTTCGCTCTAATTAATATTTCCCTCATTGTTTCTTGACAACACACTGCTTGGCATGTACTCTGGCATGGTTTCGCCCCAAAAGTGAACGCCCAGTCCTGCAGAACCAGATGGAGTGAGAGAGAGGGGAAGGGGGAGAGAGAAAGAGAGGAAGGGAGTGAGAGAGAAAAAGAGCTATTAGTAAGCTTCCATCTCCATGACGCCTGCACACGCCAACCCCAAACCCACAGAGAATGGGAACAGAGAATAGAGGAAAAGAGAGAAGGATGGAGGGAGAGACGGGGGTGAGGATTAAGGGGGAGGTGTGTGTGTGTATGTGTGTGTGTGTCTGTGTGGGGAGGGGGGATTATGAAAACGACCATGGTTGGAGGCAATCTTTAATAAGAGGGAGTCTTGGTTTCTGTGGTCCATGGACATGGCTCCAGTTGTCTAGGAAGGGAATTGAACAACACAGTTTGTTTACCCCGAGGAGAAGGGTTAGCTTGCATATGTCATCAGACCCCTTGCTAGTCCAGTCAGTCTGCACGTTCTTGCAGCTCCTGTCGATGATTCCCTTCCTCCCCTGGGCCTAACCTTTGAGAACATTCTAGAAAACAAAGAGACTAAACAGATTTATGCCTTCATTGTGAACCAAACCTCCACTTTGGCAGGTTAAAGACCTAGCATTAGCATCTCCACCATCTCTCTCTCTCTGTCAGGGCGAAGAATGTGTGGAATGCTTCTGTTTTCCCCCCCCGCTTTAATGTGCAGCGTCCCTCAGAACAACTCCATTAGGCAGAGGAAGTGACATCATCTGAAGTGTCCATCCCATACATTTATATATTTGTGCAATTAGCTATAGCGCCTGAGGAGTTATGGGGGCTTTTGAAAGAGCTTTCAATGTTATATGACCATTCACCGATACCATACATAGTTACACCCTATCCCGTGATCACATGACCACTCACGTTGGTCAGGGTCAAAGATCACAGTCCTCCTTTCTCGCAGACGATTGAAATGTCCTTCTTCAGTCCTCAGTTCTTGTGCTCTGGTCGAATGAAGTTTGGAGCTAAATCCACTCCAGCCAGAGCCTGGATGTTATCTGTAGCTACACTCGCAGCGAGCCACATGTACCAGTAAACAGGAGCTTAGAGAAGAAGCTGCTTCGCTCGGATGTTCCTTTCAAGCCTCAGTGGTTTTGTTTATGACTGTTAGCTTAGCGCTAGCTGGGACAGCAGAGGTGGGGATTGAATGTGTTTACTTTAAGTCTGAGAGCAGTAGCCGTGGCATGTTTGTCCAGTCAGATGAAGAGGGGAGACAGACGGGAAGACGTTTGAGAGGAGACATAGGAGACAACAGGACCAGAGGGAGAGAGAAAACATTTTTACGGAAAAGAAACCCAAATGTATTTCATTCTATTATTTATTGAACCCCGTCAACACCAGCCCCAAGCCACACTGGAAAAAGTGGCCGGCTTGATTTAGGATTCTAAGCAACTAGCACCTAACGCACGATACAAAACGCCAATTAAGAGTTCACAATGTAATGGATCTTAGACGTCATTTGAAATTTCCCTCAAATTGAGATTTATAGCGAGCTGGCTCCATAGGGAGCAGATAGCAGGAAAGCCGTAGCCACAGCAGCCATCACCACAAGAGGACACCGCAAACGGTAACTGTCCACAGATGAGGCCATTTTAGAAACCACAATCGCCTGACACAGAAACTTCTGGAAGAGTCTGCAGTGGAAGTAGCTTTCCCTTGAGAACACTGCTGTCTCGTTGGATACAAAAGACTTCAAAAGCACCGAGTCGAGCTCGTCTGCTGCTGCTGTTTTGTCTCTGCTCTGAATATGGCATTCTCATGTTTTGTTCATAGATGGACATTTCTAGATTGAAGTCTCCAAGACAGAATCTTTATGGGCTGGCAACAGTGTCAACCAAAGTCCAGGAAATGCTTGAAAAACAAGCACTTAAACTACACTGACGTCTTGCTTTTATCAGTGACAAGGCCAGTCTCCTTTCCTTGCGTCAGTCCTGTACACATCTACACATTCCACATGCTGACTAATTGTACCCCAAGACACCAAATACAGAAACATCATGTTTTTCCTCTTTTTTTAGATCTAATCACCGACAACAAACCCCGATTCATTTCCACGAACAAAAAGAGAATGACAAATATCTCGATGTTGTGCTATCATTTGGACCGCTCGTAAAATCTCAATACTCAAGAGGCTTCGAAAGAGACACAGAGTGATTAAAAGCGACCAAATAAGCTCAGCGTGGTAAAAAATAGACCCCCCCCCCTTTATCAACTGACCCCTTATCACCAGGCACAACACTCATACTTCTCTTGTGACAGAAAACACACCACTTCATCTCCCCTCGTGTTTCCTTGTGGGGCTACCCAGTCTCTAGGCCTGGTTAGTCAGCTAGCGAACATCTGGACCCAGTCACTCCATACCAGGCTCTTAAACCCAATTCCTCAAGGAACACGTGAACGTGGGATCACGTTCCAAGATGCTATTAAGGTCCAATTAGATATTAGCCATGCCCATTCGCTCATGTACACTTTGCGGGAAGAGTCATCCGCCAGCGCGCTAACTTTCACGCGTTTTAGCGTAATTGGGAAAATATGTCGCTAATGAGCTCCTAAAGCAGGGGTGGGCAATTCCGGTCCTCAGGGGCCACTGTCCTGCATGTTTTAGATGTTTCCCTGCTCCAGCACACCTGTTTCAAATGAATGGGTCGTTATCAAGCTCTGTGGAAGCCTGGTAACGAACATGTATTTGAATCAGGTGCGTTGGAGCAAGGAGACATCTAAAACATGCAGGACAGTGGCCCCTGAGGACCGGAATTGCCCACCCCTGTCCTAAAGAGCCAAGGGAGAGGCTAAAGGAGACAAATGAAAACAACTGCCCAGGATGTGAAGCCTGAGACATGTCGGTGGAGCTGAAGGGGCGAAGATGGCTGCATGTAAGACCAATAACAAGAACAGCCTGGAGTGAAGCAACTCCGAAAGGTCATCGTTGAACGCAGTCTTTTTCACTCCCCGACATGATTTTTCCTGAGAAAGTTGTGGTTAGGTCGGGTGGCGTTGAGCTTGCAATTTTTACCTCAGCCTTTTCTCCCCGAGGCTGTCTTACGAAGAAACACATATGGGCCAAAGGTATCGGAGCAAACCTGCTCCCCCTGTTAAACACTGGAGCTATTTCCTGTGGAAACTTGCAGGGTCACTGCAGCGCAGAAACCGATATAAACGAGTCTGGTAGTTTCTGAAATGTGTAATTAGGTCGATGTTGAACGCTCCCCAAAACAAATACAGGGTCACAATGGGAAAATATACAAACACAGGGAGTAGATGTAATCTTAGTTTGGTCATGTGACTGACAAGGTTGATGATGGTGTGTTGCGCGGCTGGGTTGCTTGGCTGAAAAGCCAATATCTGAATCCAACAAGAAACAAAGGAGGAGGAAGATAAGAAAGAATATTTTTTTGTGGGAAGGAGAGAAAGTACGCAAGCAGAGAAGGAAGAGGAGAAGAATGTGTGGGGAGAGGGGGGGGAAAGGAGAGTGGGAGAATATGGGAGAAAGTATCAAAAAGTGGGAGAGAGGGAAGTTCAACAGTGGGAGGAAAGGAAATGAAGGATTGAGCAAAGATCGAGAGAGGGGTCGAGGTTGGAAACGGAAGACGGAAGTTTAGAAGCATAAATTAGGAGGAGAGTAAAATGGGGACATGTGGAGAGGATGACAGTGGGAGAAAGTGTGGGAGAGGTAGAATGAGTGGGCGGGAGCGGAAGTGTAGTACAGTAAATAAACAGAGGCCCCCTAGACGGGACTTGTGACCTCCACTGCATTCAGCTGCAGCACACACACTCATTCTCTCTCTCTCTCTCTCTCTCTCTCTCTCTCTTTCTTTCACACACTCACAGACAGAGACACAAACTCTCTCTCTCTTTCTCTCACAAACACACACGCACATAACACAGAACGACCACCAAAAAGGCCATGAGCTAGTTTACAGTAACATTTCCTCACGTGAATGGGAATCCATCCATTCTCATCCTGTTCTTGTCACTTCCTGTCTGCGAGGGACAAACCAGGGCCGTTCCTCTCTCTCTCTAACTCATCTGGCCGTCCATCTGTATCATAAACAACACTCCAGCCTGCAGCTTTAGGTTCTGAACGTACACTCGTGTTGATTTATAGTCCAAACGTGGAACTCGGCGGCCATAAGGCCTGCATAACATTTTCTGGTTTGAAGCGTTGGCATTTAGATTTTTTTTCTTCTTCCCACTAAATGACCCGTGCTAAAAGATGTCCCACAGCTGACGATGCGAGACGACGCGGTTCCTTCCCAGGGTCTGATGAAGAGGCATGATCTCCTGCGTGGCTAGAGAGATTTAGCCATATTTCACGTTGTTGCGTGCTAAAACATTAGCGCAGATGTGTGCGTGTGGACGTTTCTCCCGTCGTCTCCTTCACGGGGGGAAGGGAGGAGGCGGATGAAGGGAGGACGAGAGGACACACTCTGGAGTTATGGAGGCCCCTTCACTCTCCACTTTAAACAATCTTGAATGAGAGTGCCGTTTGTCTTTCGGTGTTGGCGGATTCCTGGCTACTATATAAAGGCTGCACTTAGAGTTTTTTTCTCCCACGTTTCCATTAAGACGCTATTAAGCTATTTCATCTGTTGGCCACTGCTGCCTTTTCTCTCCGCTCCCTCCCTCCTCCTCTTCCCCCCATACCTCCCTTACCACCTCATCCTCTCTAGCTGTCATCTTCCCCTCTCTCTCTTTGTCTCACTTTCCTTACCCCCTGTCTTGTCCTCTCTTCTCTCTCATCTTCCCTTCTCCGGTCCAAATCCCTATTGGCAGCATACCTGCATCGGAGCGAGGTCAGAGGGGAAAGGTCCCCCATGACGGGTCCCTGTGGGAATGTCAGAGGCATGCTGGGAAGCTAGTGAAACTCGCCCGGCAGTGGCTCGCTTTCACATAAACATGTCTCTGTCCCCTCACATTCCTGGTCGTGAACGTGAAGAAACGCGGCTAACTCGGAACACCGGGGGGGGCCCTCGATGTTTGCGAATAGTAAACTGGTTTACGGCGGCTAGCTAGCTGTGAGCTAGCCACCCCAAACCTGAGGAGAATGATGGGGCAGCCATTCGGGGGCCCACATGGGACCTTCCTAAAGCCCTGTCGCTCGTATAATTGCGCTTCCCCAAACAACAAGGACAATCAGTCATTGGAAAAACAAAAATAGGACCCCCCCCTCTCCCCACCCCCTTGTACGGAAAGCACCCAAAACATACCACAACAAGCCTTCAGGCTGAGACGACCACTGACCCCGTGATCCTAAAGAGTCCCCAAACACAGAACTCTGCCGAATCCATCTAGAAAACGCAGCCGCTGAATGATTGAAGAGGCCTAGTGCCAGGGCGGCTAAAAAAACATGAGGTGACAAAGGGTAGGCTGGTTGAAACGAGGAACACAAAAATATACTTAACTCACTGGAGTTTCTCTACATTTGCATGTATATTAGTTCAAAATGTCGCTCTGGATAAGCGCGTCTGCTAAATGTAAAATGTCTCACGCTGGCGGTAACAAATGGTTGTTTTCATTTGTATTACTTATCCACGGAACGTTAGTATGACAGGACGGACACACTCACAGGAAGAACTGTCTGGACGCGTACAGTATGTATTGGAAAAACAAGAAGAGAACAGCAAACTGCATTTCCAACTTTTACAGCAAACTGTCCAGGGAGTTCTTCTCTCCCCTTAGGCCTCAGCTGGCTCTGCTTCAGATCCTAAAAACCACTGGGGCAAAGAGGGGGGTCGTCTGAGAAAGAAATGATGGAGTCAAGCATGGCTTTCAGGGGAAAATGGTAAGCCCTGAAGTGTGTGCATGTGTGTGTCTGTCTGTCGGTATGTAGCTATGAACACGTGCATTTCAAAGTACCTATCAGATTATATTCCTGCATTGTATATGCATGTTGGGGTACTGTGGTCACATATGTCCAAATTGAAGTTTGTGTGTGCCTGTGTGTGTGTGTGTGTGTGTGTGTGTGATTACCGTCCAGTGTTTCAGTCCCTTGGGGTCAAAAAGGAAACTCTAAAGTACCACGTCGAGCAGCTTGTCCATGTTGGCTGAACCCAGTCCCCTGCTTTTCCACTTTCCGACGGTGAACAAATTAGCCCGACGTCGTCTGCAGCTGGTTTATATCGATGCACCGTGTGCTCATGTAGACACGATACTTCATTTGCCGAAAGCTCGCTCGGCACTCACACTGTAAAAGCCCAGAAAACACAACCCAGCTGTTAGCGCTCGGGACCTGAGCGCTAATTGCTAACAGTACAGACTGCAGCTCAAGAGATGTGGGTTTTGAGGCTAGGCTACACGAGTAACTGACACACCAACTTGGCTTCAAGGAACCAAAGGGAAGACATTAAGGTCCTGACGACGAGCACTCAGATTTCCCCGGGCGCTAGCTGGCCTTGATGGGTTCCAGAAGCGCGGGGGTGATATCATGGATCAGGGCTTCAACTGCCACTATCGGACTTTCAGAACCAGTGATTGGTTGGTCTGTCGGATGAAAATAGGCAGTCGTGGTCTGTTGTGGAATTCTGCATACAATTTACATTTGTTATTCGTGTGTGTGGCGAGGGAGGTGGGTTTGTGTCTTGGTACACTCACTGTGTAGGCCTACGTAGCTTTCAATTGACACGTCTTTGTCATGCCCTTAAGGTGGGTTATCAAAGGTGTTGCTCGTGGCAGAAATGGTTTTATCTATTGTTGTATCTCAGTTTATCTTCCAAACGCATCTTATCTCATCAATAGGATGGTTTTGCGTCAGATATGATCAGCTCCGCCAACTGTTACCTGGCTACTAAGCACAGGACACAACACATATTGTGGTATTGGCAGAGTTTGAGTTATGCAGTGGCTTTGGAAAAAAAAGATTCCCGCTTGTTAAATTTAATGATGGAGAGGAGCGGCAAAAGGGAAAAGAGTCGAAATGATTTATGGGTGACATGCGGTAGGCCTACGCTATCAACTGAGGAGTTTGCTAAGTGTGTCAACATCGTTTGCGTCAAGGACACATGTCAAGTTAGTTGTCACATCTCTAAATCTTATGAATGCTAATGAAGCCAACTTTTAAGCCCTTCCATGGAAACCCTGTTTGTTTCATTTAACCAGATCCACATCAAAAAAACTTTTCACACGACCAGAGCCATTGTGTTTATACAGCTCAACAGGGAATCGAGTTATTAAGTAAACCCTCTCGTGCTCTGCCACGGAACGGTTCCGATTCAGAGCGTCTCAATGGCTTTTCAAGAGTCGGTTTTAGCAAAAAAACGGATGATCTCGTTCTGGTGCGTCATTCTTGTTGATATATCTGTCACCCGTTTGAAGAATCATCCAAACCCACAGAGTGGCCCTGGGCTGGGGCGCTGGTGATCAGAAACTCTGTGTTGCTGCCATCGCCTGCCGTCCCAAACTCGTTCGGTTACGTTCGCGACAACTCTACGCCCGCAGGAAGGAGTGATCGTCGTCATCGCTCGATTGGGTTTGAAAGGGATTGGGGGGGGCCAGCAGACGGCTAATTGCTTGGCTCGAATCACCGTTTTCTTTGCCAAAAAGGATTGAAAGAAAAACGTCCTCAAAGAAGAAGAAATGGAGTGTGAGAGGAACACTGAACGCTTTTCAAATCACCTTCAGTCACGCTCACCCAGTTTACCCTCCTTTCGGCTGAGTCGGGGGTGATGCCCCAACCTCGATGGTCCTGAACATCAAGAGATAAAGAACTTGGAGAAAACACTGACAGAAACATGTGCGACAGACAGAGAGGGAGAGAAAAGAGACAGAGAGAGAAAGCCAAAAGAAAAAGAAAATATGAGAGAGAGAGAGAGAGAGAGAGAGATGGAAAGGCCAGAGAGGCTGTCAGAGAAGAAGACTCAGGCCTGGGCTTGCCTTTCGTGTGTTTGCACCTTATCGGCCTCTCGGCTTCACGTTAAACAAATTAGCCCAAGATCCAGAAAGAGAGGGGGCGGGGGTGGGCGGGAAGGAGGGGGGCCAACTCCAGGAGTCTGGCTTTCATTTACATTCTTGCTGCTTTTCTCTTTTCTTTTCTCCTGAATGCGATGGAATTCCGGAGGACTGAGGAATCATCCAAGCTACACAATCCTCCGGTCAGAGTTCCAAAGCGGGGGATCACAGTCCTGCTGCCGTGCGGTCGCCGATGTCGTCCGCCCGTCTCCTTCGATTACCCCCGAGGCTCTCCGACGTGTCCGCGCGGAGGATCGGTGCGTCTGAGACGTCTCGCGCTGCGGGGGGCCTCGCCCCGGCGTCCGTCCGAAGCGAGACGGTTTCGCGGGAGGGCTGGGAGCTGGTGGGGCTGTGTGTGTGTGTGTGTTTGAGGGGGGGGTGGGGGGTTATGCAGCCCTGAAGAGGGCTGTCGTAGTGTGTTACAGCCCTGTGGAGCCAAAAGGGGTGTCGGTATCACACACGAAAACCCCCAAAATGGCGTGTCTGGAAGTCATTAGGCCTGGGGTTTGCCAGAGCAGCCATACTGACTGCATCCCGTCTGCGTCTCCACTCACCCTCTAAAGCCCAGAGCACAGAGCCAAAGTGGAGAGAGTTGGATCGGTCAATATGGGTTTGCCCATTGCCCTCGATCACCCCAAGCAGCATGGAAACCACCGGTCCGCTCCAGTGAAGGGAGAAGGAGCTCGGCGCTCACTAACCATGACAGCTGACCAGGCTCTGTTCAGAGTGTTATCTCTGGTTTATCTGTGTAATTAGGCCAATGAGGGGGCTATTTCCTGTGAGAGTGAGGTTCAATTGTGATGAGTCACTGCTTGTGGATTCCTCCCTCTGTTCTCTCACAAACCCCACACTGCTCGTATCTGAGCGGCACCAGAGACTTCCGCTCTGTTACATCTCCTGGCCCCGCCCCTTGTCTCTACGAGTGCGTTCCTGGACACATCCCTCGCTTTCAAACGACTCAAGTCGCTGCCTATGAAACACAAGAAGCTCATGAAATGGCCCCTTGATTGTCCTCCAAACTGAGGCGAGTGGGCCGGCACATCCAAACCAACAGCGTAACGAGCGGCGGTGGAAGCGTCTTTGTTTCACTCTAGAGCGTAAAACCGCTCAGGAACTGGCGAGCGATCGCATACGAGACGGTAAACATCACCAGGCCGCATACGGGTAACTCTTCAAGAACCCCAGAAGAAGAAGAAGTAGGAGACCATGTGGAGGGGGATAACGGGTAGACTTTGTTAAAGTTCACATGGTAACAGTTTAGTTAGGAATGCCCCCTTATCAACCTCCAGACCTGGTCTGGTTCGTGGTGTGTGAGGGGCTTATCAGGGGGGTGTAGACTGGGGGGGTGGGGGGGGATGACAGAGAACAGAGGGGTGACAGGCTGATAGCCTAGAGGAGATGAAGGCTCTTGTAGGGTGATGAAGAGGAGGACCTGATGCAGAGTGGCTGCGGAGGGCTTCGGTTTACTGATGTCTTGAAGCCTAACGTGTCGGGCTAAACCATCCAACTCCTCTGGCTCGTTTCTTGAACAAAGACTAGAACAGACTAGAACTTTCGAATGTAGACTTAAGTATCTTGTGTATTTTTACTGGTATATACAAGACCGAAGAACGGAAAGTATCCACCCCAGAATTCAGACAGTTTTGTTTCTGGAAAGAGCCTTTTCAAAGGAGAACCTCCAACTAAGATGTTTCGAGTCTGGTTCCAAGCTTTGTCTGTGTCTGGGATAATAAACCACACGTCTTTATGAGATATCTGTACATCAAAGTTATGAAAGGCCATAGCCCGAATGAAGCTAGAACCCGGCAGAGTGCCTCTGACGTTTTACAGTCGTTTTACAATCCTGGCAGGAAGTCTGGGTTAGGTTCACATGCAGGGCAAGGCCGTTTTTGAAGAGAATATCAAATATAAGCCAAAATGCCATGAGAGTCTAACGTTCTGTTCTCTCAACACTGTAGGTGGTCCTCGGGAGTTTCTCAACGCAAACCCCCTTTCTAAGTCTACCACCTTCTCAGAAAAACAACTCCAACGATGAAGGTCGTTGAAAACACAAATACTGCCAGCCAGCTACCTCCACTTCCAGTGCGAGCTAAGCCGCGTTCTCCGTGACCTCACTTCCTCAAGGTATCGTAATGACAAACCACCAAGGGGAGGGCAAGATGTGGTCAGCCCAACATAATCACCATGCCGACCGCAAACAGGCCCCACTGCCCGCAGGATTGGGTGGTCAAGGCCGGAGTTACGGTATAACCACACACATCCACACCCTTGCTCAGCTAAAATGGGTCCGTGTCCGTGACGAATGTTCTTATCATATATCTGAAATGGTTTAGCAGCAGGGGCGATTCTAGGTTCCCACTTTTGGGGGGGCTAAGCCCCTAGATAAAACCTATTATTTTTCCTGTGACACAGCTAAATTAGGGGCGTCTGGGGGCATGTTCCCCCAGAAGACATTTGGGAAAATATCCTTTTAAATAATGTCCTCTAGTGGGTTTTAGGAAGAGAAATTAACAAATTTAGATTTAAAATATGAAGAAAAATACATAAAATAAGGCCAGATACGCCCATGTTTAGCAGTATGGAGTGTGTATGGCAGACATAGAATAAGTGAGAATGGGTGAGGAACTGGTTTCGGAAAGAGATGGAGAGGATGGTGTGTGTTTGTGTCTTTTGTGGGAACGTGCGAGTGAACAGTTGCGAACCAGTTACAAACAGCGAACGCCGAGGAAACGGGACGAGCGCAACGAGAGCGTGAGTGATGTCATGGAGCAGAGAGAGAGAGCTGTCTGTCTGGGAGATCACAAACCCCGAGCGAGTGATCTCATCCCTCCCTCATCCCTCCCTCATCCCTCTCTCATCCCTCCCCTCACTCGAGCCCTTTGATGTTGAGTTCCTCAGGGTTCCATCAGAGGATATTGCTCTTTAACGAGCTCCTGATAGCTCTGCCCTGCTAAACAGCAGCAGTAGCAGAAACACTGGAGTCCTGGAATGGCACACACACACAAACAAAAAACACACACACACACAATGACCTGCTGAAACCAGCATCTAAAATGAAGCAAGTGAAACAAGTGAGTCATGCTTGTCGTTTTTGGCAGAATCTCAAAGGGAAAAGTTCATGTATTCATCTGAAGGTGGAGCGCTCAGATGACAAGGGCTTAGCCCATTGTTCTTGACAAGGATACTGTTTTTCAAAAGTCGCCTCGGTCAACTTGGCTTGGCAGTGCGGTGTCCACGGCTACGCTTTTCTGATCGTATCAGTGGTTGTAAACGCGAGCACTTGACCCTGCTTGTTCACACGCATTCACACTTCCTGCTAACCCTCACACTCACACAGCGTTCTGCTTGGTAACACAGGGGCACAGGTACATACATGCCTTAAGCTCTCTCTCTTTCTTTCTTTCTTTCTTTTTCTTTGTTGAACACACACAAACCCATATACACACAAGCACACACACACACACAGGAGCCAGTGTTAACCTTATGGGATGATCAACAGAATTGTAACTCGGGTAATCCCGTTAACAAACAAAGGGCTTGTAGAATGCCATGAGAGGGGGAGGTCCAGTTAATCTTGAAATGGTAGTTTGAGATGTCTTCACAACTTTTGGACTTTGACCCCGTCTTCTCTGTTTCAATCACTGTTGATGTAATCACATGATGCCACGAGAACCACTGTGGGTTATGCTCTGAAACAAAGAGAATGACTTCAGAAAACAGGAAACATTGATTACCATCTGAAGTATGGTGACTTTTTAGCATACAACTGCTCTGATGTGACAATGGTAAGACTTCGAATGTCCAATGGAGAAGTGCTACAGAGGGTGCATAAAAGCATGTTGGAACCATTGTTACTTTGAGAGACACCTATAGCTTGGTAGCAAGCTTGGTATCCATCTCTGCAGACATTAAAGAGTACTAGAAAAACCGTATTTGCTGTGCGAAGCCCTCACGATCCCGTTTGTGTACGGTAATAGAAAGAGACAATCCCCACGATCCCCCTTCATTCGAACTGTGCCTGTTGAATCAAGGAGGAGAGACCAATGTTGTTACAGCAACAGGATTTGACCAGGATTCCGAACTGTCAGACAGGTGTTGGATGAAGTGCTCATTTGAATGATCTGCGGTCCAACGAATGTTTATCACTCTCTTTTCGTCCCGGAGCGATTGTTTAGAGAGGCCTCTGTGTTTCATGTGGTATTGGAGGAGCATGTGTGTGTGTGTCTGTTTGCGTCTGTGCGATTGTGTGCACGACTGTGTGTGCGATTGACTGTGTGTGTGTGTGTGTGTGTGGGCGGTTGGGTGTGTTTGTGTGTGTGTGTCAAAGACTGTCGTTCTGTACACGGCCTGCCAGCGTTGGGTAGAAGCCCTGCAGGAGAGGAGGAAGATGCGTCAGACACGTTTCAACCTGTTATACCTCTTAGATCAGGGCAATGGGCTATTATTCGCTCGCTACATAAACCGTGTGAAACTGCTGTGTCTCATTAATCATTATGACGGTAGCAAAGCTAACGTTGTTTCACCAACATATGTAAGACAATGCCACTATCACTTAGAAGATGTTTACTTATAAACCAGCGGACCATATTTAAAAAGGAAATCCATGTCTCCACCAATGACAAGGAGAACATTTCCTAGTGTGTAAGAGCAAGACTTATCCTGCCGGGTCCAATTTTTGTAATTGTATAGGTCTTAGAATATTGGATTGTCGCTTGATCCGGGTCTTTGGGGGGGATGATAGCTGAAGAGTACATTGGTTTCTGTACTGTACATTTGGCATCATGCTCCCATTAAGGAGAGAAAATGTCTTTGTTAGGATATCAAGGACATGAATATATGGTAAGTGGAGTTTGTGAACATGAAATTTGCGCAGAGGGACTGTCATGTGAAATGTGAAAGGGTCCGTTGAGATGTATTGAAGTGTGAGTTATTTTTCATTATCTACAGTACAATGCATGACAGGGCAGGGTGAGAGAGAGAGAGAGAGAGAGAGAGAGAGAGAGAGAGCAGAGAGAGAGAGAGAGAGAGAGAGAGAGAGAGATATATAGAGAGAGAGAGATATAGAGGGAGAGGGGGGATTGGGCTAAGTCCAACCCCTTGCCAGTTTCAAGTCAGGTCCTGCACTCTGCCTTGTCAGTCTTCCTGTCAGTGCAGTTTGAGAGGATCTCGCAAAGCAGATGATTTGTTGGATATAGACAGGATAGGCATGATCAAAGGTTTGTAAACCATTTTTCCTTTACGCTCTCATGCTGAAATTGTTTGGAAACTTGTTTGCCGTTGACGCACCGTACAGGGATGCCGTGCGTGTTCTCGTTAAGTTTCTCATGCAGGAGTATACGGTGTATTCAACATATGTTTATGAAAAGATAGCGGTAGTTTTTAAAGTGAAAATAAGATAATATTTTTGAAATGATGGGTATTTCATTCAACTTATAAAGAATACAAAACTGCCAAATCTGCCTCCCCGCTGTTGGGATCGAGGAGTTGAATTGCAGACCGTGGGAACCAATTGCGGCAATTAATGGTTCCCATGGTACATTTTCAAATATATGCTATTCAACTATAAGACCCGACAGATGTAACTCTTTTTTTTCTTTCATTATTAAAGAAGAACAAAAGTTGCCGCGTCGCTATTGTGTGTAGAATGTTTCAGAACATTATTTTCCAACACCCATCAACAGATTGAACGTGATTTAAGGACTTTGGACCATTAGTTCCATGTTAATACATGACAAGAACCAGCTTTATCAATGGGATCTGATCAGTAGCCTATACACTCCACGACAAGACTCAAAAGAATGCGAGCCCAATCTAACATCCAATACATGTATCAATGTGATCGCTCTAGTTTCCGTTGCACTTATATCAGTGGTTATTTACATAGCTCTACAAAAACGCATGCTTTTTGTAAGTGCTTGTCTGCACCAATTAAACCTCACCTTGACTGTGTCATTAGAAAGCGGGCACGTGTGTTAAATTCACGCACTCATGTTATGACATTGATTGTGTTAATAATTTGATCATGATTAGGATTAAATTACGCCATACTCACCTAAGGTAGGTTAGAGTGTGCTTGATAGTATGACACATTGAAAAATAATTATTTGCATACTCTTGTGCTCACTCTAATAATGTGACTAAGTGCTTGAGTGTTCATATTTTCGATAAATAATTCACATTCACACAAAACACTTCACAAATCAAAAAACAAATCACCCCATTTACAAATGACAATTTCCACACTGATTTCATTATTTGTGTTATCTCTGACTCATGCCATCTGCCTTGTGTTTTAATTTTCAGAATTCGGAACACTTCATTCAGAGCACAAGAGCACCTTCTAGTGGTGAGAGTATAACATTTCTCAGCACGGAAAGCCAACCGACAGCTGTGTCACTGCCATGTCACGCAAAGCGTTGGATATCATCCAATCTATACATCTGTGGAGCTACGAGAGGAGCCAGCCGATGTTCACGTAACTTTTCAGCCGCGCCATTTCGACTCGCATTGACCTTCAGCAGAGAAATGAAAAGGACTATGTGCTCATAACCACATCTGGTGAGTCAGCCAATCAGAACCCATCAACAACATGGAGGCCTCCCGCGCTGCCTATGCAGGGGCTTCCCCTACCACCGCCGTCACCACGCCCACCGCCTCCGCCACGAGCCTCCTCCAGTTCTTCTGGGAGTACCAGGACAATGCCGTCATCGTCGAACACTACAACTACACCGGCAAGCTCCAGGGCGACCGTTACCGCGAGGGCCTGAAGCCCGAGGGCATCGCCTTCCTGGTGGTCTGCCTCCTCATCGTCCTGGAGAACGCCGTGGTTCTCCTGGCCATCTGGCGGAACAAGAAGTTCCACCTGCCCATGTATTATTTACTCGGGAACCTGACTCTGTCGGACCTCTTGGCGGGGATCACGTACATGGCCAACATCGTCATGTCGGGACCCAACACGCTCAAGCTGACGCCGCTGCTGTGGTTCCTGAGAGAGGGCGGCGTCTTCATCACGCTCGCCGCCTCCGTCATCAGCCTGCTGGCCATCGCCATCGAGCGCCACGTCACCATGGTGACCATGCGGCCCTACCACGGGGCGAAGAGGGGCCGCATGGTGGCGCTGATCGGGGCGAGCTGGGCTCTGGCGGGCCTGCTGGGGGTCCTCCCCATCCTGGGTTGGAACTGCATCCACAGCTTGGACCAGTGCTCCACGGTGCTCCCGCTCTACGCCAAGAGCTACATCCTGGTCTGCGTGACGGTGTTCAGCCTCATCCTGCTGGCCATCGTGGTCCTGTACGTGCGCGTCTTCCGCATCGTCCGCACCAACACCCAGCGGCAGCGCTCCGGCACGGGCAGCCTGAGGAAAGGCCTGGCGCGCAAGTCTCAGAAGTACCTGGCCCTCCTCAAGACGGTCACCATCGTCCTCTGCGTCTTCATCGCCTGCTGGCTGCCGCTCTTCCTCCTCCTGCTCCTCGACTTCTTCTGCCCGGCCCGCGCCTGCCGCCTGCTCTTCAAGGCCGACTACTTCCTGGGCGTGGCCATGGTCAACTCGCTCCTCAACCCCATCATCTACACGCTGACCAGTAAGGACATGCGCCGGGCCATCCTCCGTCTGCTGTGCGGGCCCTGCCTGATGACCAAGGACGGCCAGGTGAAGAAGATGGGCATTCCTTTCCTGGAGTGCAGCTTCAGTAAGACAGAGGTGGCCTCTCACAGGGTGGAAGGTCTGGAGACGACCATCTCCTCGGGGAACATCATCACTACGCCCTCCCCCATCAAAGCCCTCTACCCCAAGCTCTTCAAGGCTTGAGGAAGTCCCTCGGGTACAGGGGATGCCACTACCCACTGGGGAGCGGACGCGAGAAGGGCTAGCAGGAGTTAGCAAAAGCAACTTACACAGTCTTACGGAGGCGGTTGGATGTTGGGGTATGGTCTATCTCGAAAACCACAGATGTGGAGACATTGCGTGAGGAGAACATCCAGTCAAACACAGCAAAGGGCGCTGTGGTCGTGACTCACATCGCGTGGAAGAGACTCAAATGTGAATGAAGCAACTTTCTTGTACAGACGCAAAGCTTCTACAAAACTGCAATGAATTGCACTAAAGAAACTATTATGAGTTTACATTGACAGTGGTCTTAGGAATGAGCTATAGGTAGTTTTGTTCCTTTGTTTTTAAAACTTTGTGCGACTGAAGTCAATGCAAATGGAACCTTCCACACAAGTTTGTTTAGTGGTCATAGCGATTTGTGTTTCGCTCTCCCCCTCAATCATTGTTGTTTTTCACAGAACTGGGTCACCGAAAGCTGAACCCACATGAACCCACCTGCTATATGTCTGTGCCACAGACTCTGTGGTTACCTGGACTTCGCTGGCTCGAAGGTCCGGCTTGTACCAGACGCATGTGCTGAAAACCTGTACCGTGGCACATCGGCGTGCCTGAATAGGGCAGACAGACGAAGAAGGAGAAAAAGAATATTGTTTATGCGTTTATGCTCAGCCCTGAGAACTTTCAGCTGAAACCCAACATTCTGTAGGTGGAAGAATGATCATCTGTAGATTTGGGGGAGAACGTTCCTTACCGCTGTTTTCCGAGTGCAGGTTGCAGGGTAATGTGAGCTTGATGCCGTTCAGAATGGAACGTTTGTGTGGTTGTGGTTTCTAGGTTGTGATTACTTCTCTGAAATGTCACAACACCCACCAGAACAAAACAACTAGAACAGGCAGGTTGAGAATGTACACGCCATCTACGAAACAAGAACACCAGACCCAGTTATGTCCGATAAAATGTTCCAAACTCAATCTACTCATAAGGATTTCCCCTATGTGGCTTGTGTGTGTACTTGAATGGGTCTCTCCACTTGAAATGGATTTGGCATTTATCACTTCAAAATATGTATTTTCTCTTTAATGCAGCCTCCTCGTATGACTGAGAGGATGCGCTATTTTGTATTGTACAGTGTTAAATGTATTTTTGTATTTCTGAATAACTTCATACGATCTCTATAAATCATATGCATTTTGTATCAAAACGTTTTCTATCATCGATATAACAATAAAAGGTTTGCTGTAAAAGTGTGTTCACTTTGCCTTGTACAAGTCTGTGTGTATGTGTGACGAATGTGTGTGTGTGTACCTCCACATACATGTGCACCCTAATCAATGCAAAAGAGTGGGCCCTAAGTATGCACGTTTCCATTAGAAGGAAAGTTGAGAAAAGTAGAAGAATGTGTCTTTGAGAAATGCAACAGGAAGCGAACCCTTCCACCACACATCTGTTAATGACATTGCCCTAGATTCTGCAGTCTCCACGCGCTTCAAATGTTTCGGAGCTCCTGTCCTGGACAAAGAACCTCTTCTTCAAAGCTGCACATCCGTGACCCATCCTCTTCCTGGGCCTGTTAACCTGTGCATCAGTAACACATAGGGAAAGGTCGTTTCAACATGGTGACCCACAAGCCATGCTTGTTATCGCTTCAAAGGTAAACTTGAGACTGTGTGTTAGCGTTTGTCATGCTCTCTTGAGTCATGTTTCTCGGTCCTAAACTACTATACTCCTTTCAAAAACTCCACTAAATGGAAGCTTTGTGTGTATTTATGACTTTTTCAAAAGAAAAGACATCAAGATTTGTACATAAATCATAATGAGTGAATTCAATTTGTCACCCTGAGGATCCAAGCCACTGCAATAAGATTGGTTGTGGTGTGTTTCAAAAACACTTTCAGATGAACAGTTTATTACAGCATCGCATTCAGGCCCTCAAACTGTTTTCTCAGGGCGTGTAAGTGTCACGTCATGACATATGAATTGAGTTGACCGTACATGCGACATGACATCAGTCAGGTTCTGTAGGATGCATAGAAGTCTTGATGCCAGAGAACAATGTCGGCTGCTCCTCATGCCTTTTCAAAGAGAAGCTTTGGTTCGAGCCCATTCACAGCCACAGTTTAACGCTCAGGAAACTCATGTTTCTACAGCTTGTATGTTATTGTACAATGGCACTGGCCTCCTAACATTCAGGAAACATATGGCACAGATGTCAGTTGATAACCTGTTTCCATATTGACATATGAAAGTGACTCCCTATGACGTACAACCATTTTTGATTGTTTGAACATGATTGACAGTTTGGATAGCATCTACAGATGTCTGCGTGTGTCTGTTTGTTTTCATGTGCTGGTTTCCTATATGTGACACTGGATTCGTGATAGTTCCTGACCAAGGTCAAAGGTTGGAACCTTTCTTGGATTCCCTCCAGGAGCTAAATAATACAACTGAGGCAGAAGCTATCGCAGGATAAACAAGGAAGAGAATGGAGACAAGTCGGTTAGAGCATGTCCAAGAATGCCAATGTATTGCTCGAGGGTTACACAGTAGGATGATATGGGAGAATAAGCATGTGGAATGAAATTCTAATTAGGGCTGAATCCCTTTTTTCGACCCCTGAGGTGTCAGGATATCAAGCATTACTCACTTGTGGCGGTTTATGAAGACTTATCCTATTGTTTATCAACAGGAATGGTTTTTATTACCTGTAAATGTTCCCCCTGTGGGTTTAACACTTAAGTCTAGATTAAAAACCCCTGCATATCGCTAAAAGGGTTTACAGACGCTTTCTGGATATTGCCTGTTAAACTGTACGACGTGGATATGTGAATAATAATTTCAGTTGTGTGTGTTGCACCTTGCGCTCACAACGTTTTATAGGAATTATTTTTTGTAGGTTGCTTTGTTTCTAATTCGAACAATCGATGATCGCCCTGCAAATTTGTCTTTGAGCGCCACCATGTGGCGTTATTATGGAATATTTTTTTGTGTGCATTACGTAGTTTGCTTTGGAGAATCGTTTGGTGTGTCAGCACCTGCAAAGTGTCACTTTACCTTGATACATTGACATTTTAGGCATTCCTAGCATACATATTTCAGCAGGAAACCAGGACATAGGCAAACAAGGTAAGAGAAGGAGGTTTGTTGCATGGCAAAATCATATTTAATTATCTTTAGACAAGGATCCTGGTATAATAATAATAACACATTTTGGTCTGGCAATATAAATATGAGATAAATACATAAAACGATATTAAGGTTACATCATATTTATTTTCTGGCTTTCTTTCACCCATATTAATCATTCCATTTTGACAGTGCACATTTTATTCCTATAGGTTCACTCCAGGTCATTTGGTTTACTCTGCATGATCACATTTACTGTTGAATCTGTGGCACGTAGGATCTTTTATATGTCTAAAATAATGGACTATTTTTAAATACCGACAATGCTCTTATTTTTAACAGATTTGATTGACAGCAGGCCAACAGCTTTGGGCACGTTGACTATAAGAAGAGCCGTTCTCTTACTTCATTTTAAGGACTCCTCCTCTGTAAAAGTCCTTTCCCGCTGGGTGATATTAACCACTCATTCGTGTCTATGGAGCCAAACCATGTCGTCTTCGGGCCAGCTCTTATTTTGACATCGAGACGAGACTCATACAATGCTTAGTCATGGTGAGTTACAGCTTTCCCCCGATCCTGTGTGGTGTTCAGACAGCGACAGAAGAACGGACTGGAGCTTTGTGAGTTTCGCTTCTGTAATTGAATATCAGTATAGATGGTTTTAAATGTAATTAATGTGTTGTTTTACTATTTGTCCAGTTAATCCGCGACATAACGTTTATTGAAAGGAATAAAGCCCAAAAGGCGACTGAGCCCGCTTTGTCAACATTTTGTTCTCGATCGACTCCAAACCACTTAGCCTACCATATGCGACGCCAGTTTTTGCTATCTAAACGGTCACTGTCAATTTGCTGTTAATAATCGATTTGATATTTGTTTGATGTAGCCTACCATAAAACGGCACTGCTTTTCGCCTTTTCGAGTGTTGTATAATTGCTATGCATGTTGCATGCCAATACTTGTTTAGTACGGGTTTTGTAACCAATACAGTACATCAAAGAATGCATAGTCTATTGGATTCGAGAAGTAATCAGCCCTTGGGCGATATCTGCAATTGGCTTGGTGTTATAAACTGCGAATCCAGCTCATTCGGGGTTTACATAAGGACTGGTCTCACTTCTGGGTCATGTTTTGGTACAGACAGTTCCATTGTCGCTCCCCACCTCTACAGATTTAAGAGCAAACTAACAGCCACTGATGAGGGCACTCTGCCTAGGCTAAATAACCTAACCTAGGCTAAATGGGCTGCACAGAAAGTTAATGGATGTAGAATATTTAGTCTTTGAAGAGAATGTAAAGTCGCGTGTCGGTTTAGTCTACGATGCTGCCGTTTCATGTGAATATGTATAAAACAATGCAGTGAGAGTTTGGCTCGATAAGCGCAACTCTTGAGCAAAAGCGGGGAGCAGAGATTTGTGTCTTAGAGTTGTCTATGTCCGTTTCAAACTGCAGAAAGACAGGTCTATCATTATTTTCACACGTCGGATAGGAACAAGGTTTTCATCACAGCGTGTACAGTAACATCAACATTTGGCGCGGAAAAAGTAAGCTATCAACTTTAGACCGGGGATTTTAGGCCCGCAAGTTGGCAATTGTCTCCATGAGTGAGCGGGTAGCCTACACTGTAAATAGTCTTAGAGTTGAGCAACATGTTTTTCCCTGAAATGTTTTTTCCCCCAGAAACTTGGAAGTGGTAAGTCTGCCATAGAAAAGGAAGAGTAGGTTACACGACACAGTATTGCAACATTGCCCCATGTGTGATTAGCCTCTTATATCAAAGGTGGCTCTGTTGAGATGGATTCAAACTCAACACCTTTTTTTTTGTTTCACTTTTGTGAAGATAATATAATGGCACAACGACCTACTACTTGAAATATAAAGTAATATCACCAGCTGGAGCAATTCAGTCTAGTTCTTATCAGAACTTTTGGTAATGATTACATGCACAATGTACAGGTCCTGTTATATAACTCGGAATATACGCTGTAACAAAATGTTGGCTCAGTTACTGTGTGTTAAGTGAGGCAGTCGTGACTGTCACTTTGAGAGACACACAGAGAGAGAGAGAGAGACTAGTCTTTAAGCCGAAGAAGAAAATAACAACACTGACATGGTTAATCAGGTTTGGTCGATGTTGCTATTTGCTGCGTGTATGCCATGCGCGTGTGTCCATGCAGTGGGAGTTGTGTTGGCTGTAGTGCATACCGTACTGCTCATACCGTACTGCTCTCCTCCCTCCTTCCAAGTCACAGGACAGGGACAAAACACTCGGCATGCCGACCCGTTAGAAATACTCTCCTAATTTAAGTCACCCCCCGTCTTTCACGGACTGCGTCACTTGCGCCAGAGTCCCGGCTATCTCTTTCACCCTGCCCACATTCCCACATTCCCGTGTGAGTTGGGTATCGGGGGCCGACGCTCGACTCAATGAATAACGCTGACGCCTCGTTCATAACAACACGTAGCTCACGGCCCCTTGCTGCATTCGGAAAAGAAGTGGATGTGCTTTAGTGAGTCCTCGGACATTATTGGCATATTTCCCCGGCGCTTACGACCAATTCAAACCTCTCGTCGTGTAGCAGTGAAAACTTGCTTGGTCATTGTTGTTGGGATCTCTGGAAAGGTGAAAGGTCACGATGCCCCTGGAGCAGATTCACAGTGACTAAGAGAAACCACGGCGATGAGGACTCACGCAGCCCGGGTGTGACAGTTGGATGAACGCACAGTATCCGTTTCTCAGTGGACTTTGGAACCGACTGAACTCTTTTGAGGCGTTCTAGAACTTCCCCCTCGCTGACTCACCGGTCTTCCATGGAACTGAGTCACAGGGACACATCTGAAATGGGCTGTGAAGAGTAGTGTAGTCTAGGCCCACCTGTATGTCCACCTGTACTGTTAGGTCAAGAATATAGGATTAAAGTAACCTTTTTGTTTAAGCTCCCCTCTCTTTTTGTCTCTCTGTCTTTTTGTGTTGCAGGTTCCTCGGCTAATCCTACTGCTTTCCATTAAACGCACCAGTGCAAACGGATTCCGAAGCTGGGTGACTTCTAAGAAACCCAGCATACCGACCCTGCCTCATTCCTGAGGACCTCTTGTGACGCCTCTCCCCTCGAATGTGGCTCCTCTCTCTCTCTCAGAGAGAGTTTGTTCCCATCTCTCCTCTCAGATCTTGGCAAAGCCAGAGCCTCAAAGAAGCCTTAATTAATACTGCTATTAAAATGCGGTACTAAATTTTTATTCCTCCCCTACCCGCTCCTTCAAGGAGAAAATCAATATGTTATTTTAACCCGCCGTATTATATACATATACATGACTAGCTGGAAAACGTGTCCCTGTGGATACGGAACCTAATTCCACTGAACGACTCAGGACCTATGATCAGTGTTTTTGTTTTTTTACACATTCGAATGCTTCAGGTTTATCCCCTGTTGCTAAAGTAAACACTTGTGGTCAAACAAACGAACTATATGATTTACTAAGGTCCTTTCACACCTGCTCTATTAATCCAGCCCAGAAGAACTTTGAGTGTCTTTTCATTCTCTTGTTCTCCTCTGCACTGGTTTTCCCGATTTCATAAGACGAAGGTTGCCCTTAGACGGAGCGAAGGGGGGTGGCGCGGAAATTCCGAAACACAAAACACTTTAATGATGCAGTAAATCCAATTGCAGCTCGGGCCACGTTGTAGCACACAAACAACCATGACTGGCAGTTAACACCACAGGTCTTTTTTACTGGTGACTTTTGAACCCCAATGTTACACCATGGCTGGACTTGTGAGATAAGTTGGACTCCAGACAAAAACCCTTGGACTTTCCTCGCTTCTTCATCGTTTTTTTAAGAAGTCTTTTGGTTAGTTTGAACCTATTTTCCCCTTACGTTTGCCCCTTTGCCACCCGGCGAGCAAGGACATGCCTGTCGACGCGACCCGCGGTTGTTGAGGACGCGCACGCGGAGAGAAGAGGCGCCGGGGGGGAGGGAAATGACGGAGAGCATGACCGAGTGCAAGGCGCTGGTGACGCCGTCCACGCGCAACGGCCACCGGGTCTTCACCCACCAGCTGGCGAGCCACACGGCCGCCGCCTTCGCCATCATGAACGAGCTGCGGGCGGACGGGCAGCTGTGCGACGTGACGCTGCACGTGCGCTACAACGACCTGGACGCCGTGGACTTCGTGGCCCACAAGGTGGTGCTGGCGTCGTCCTCGCCCGTCTTCCGCGCCATGTTCACCAACGGGCTGAAGGAGTGCGGGATGGAGGTGGTGCCCATCGAGGGGATCCACCCGAGGGTGAGTGCTGCCCTGCTCGCCCAACAAGAATAATAGTAATTTTTAAAAGAGACAATAAAAAGGAATCGGGACAGTGATGGTGTGCTAGCCAGGAGCTAGGTGCTAAGGTGAAGGGCTCTGAGCCAAGTACAATAGAACAGCTAGACGGAGTGTAGAGTAGAAGTCGGCAGGCCCCCAACCCTTTCTCCTCATTGGAACAAGGAGCCACATGTGACTGCTGGGAAGATGACGTCTGTTCGATATGATTATAGAGTAAGTTCAACATATGAACTTTAAAGGCCATTAAATGGTCGGCAGAGAGGATAATAGAGAGGATAATTCAATACTCCCAATTCAATAATCCAAAAAAGAGGAAGGCAGCTTGCCTCATTGTAACCGAGTCGTTTACACACCGAGGGGACTGGTAATGATTCAACTGTGTGCTTGATAAATGGACTTGAATGATCAGTTTGACCTCATTAATCAAGCCATTTGCACTGGGGTGCACGTATTTTCACAGATGGGCTGGAGCGGTGGCCAATGTGCACGTGCACACACACACACACACACACACACACACACGTAGTCGCTCTTGCTTCGGCTGGAGCAAACTTCCCTCTGACTCAGCAGTTTGGGATCTGTGCCTCAGTGTCCCCCCACCCTCACACACACACACAGCATGTTGGCGTGCTAAACAACGTACTCTGACTAATGAATGTGTGATCCCTGCTCCAGCCGCTAACTGACGAAGCCTACCTCAGTTGTACCCTGTAGTGGAGTACCCCGGAACTGGTTCACTTAATCAGAAGAACGGGTTCAGTCAGTTTTACGATCAAACCAGCCTCCCCTTTTAACAAATGTAATGGGGCAGATCAACACCCTCTCTGTATCTTTTTGTTCTCTTATCGGTCTCAGATTTCCATATCTCTCTCACTCTTTTCCACTTCATCCTCCCTCTCTCACCATACTCCTACTACTTCCTCCCCCGTCTACCCTCCACTCGACCATCCTGTTTCTGCCCCCGCCCTTCCCCCAGGTGATGGAGCGGCTGATTGAGTTTGCCTACACGGCCAGCATCTCCGTGGGGGAGAAGTGCGTGATCCACGTGATGAACGGCGCCGTCATGTACCAGATCGACAGCGTGGTCCAGGCCTGCTGCGACTTCCTGGTGGAGCAGCTGGACCCCAGCAACGCCATCGGCATCGCCAACTTCGCCGAGCAGATCGGCTGCACCGAGCTGCACCAGAAGGCCCGCGAGTACATCTACATGAACTTCAGCCAGGTCCGTGTAGCGCGCGCCCGTACGTCGTGTACGATGTGTTCCCCTTTGCTGTCGGCCTCGGGTCCGGGTCACTTCCTGCGCCTCAAAGTTTCGTTCCAAAGTCGGCGGCGACGGATCGTCCCAGTGTTTTTTTTAGAATGAGGCCGTAAAGTGAAAAAGTTGAAAGGAGTGTCCACGTTTCGTCACATTGTTAAGTGAGCCCTGTGGTGAGCTCTCTGATAGTGTTTGGCTAAACTGCTATCTAAACCCCCCTGTTTTTGATTCTTAGTACGAGCACAATGAGACAGTCGGGGGGGGATGAGTAAAGGCCAGATGCAATGCCCTTGCTATCTTTGTTTGACATAAAGGATGACTCGATCTTGTTCCTGAAACTCACCTTCGAAACTAATCTGTGCGTGTTATCACTGTAACCCACTGTTGGCCTATGGCAGCGCTATAAAGATTAGCCCGTGACACTCCATAATCCGTCCTTGTTTGAGTTCCTTGTAACTGCTAAGTCCTCTCCCTAAAGTTGACTCACTGTGTTCGGCCCTGCCAATAGCACTCACGCCACGGGTGAAAGCTGCGAGTCAGCGAGTTTCAGTGGTTCCATTGTGGTCGTCGACTAAAGACGGTTTAGTCTGCCTTTTCCTCTCGGGGAGCTTTGGCGTTCAGTGACATGGCGTTTTGTACGCTGCGGTGTTTGTTCGGTGAGTCACGGTGGTGAAGGTGTGTGTGTGTGGGCCTCTGTGGGTTTGTGTGTTTTCTGTGTCGGGCTCGCATATCTTTCCCGTTAGTCGGACTGAAACGGGGGGGGGCGTCGCCGCCCTAGGTTCTCACTCGAATAGGTACACGCACGCACGGCTCTTCGTTCTTAGTCATCGGGCCTTGAAATGTCACCGATAAGGAGATTTCCCAAAGAGATTACAGCACGTCGCTGCAGCCTGGGAAACGAGCCTGTTGATCCGAGTGGCCCGTGTCTGTTGACGTTTCTGACCCCTAGGTGGCGACGCAGGAGGAGTTCTTCAACCTGTCCCACTGCCAGCTGGTGACCCTCATCAGCCGCGACGAGCTCAACGTCCGCTGCGAGTCCGAGGTCTTCCAGGCCTGCGTGGCGTGGGTGCGCTACGACCACGAGAACCGCAAGCCCTTCGTCCAGGCGCTGCTCCAGGCGGTCCGCTGCCACTCCCTCACCCCCCACTTCCTCCAGGCCCAGCTGCAGTCCCTGGAGTGGGACCCCCAGTGCAAGGACTACCTGGCCCAGATCTTCCAGGACCTCACCCTCCACAAGCCCACCAAACTCATCCCCTGCCGGACGCCCAAGGTGCCCCAGCTCATCTACACGGCCGGGGGCTACTTCCGCCAGTCGCTCAGCTACCTGGAGGCCTACAACCCGTGCACGGGGGCCTGGCTGCGGCTGGCCGACCTCCAGGTGCCCCGGAGTGGCCTGGCGGCCTGCGTGATCAGCGGGCTGTGCTACGCGGTCGGGGGGAGGAACAACGCCCCCGACGGGAACATGGACTCCAACACGTTGGACTGCTACAACCCCATGAACGACCGCTGGCTGCCGTGCGCCCCCATGAGCGTGCCGCGCAACCGCATCGGGGTGGGCGTGATCGACCGGATGATCTACGCGGTGGGCGGGTCCCACGGGTGCTACCATCACAACAGCGTGGAGAGGTGAGCGAAGGGGGGGAGGGGGGGATCAGGTGGTTTCGGTGACATGTATCCTTTTGTTTACGTTCAGGAAGGGTGGTTGTTTTTTCCAGTGCCTTCCAGCATCTGTAGTGCCAGTAGATCTTTTCGTAAGGTTTAACGCCACAATAAGATTGGTTTCGTGTTTGGAAGTGCATTGTGTAGTAGCTTTTAGTTTTTCTCCTTGGGAACAATCGAGTCGTTTGAGACGTTGAACTACAGTTACCTGTCCGAGGTACAGCCTGGCTATTGTTACAATGCCACGCTCGTTTGATTTGAGGAAGTACATTTCAAATCATCTGGGAAGTAAGATTTCAGTACACAACAGGCCACAGCATACATACACCAGGAAGAAGTTTCTCTGAATGAAATCATCGCTTGTTCCCCACACGCCCACACAAACTTGTTACAGAAATGCCTGTTATGAATAGGATACAGGATAAACCAGTCTGTATGGAACAGGGCTGATGAGTGTTTATTTTAAACACCATGACTATCCTCCCATTCACTAAACGACTGTGTGTGCTACCCCACCCACCCCACCCCACCCCCCCACCCGCCCTCGCAGATATGACCCCGACAGAGACCAGTGGAACCTGGTGGCCCCCATGCTGACGCGGCGCATCGGCGTGGGCGTGGCCGTCATCAACCGGCTGCTGTACGCCGTCGGGGGCTTCGACGGGACCAACCGCCTCAGCTCGTCCGAATGCTACAACCCCGAGAGGGACGAGTGGAACACCAGGGCCTCCATGAACACCGTGCGCTCCGGAGCAGGTGAGGGCAGAGGGAGGGAGGGAGGGAGGGGAGGGGGACCTGTCGTCAACTAGGGGCCTCCGGGCCTCCCGTCTGAGCCGAGTCCACGTGGCGTCTAGCCGATCGTACACTCTAGAGAACAGACCAGCGAAACGGGTAGCCAGGCAGGCTGCTGTAGACATCACTTGAAATGTTAGTGGCAGCGCTGTCATCACTCTCATTTGAAGGCGTGACTCGACAGTCGTAGGCCCCGAGTTGACGACAGACTATCTCCTGTGGAACTGTGACAGCAGGTATCAGTTTTTAAATAAATGTCGTTTACTGCCAACTCACTGTACGGTCACCTCTGTGCAGCGGGACCCCTGAACTCCATAACGACCCCCATTCCTCTCTCCCCCCCCTTCCCTCCCCAGGCGTTTGCGCCCTGGGCAACCGCATTTACGTGATGGGCGGCTACGACGGCACCAACCAGCTGAACACGGTGGAGCGCTACGACGTGGAGACGGACACCTGGACGTTCGCCGCCTCCATGAGGCACCGGCGGAGCGCCCTGGGCGTCACCACGCTGCACGGACGCATCTACGTCCTGGGTAGGTGTCTGGAGGCGGTACTCCGTGTCGTCGGCGGGGCGGGGTAAAGGGTAGTGGGCGACGCCCCGCAAATCGGACATGTGCCGCGGTTGGCGCCCTCTGCTGGTAGTCGAGGACGGCGGGAGGGTTAATTAACGGGTGCGCTTGGGGAAATTGCCGCCCCCCTCTTCGTGTCGCCTTTTAGCAAGGACCGTCACTGCTGACGTAACACTATTTATAACCCCATCATGGACATGAACATATTTAGCTCAGCCCCGGCGGCGATCTGAAGACGCTGAGCTTGTTCTTCTTGTTTGTCCGCAGGCGGCTACGACGGGGACACCTTCCTGGACAGCGTGGAATGCTACGAGCCCGAGACGGACACCTGGTCCGAGGTGACGCGCATGACGTCGGGGAGGAGCGGTGTGGGCGTGGCCGTCACCATGGAGCCCTGCCAGAAAGAGTGCCCGGGGCCCAACAGTAACTGCGGCGCCCCGTCTTCCTACCTGTGCGGGGACTCCTCTCATCACGTGACGAGGCACGGCGGGCCCTTCAAAAAGGGGACTTGAGTCTGAAACCCGTGGGGCAACCCTGGCCCCTCCCCCAAGGCTTTCATAAGAAAGTAAGCCCCTTGCAGAGATCTCGATAAATGTATGATTAGTTTCTGATTCGAGAGCGTTTGATTCCCTCTGCTCCGACTCGCATGTTCAGGCGTAGAAATGGGACGGTGTTCAATATGTCTGACGCTACTCGCCTCCGACTGGAGCAACATCCCCTTTTGGACCAACGTCTCCCAGGTTCAACCAATGGGAGAGAAGGGCTGAATATTCAAAAGGCCAATGACAAAGCATCCAGGGGTTCTTTTTTCTTTCTTTTTTCTACTTCAAGACCAGCCTGTGCAGACCAACCAAATCTAAGGGGGGCATGGGAGGGGGGCATGGGTGGGGAGGAGGAGGTAGAAAACAAAGTTACGCATTTGTCAGTATCAGAAACCCGGGAGGATTTCCACAATGCAAAAAGTGCCATTAGCATGTCTCTGGGCATGTGACCTTTCTATCATCAGTATACGTAACTCCTGTGCGATACCTTGAGAGAGAGAAGACACGCAAGACGGTGGCACTTGGACGCTCGCGGGGCTGCTGATGTGCTTTGACAGTAGTTTACAGTCCCCGTCCTATTCTCTCCCCTTCCTGAGCCCTAACTCATAGCTATGTAGAAACACCCGCTCCATCATCCGAACATCCCCCCCCCAACCCCTGGCTACTCGGTCGCTAAGCGGTAATCAAAGCATTTGATTGGCGCTATCACCATGGCAAATACATTGGCCTGTTGTTAGCCAACGGTCACATTTGCCTATCCTATCTGTTTTATATCTAATGGCTTAAGGGGGACAGGATCCGATCAAAGTGGGATCACGCCATTTCATTGGAGCGTATAGAACCTCGGCGAGTCCAGTTAACCATCGAGATGACGAATGTGTCAATAAGCATGGCAACACTACACATAGTCAGATCCCAGAAGTGTCCCTGCTGTTACCATGGTGTTTTACATGCATCCTGCCTTCCCCCAGATCACAAGTGACCATTATTCTCCTGTAGAGTATTTTTGGAGGATGAAATGGAGAAGAACTAATCTGTGTGAGGAAATGTATTTGTAAACAGTGGTTTAAGCTACGAGATTTTTTTTGTTTGTTTTTTGTTTTTAAATAAAGTTTTGTACATTTGTACATGATATTCCACAGGATTCTTGTACAGAATTCAAGAGCTCAGTTTTTCTATTTATTTTGTTTCCGGTCCTCCTTGTCTTGTCATTTGTTTCAACTGACTACATATTTGTACTGAAATTGAACTCTTGTTATTTTGTGTCTTGCTAACCAGCATGCGTTGTAATTGGGGATGCCTATGAATGCTACATTTAAAAGTTTGTAAAAAATGTACTTAAGTTTCAAAGGGACTTATTTTGTCGTCTGTAGTTTGAAATGAAAAAATAATAGGATATTTAAAGACTGCTTTGTACATTTTTCAGCCAACAATGCCTGTACAAAAATACACATTGTATATTAATAAAGTTTATGTTTATTGTACTGCCATGTTGTCTTTTTTGTCCATTGTAACATGTTGCATTACCAGATCCTTTCATTTTTGGGGTTTCTTTAGCTTTTTTTGGAGGCAATAAATCATTCACACATCAAACCTGGGTATTCTTCTCCGCCTTTTAGAAAATGAAAGCTCAACCGCTCCGATTTGAAATGTTCCTCTTAGGTCGTCTCTTATGGGACCACTAAGGCCTAAATAAAAGGATCCAAAAACCGAATGCCATGGGACCTTTAACTTCATAATCGGCGTTTGAGAAGCTTGGTTGAGCGTCATATTCTGTGCATTTGATTTGTGTAGCAATACAATAGCCACTAGATGGCGCAAAAGGCTCAATTATATCTCGCTTGGTCATAATATTGACACTTGACAGTTCGACTCAAGTAGCCTACAAATGTTGATCTAGTGCAAATTTTAAGAATTGTGTTGTTTCCTAAACCCCATTACTGCTAACTTTATACTTTAATCTACATTACAATGTTTTTATATTGGCATATTTCAAATGTTAAGACTACTATTAGGCCTGTTGTAAACTCGTTTTAATATATAAGGCTATCCATAACAGCTGCTGTTGACACTTTGCATAAAGTTGATGAATCCGGCAATGGAATGTGAAGTGGCTTGTTCAAGCTAACTGTAGGAACTGTTCCACAGTTTCTGCCAGCTCGTCTGTAGGCTAGACCACACAGGTATATCTATTGACAACTTAGGCCTAATTCATCATATCACTTCCTTGCTATATTTATGTAGGCTACATTTGAAACATATGTACTTAATTCGCCGGGTCCAGTAGCCTTTAGCCGGCATAATCAGTATTCACATAAAGGGCGATTGCGCGCACACGTAGTTTGGTATTTGTTTTCCAAGTAGATAGGTGTGGACCACTGCGCAAGTTAGTAGGCTAGTTGTTCATAAGAAGACTCGGCGCATTGCGTTGGTCTGACAACAACCGCAACCAGGCGAACTGAAGGAGAAGGACGTTTCGCACAAACTTGCTTTAAAGAATGGATTTACG
The DNA here is from genome assembly GCA_903064625.1 of Mallotus villosus. Lineage (NCBI taxonomy): Eukaryota > Metazoa > Chordata > Actinopteri > Osmeriformes > Salangidae > Mallotus > Mallotus villosus. The sequence continues at coordinate 94,233 of CAEFZP010000141.1, read as the reverse complement.
CTCCTAGCACTTTTTAAGAAAGTTCGGGGACTTCACCTGTAGATGCAGCAAGAGCGCAGGTAATTTTGCGCCTTTAAGATTACTTTTGGTTGTTTAGCCTACATGTTCCTGTGCTTCACAGGTTACATCTAATAGAGGTCAATATGCTTTCATTTACCATAGGCTATAGCCTAAGCCTACTGTATGTAAAATTCGTGACCCTAACGTAAAAATGTAAGAAAAAGGCTAGCCTACATGGTTTCACAATCGCTACTCATATAGCCTTGCAGGATTTATTGGCATATGTCTGTGTATGATTAAATATTTTATAACATAGGGATACATGTGTCACAAGTAAGACATACAGTTTCCTCAAAGACAATTGGGGCAAAAAACACTTAACATAGGTGAATTGCCTACATGAATAAAACATATCGATAGGTCACTTCCATTCACTTAATTTAGGCGTTCTTAGCTCATATGACAGACAGCCATGAAATAACAGAGAAACATGAAAGAGAATGAATAAGTCTATTGTGAAATGTTTCAGCGCACCTGCAATGTTGGCTTACCCAACACCCTATTAGATTACCTCAACTGTATGGCTTGTTCACAGGGGTCCTTTTTTTGTTTGGTCGGTTGTCAAACTGGTTCATCCACTTTGTTTTATAGTATCTGCCAACAAGTATTCTACTGTACATTCATTCTCCCTCTCTTTCCTACTTTAATACAGTTCAGTTCAGGATGATCCCAGTGACTGAGTTCAGGAACTTTGCCTCAGATCAGAATCCCCGCTATCGGGTTCTGAAGCCATGGTGGGATGTGTTCTCAGAGTACCTGTGCATATCCATGCTCATGATCGGAGTCTTTGGATGTACCTTACAGGTGAGGCTAAATCTCAGCAACAAATGTAAATTTCTAGTTTTACAAGTATTTTTTGTTGCACGTTCACATTCTCAGAACAGTTTCATATGCATGGAAAATGCACATGGGATACCAGTGAAACTGTTGCAACATTAAGTGTAGCTCATTTACACTTTAAAAGCATATTACACATTTGACCTTAAAACTATTATAACATATTTGTCCTTGATGAAAACCTTTAGGTCTAAATCTTGAATCCCATAACACAATGTTCTTATCTAACCTCCAAGTTAGAGTAAACAGTAACAATGTAACCTCAATGAACCAGCCTTAATCCTAAATTGGCCCGAACCCCAAACACTAGTTGAGTATTTAAGATGGTGTCTTGCCTGCCGAGTTCAACAGAGTGTCAACCAAAACAGAAATGTGATATTATATCTGACAACCTCTCCCTCTTTTGTCCATAGCTCACACAGGAGAAGATCTCCTGCCTCCCCAGCCACTTGACCAGCCCCACCCCTGAGGCCATTGACTGTAGCCATATCCGTGGTTACCGGGAGAACGAGACACAGCAGCACACTCTCGTCACACCTCACAGCGCTATCATACGCGAGGTATCCGGACGCAAGAACAACCTGGACATCCACCAGTACGTGTTCGTCAATCACTACTGCTACGAGCGGGCAGTCCACTGGTACGGCAAGTACTTCCCCTACCTGGTGGTCATCCACACCATGGTCTTCATGGTGGCCAGCAGCTTCTGGTTCAAGTTCCCCGGAACGTCGTCCAAGATCGAGCTCTTCGTCACCATCCTCGGGAAGTGTTTCGACTCGCCGTGGACCACGCGGGCGCTCAGCGAGGTGTCGGAGGAGCGCGGCGAGGAGAACATGGTCATCTGGAGGAAGAACACCATGTCGAAGGCGCCTGACAAGGCGTTGGCAGAGGAGGAGACGGTGGGGCTTCTTCAACGGTCTTCCTCGGTGAAATCCAACCCGGAGAAGGTGAACCCGGAACCACAACCAGACGCTTCCCTGCTAGACAAGAAGGAGGGGGAGCAGGCCAAGGCTCTGTTTGAGAAGGTCAAGAAGTTCAGGACTCACGTGGAGGAGGCCGACCTCCTTTACTTGATGTATGTGCTACAGACGTCCATCAAGGTCTTCCAGTTTCTCTTGATCACCGTCTATAGCGCTGTCCTGGTGCCCAACATCGAGATCATAGTTCAGTGCTTGGTTCCTCCAGATTTGACAGGATTTGATATCTTCTGCTGTAACCACAATAAAGCCCATATCTTTTCCAAGCTAGCCTACTGCTATATCTGCTTCGTCGGTGTCTACGGACTTCTATGCATCTATAAGCTCTATTGGCTCTTCCATCGACCCCTTAAGGAGTACTCTTTTGAACATGTCAGATTAGAGACAGGGCATCAACGACATTCCGGACGTGAAAAACGACTTTGCGTTCCTGTTGCACCTCAGCGATCAGTATGACGCCCTTTACTCCAAACGCTTTGCCGTCTTTCTATCAGAAGTCAGCGAAAGCCGCCTTCGCCAGGTCAACCTCAACCATGAGTGGACTGCCAAGAAGCTCCGCACCCGTCTTTCCCGGAACGCAAGCAACCGTCTCGAACTCCACCTCTTAATGCTACCGGGGCTTCCGGAAACTATTTTCGAGGTTGCCGAGATGGAATCCCTGAAACTGGAACTCTTGACGAATGTCACTATTTCCTCCAATGTGGTTCAGTTAGGTAATCTCCAGGAGCTAGCGCTGATCCACTGTCCTGCTAAGCTCCAGTTAGCCGCCCTGAACCACCTGAAGGAGCAACTGAAGGTTCTCCGACTGGCCGTTGAGGGGCCTGGAGCAGGTGCCCATGTGGATGTACACCCTACAGAGCCTGGAGGAGCTGCACCTGAGTGGACCCCTGACCAACGAGGTCTCCCGCAGCGCCTCGCTCGATTCCCTCCGAGAGCTCAAAGCTCTTCGAGTCCTCACCTTCCGCAGCCACCTGACCAAGATCCCGCCCAGTGTGACGGACGTGGCTCCGCAGCTCAGCAAGCTCGCCATCTACAACGAAGGCTGCAAACTCCAAGCGTTCAGCAGTCTAAAGAAACTGTCCAATCTGGCCTCCTTGGAGCTGGTGGCCTGCGAGCTGGAGCGCATCCCCAGCGCCGTGTTCAGCCTGTCCAGCCTGCAGGAGCTCGACCTGAAGGAGAACAAGCTGACCACCGTCGAGGAGATCCTCAGCCTGCAGCATTGCAGACGCCTCGTGACGCTGCGCCTTTGGCACAACAACATCGGCTACATACCGGAGCACATCAGCAAGCTGCGCTCCCTCGAGGTGCTGGATGTCAGCTGGAACAAGCTCTACAAGGTGCCCTCCAAGCTCTTCTACTGCACCAAGCTCAGGCACCTAGACGTCTCCCACAACCAGCTCACCTCCCTCCCCGCCGAAGTGGGCATCCTCCAGAGCCTCCAGTACCTCTCAGCGTCTTTTAACTCCCTGGAGTCCCTTCCAGAAGAACTCTTCTCCTGCAAAAGGCTTAAAACGTTGGCTTTGGGAAACAACCGCCTGCACTCTCTGAGTCCCAGGGTGGCCAACTTGGCCCAGCTTGTTCGCCTGGAGCTCAAAGGAAATCGCCTGGAGTCTTTGCCCCAGGAGATTGGAGACTGCCCACTACTCAAGCTCATTGCTGTGGTTGTTGAAGAAAACTTAGTTGATTTGCTACCCTCAGATATACGAAGTAGGATGACTTAACAGTTGAGGGATGGACAGGATGGATTGATAGTGAACGCTGACATGTGTGGAATACCGTGTTCCTCTTCTTGGCTATTGAAGGACAAATGGGATGAAGCAACATCAAAGACATTTACAGTATGAGAGGAGAACTGTACTTAAGAAGGGCTTTCTTAAATGCTTTTGGCTCATCAGCAGAACAATCTTAAGCAAAAAAAAACATTGAAAACTCTGTTAACTATAACACTTTGATCATTGTTAAAACAACAATACTGTCTGAGTTTTTCAAATACTGTGGTACAATACACTGAAACTGAATATGTTAAACAGGCCTGACAACACGGCTCATTAACCTTTTTATGAGATCAAAAGGACAGAGTGGCGTAGAGAGGATCCCAGATATGGACACATACATACATTTGGATTCAGTATTGTCTTGTCCTTAGCTATGCCATTTGTAATATTAGAGGAATTCTATGTCTGAGCGCCTTCGGCATGGACGGAACCTTAACAACTTCTGACAAAGGCTGGAAGACAAGGCGAACCCATGCTGTTGAACAGGTTTTCAGCTGAATGCTATCCAAACAATGATCTTTGTTGTTTACCACTTGACATGTCTTTTAACTAAGGGTAGTTACTTTTATTAGCATGAAACTTGACTGCAACTAGACCAAATGAGAGAATAAGACAACATTATTGTGTCCTTTCTGTAGTATTGCATCACATTGATAACTGTGGCTGTCACAGTTAGCTGACACGTCACATATTAAGCAATATAGACATGATATCATCACATGAAACTTCCTTATTCCTTTCTTTTTTGCAGTGGTATTGTTTTTTACTACCTCATCTGCAAACCAGTTGACCAGTGACACTAGTACAGACTAACTGAAAAGGGCTTGATTTCCAGACAATGCTTGCTACTACATTAGTAATAATAATGTTTAAGAACAAAGACAGGAGTCCATTTGACAGTTTTTGAGGTCCAACTTTGTACGACAGTGATCCTACAGCAGTCGTACGGTGGCAGGATCACTGTCGATAGTGACAAAGAAATGGCACAGCAGTTTACCTGTCGTGTGTGTGTGTATACATGCATGTCTGTGTGTATGTGGGCGTATGGCTGCATTCGTATGAGATTATTGAAACACACGATCATTCGTGCAAAAGTTTTGTTTTCATTTCTGGTCATTTGATATGTTTTAAATGCAAATCCCTTGATTCACATGTGTTGTAGAAATATTTGCCTGGCTGTCATCCGCCCCCACCCACCCACGCATAGAGCCATCACAAATTTGCTGCCATTGTGTTCCTCCTCTCTCTACAGCAGCAGGCTAGTAGAGCTTGAGGGTGGAGTCTTGTCCTGACTTGTGTCTCCATAACAAGGGATTACATCTGTTGTGTAAAGGACATATCCCTTTCAGAGCCAAAGGCACACAGGCCTGGCCCTAACACATGCACACACCAGTAGGGAACCTGCCCCGAACGAGAATCTGAAAGTGAGGGGGAAACTGAAATAGGGTGGAGCAAAGGGAGGAACAGACAGACAGTGAGTGGAAATTTCCTAAGGTGCACAGCCGGGTCTGTCACACCAGTGCGCGTGGCCGCGGTGTGCACGCACACACAGGCATTCCTCTCTCTGGCAATCATTGCCTCTCCTCTCCCTTTGAGTCTGTCCTAGTGTCAGTTTCAGGGTGGCAATTGGGTTCACTCCAAGCATTACAGAAATAGGAATCGACGTAACTCAATCAGGAAGCGATAATGAAGACATTAGGCTACATAGTTATTTTTCAATTGGTCCAAAGAGATTCAGGGTATTTAGTGGGTAGGCATCGTCATCCACTACTCATGTACTGTAATTGTCCCTTGGAAGTGCAGAGAACGCACGTTCTCTGCACTTCCAAGGGACAATTACAGTACATTCCAACTTAATGCAGTGACCAGCTGATTCTGAAGTGAATTGATAAGAGCTTTTTAAGTCTGGGATTTTGTATCCAGTGTTCTCTTGGGTTCCCTGATGCGACTCACTAGTTAGTTTATAAATCAAAGAGTGACATAAGACCCACGGGCACCCATGGTTTCATGCCCCAAGTCCCTCCCTTTACACTTTTAGAGAAACATTCATTCAAAAGAGTGGGGTGAATATATCTATTACATGACTTCTGAAGGGTGATTGTATTGCTTTTACTGAACACAAATTTATAAGCATGGGATCCAACATTAATGTTCAGCAATTGTGTTATTTTGGATCTTTGCTGTATACAAAACCGATTCAGTATTGGTTTACAGGTGTCATTTATTGTCACTTCATGTGATAATATTATCTCACCGCTCTCAATACATAAACTATGTTGGGAACTGTAGTTAATAAACTATATGTTTCGCAATGTCACAGCATATACTTTGAAGCCACTATCTTAAAGAAGTGCAAGATAATTTTTTGTTTTAAAGTGTAATTGTTGGCAAGAACTTGAAATTGCCCCATTTATGTTTCGAGGTAATTTGCACTTTGTACCTTACACCTACTTCGTCTTTCAATCTCATTTTGGTTTGATATTTTTGTAGATCTTTTCCTGGAAGACCATATGCAAATGAACATTCAGCCTTAAGGGCACTAAATGGCCTCTCACCACAGGATCAATGGAGGACAATGCCTGTAGGTTATTACTTTTGAGAGTTTGTTCTACTTGCCACAAGCTGTGTAAGACTTGGTCACCTTCCCAATAAAATCCTCACACTTTATCTTAAGGATGTATTTTCAACGAGTTCATATATGCTTGTGTCCCTGATGGCTCAGTGGATAAGCACGTGTACCCTGACAGATAAGGGTTGTGGGTTCAAACCCCATGGAAGGCTGCAATGGTCTTTGCTTGCAGAAACTGTCTCTTTAATGAACTCACACTTCACATTAAGGATGTACTGTCAACGAGTTCATGTTTCCCTGTGTCCCTGATGGCTCAGTGGATAAGCATGTGTACCATGAGCGTTAAGGGTCTTAGGTTCAAATCCCATGGAAGGCTTCTTCTAAGGGTTGTGGGTTCCATGGGGTTCAAACCCCATGGAAGGCTGCAATGCTCTTTCCTTGCAGAAACTGTCTCTTTAGTGACCTCACACTTCACCTTAAGGATGTATTGGGTTGCGGGACTCCGAGGGAAATTCAGCAAGGCCCTGGTGGCCGAGTGGATATGCATGGGCTCTTCAGTCCTGACCCCTCCGGTTCAAATCTGGCTGGAGGCAGTGTACCCCATGCTTGCTTTCTGGCATGCAAAACATGTTAGTATCTCTTTAAGCAGAGCACTTTTTAAAAGGTAAATACTACCTTCACATGCCGGAGGTATGGGGCCCCAGTGGCCTAATGGATAAGCATGCAGACAAGCAAATCCCGACGGCATGGGATCAAATCCACCCAAACCCTCGAACCCAGAGAAATCCTTTGACTGAGCTTGCTCTAAGGTCGCCCCCAAGGTGTCGGGGGCTGGTGTCGTGGGATGCTCAACGAGCTGGGTTCAGATGAAGCACAGGGCGTGGTGCCAATCAGATCCGTGAGCCCAGATCCCTGTGACCGCAGCGCACTGTCCAGACTCCCCGACTGCCAGCAGGGATCACCCAACTGTCTTTGTCAGTACCCGACTGTCCCACCAGGAAAGACAGTTGGGAGAGAGGATCTCGGGAGCCGGGAAAATACATTTACCTTTTATCAGTTTTATATATAAGTCCAGCTTTTTTTCCAAGTCCAAAAGCAACAATTGAGTTGTAAGAAGATCCTTCAGCCAGATTAGAACACAAGTGTGAGGTCATTAAAGAGGCCTTTTCTGCAAGGAAAGACCATTGCAGCTTTCCATGGGGTTTGAACCCACAACCCTTAACACTCATGGTACACATGCTTATCCACTGAGCCATCAGGGACACAAGGAAACATGAGCTCGTTGACAATGCATCCTTAAGGTGAAGTGTGAGGTCATTAAAGAGACAGTTTCTGCAAGGAAAGACCAACACAGCCTTCCATTGGATTTGAACCCAAGACCCTTAACACTCATGGTACACATGCTTATCCACTGAGCCATCAGGGACACATGGAAACATGAACTCGTTGAAAATACATCCTTAAGGTAAAGTGTGAGGTCATTAAAGAGACAGTTTCTGCAAGGAAAGACCAACGCAGCCTTCAATGGGATTTGAACCCAAGACCCTTAACGCTCATGGTACACATGCTTATCCACTGAGCCATCAGGGACACAAGGAAACATGAACTCGTTAACAATACATCCTTAAGGTGAAGTGTGAGGTCATTAAAGAGACCTTTTCTGCAAGGAAAGACCATTGCAGCCTTCCATGGGGTTTGAACCCACAATCCCTTATCTGTCAGGGTACACGTGCTTATCCACTGAGCCATCAGGGACACAAGGAAACATGAACTCGTTGACAATACATCCTTAAGGTGAAGTGTGAGGTAATTAAAGAGACCTTTTCTGCAAGGAAAGACCATTGCAGCCTTCCATGGGGTTTGAACCCACAACCCTTATCTGTCAGGGTACACGTGCTTATCCACTGAGCCATTAGGGACACAAGGAAACATGAACTCGTTGACCATACATCGTTAAGGTGAAGTGTGAGGTCATTAAAGAGACAGTTTCTGCAAGGAAAGACCATTGCAGCCTTCCATGGGGTTTGAACCCACAACCCTTATCTCTCAGGGTACACGTGCTTATCCACTGAGCCATCAGGGACACAAGCATATATGAACTCGTTGAAAATACATCCTTAAGATAAAGTGTGAGGATTTTATTGGGAAGGTGACCAAGTCTTATACAGCTTGTGGCAAGTAGAACAAACTCTCAAAAGTAATAACCTACAGGCATTGTCCTCCATTGATCCTGTGGTGAGAGGCCATTTGGTGCCCTTAGCCACTGGTTGTACAATCAACATGCAGGCTAGATGGGAAATATGAGTGTGCTGCTGAGCACAGCTCATAGCCACTGTCACATCCTTTTAACACAGGAACTACAATTCCCACTTACAAATTGAAAAACAGCATGGTGTTCAGCACAATAGGTTTTCCATCATGATTCAGAGCTTGCATATAACTTATTGATGTCAGTAATATGTGTGTGTTTGAATGTATTTGTGTGTGAGTGAGTCCTCCTATGTAGCTCAGGAGCGGAGCATGTTTGTAGGTTTGGCCATTGTTATCTATACTGATTGTTTGCCAGGGTTAGAACAGAACCAGGCTCCCAAGTCTCAGTGGAATTAGACTATTCAAACATTGAGGTGAGAAGTATGTGAAAAGAATTTCTGGGGTTCCGAATCTCAAAATAGAGCTTTGAATTAGCTTCTTTCTACCTATCAAATACACTGTTATATTAGTTTGAGGTCAGAGCTCGAAAGTATATTCTCTGATTATAGTAACCCCATAACTAATGGTCAACGTGTAATATTAAAAGTAAGAAGGGGATAACATGAGTCTTTCAGGATGCGGCAGGTGAAACTCGAGTCCTGGCGTCTAAAGCAAACAAAAGCCGACTGTTCTGCTCCTGTACTGTTTCTGGAGCCAACTAGATGGTCAGACCTCGACTGTTTCACTCCAGATAGCTGACCTTACGGTGTTTTACCTCGTCAGTGCATTCCTTCGCCAAGTCATTAGAAATGCCCTTGTGGTATCCCCTTGGGGTTGAACACCATGTGCCTAATGTGTTGAATGAAGGATACAATGGAGGACAATGCTTGCTCTGGTTGGGTTGTTACTGTACCCAGATGCAGGCACAGTTCTTAAAAGTTAGAGCCTTTAGAGCAGGGATAGGCAAACCCTAGGTCCCTTAGGTGCCACTGTCCTGCATGTTTTAGATGTTTCCCTGCTCCAACACACCTGATTCAAATGAATGGGTCGTTATCAAGCTCTGTGGAAGCCAGGTAATGACCGTTCATTTGAATCAGGTGTGCTGGAGCAGGGAAACATCTAAAACATGCAGGACAGTGTCACCTGAGGGAACAGGGTTGCCTACCTCTGCTTTAGAGGAAGCATTCAGCATGACACTATGTCCTGGGATAGCTGGTCATAGCTACATCCGAGTAAACTTCAGATTAAAGTGTCTAGGTCAAGTCTGAGAAAACTAAACAGTTATTTAAGAGATGTTTAAAAAACACCTGTAATTGGAATATCTTTATCACCAGACTGGATCAACATTATCTGGTGTACTGGCAACCTCTTGTGGTCACTGCAATTCCCACACAATGTGAACGGTATAGGAAGACTATAGGTTTGTTTGGCATAATCAGTGATACTAAATGGCATTGTAAAAGATTCTGAAGTGCACAGCATATTTTATATCGGATTCTAAATTGGAGAAAAAACATATATAAATGTTAAGTTAAACACTTTATTTTGTGATTCCGTCTTCCAATATAAAGTGAGTCAATTTTTTAGTTTTGCATGTATTTCTATGAATAACATTTCACAATAAATGTAGCTGTTTACAAAATATTATTTCCATAAATAAATAGATTAATTAAAAATACAGCTAAAAAAGACAAATACAACTATGCAAAGCGCAATCATCATGGTACACCACGTCAAAATTCATGAAGTCAAAGTCAAAATGTACTAAAGTTACAAATATCAACAAGTAAATTTCCTCCACAAATGAGGAAGAATATAATACAAAATCGCAATGAAAAACAAAAAATATATACAAGTGTGCACTCCCCATTCACAGGGAACGTCTAAGGTGCCTAAATTGCACTGTGCAAAAACAGGTGTCCAAAGGTCCACCAATTACTGATTCCGATAAGCTGCTAAGACAACAAAAACGGTCGGCCGATTCCACAACAGCCATGACTCATAACTACAATCATCACTCACAGCAATAAATTCAAGTCACCAGGGTTGAGAGGAGAGTGGGTTGGGTTGAGAGGAGAGTGGGTTGGGTTGAGAGGAGAGTGGGTTGGGTTGAGAGGACAGTGGGTTGGGTTGAGAGGAGAGTGGGTTGGGTTGAGAGGAGAGTGGGTTGGGTTGAGAGGAGAGTGGGTTGGGTTGAGAGGAGAGTGGGTGGGTTGGGTGGGTTGGGAGAGGAGAGTGGGTTGGGTTGAGAGGAGAGTGGGTTGGGTTGAGAGGAGAGTGGGTTGGGTTGAGAGGACAGTGGGTTGGGTTCAGAGGACAGTGGGTTGGGTTCAGAGGACAGTGGGTTGGGTTGAGAGGATGGGGGCAGGGGGTGGAAGTCCAGCTCCTGTCCCACAAAAACACTACGGCCTACTACCCCTATAGAGGTGTTGGTGGGGAGTAAGACTGAAAGCCACAGGATTCCAACTGCCTTTCCAGCAGTTCCACAACGTCGGCTGTACACGACTCTCGCGCCACATCCAACGCAGTGTGTCCGCTGGTGTTGGTGTGTTTGAGGTTGGAGCGTGGAGCCAGGAACTCCACCACATCCAGGAAGCCTTCTCGAATGGCTATGTGGATGGGTAGGGCACCACTCTGATCTGGTGTATTGACGGAGGCACCGAACTCCACCAGGACTCGGAGCGTGTCCAGAAATCCGGTGCGCGCCGCGTCATGCGCTGGTGTCACTCCTTGGCGGTCCTGAATGTTTGAGTCTGCTCCGTGCTCCAGTAGTAAATTGGCAACGGTGACGTTGCCCATCATCATCACCTGACATGGAGAACAGAGAAATTGAAGATCAGGTTCCAGTTATTAATACTATGCGGATAAAGGGAGAGACACAGCTTAGATATGTGAGACCTGCAGAAATGCTCAAGAAGTAGACTGACCTTTGTATAACAGAGAATGATAGGTCTCTACATGAATCATTGAAGATTACAAGCACATCTACATGCAGGAAATGCATGTAAAATGGTCAAATAACGACAGATTACCTGTAAAGCGGTCTTGCCAAATTCATTGACCGTATCGGGGTGCACTCTGCATTCCTCAAGCATCCTTCGGACCTCACTCGTGTCCCCCTTTGCCGCCGCAGTCGTCAAACTCCTGCCCGCATCATACTGACTGAGGACCATTGTGGATGGCTGTCTGTTTTATCCCTGTAACAAAGGAACATAAAGATTGTTAAATAGTTGTTAGGCAGGTGGGGAAATTGTGAGTTCCTTTGTTGAATTCATAGTAAGTTCCGGTTTACGTAGTCTAGTCTGGTTAGCTGCTAGACTGAGCTAACAAGTCAAGCGCTAGCTATAGCCACTCGCTAGCTAGGCTAGCTCTACCATTTATTTACAGTAAGGACTCGGAATCACCAATACATGTCTTCTTCAAGTGTTTATTGACTTGCGTCGAGTAGATGACTGCTAATGCTAGCCATCTAGAAAAGACAATTTAGTAGAAAAGAAAACCAATACAAAAGTTGTAGGATGGGTGCATTATTTTTGGTCAAGGCTAACTAAATGCTAAATAACTCTAGAATGTATGGAACACCATATATTATCCAGAGTGAAGCTTAGAACGCCACACCTGATCTCTCCATGGCACCAGAATGTTCAGGTCCACCTCATTTTTCTTTGCTAAATAAATAGCTATCTACTACTACTAACTACCTACCTACTAACTAACTACTAGCGAGAGTAATTAGAAAACTACCATTGAATGTCAATAAGCATTCATCCCTAAAATGCTGTCAAATGTTGGAGTAATGCTTTGGCTACTCGGTAGTTCGCTAACATTGTTACTAAAGTGACTCCCAAGATGAATACAACGGCATGATGACGTTAAACTTGAATTTAAACTTGCTGGTCATAAAATTGATGTAAAACCAAAGGTTTAACTAGCGTTAAGTATCTCTAGCCTAAACGTTCATGCCGTGTAACACTGTCTGTAGTAGGATTCAAAGCGAAAAAGCATTTAGGTGTTCTCGTTCTCAATACAATAACTGAAAGCGGTGGGAAGCGAATAAATACCCTCAAAACAGGCACAGATAGGCGATTTGTGATATAACGACTTGAGGTTAACTCAAATCCGATTTCGGATTTGTGTTTACGATTTAGTTTAGGCTACACCAGCCTAGACAAGAAGAACTGAACATACATTTTAAATCTATCCACCTTACTTTAGTTACCTTTGTCGTTTCGATGAGTTCCCGAACGTTACTTCCTTTCATTTACTGGCCTGTCCTATCTCTGCTCAACCTAGCAACTTTCAAATAAATCACAACAAATAAAGTTTAATTATTTAAAAGGCGGTAGGACCTTTAATTTGCGCGCTGAGATCAACACTACAGTTTGCCCAACCAAAATTTACAAACATTCGGAAAGAAAATATTTCCACCAATGAGCACTTGTCTGTTGGGTGCTGGCACTCCATATATGGTAAAAAGGGTGGCGCTACGTCTTGGTTGCTACACCATCACTGTGGCAACAGTACTATTGACGAATCAGAATAGGGAGCACAGAAGGCGGGCGATTTGTAAACGTTGATGTGTTCCAAACTCAGTTCATTCATATTTCTGACTTTTGACAGTATATCTCCAAAAGACGCTTACTAAAAAAGGCGGGTCATTGAGAACATTGTTGCGTAAGCTTGAACTAAAGCCGCCAATGAAATGTTGTGCAATGTTTTCAGGCGCAACTGTTTCAAACTCTTCTGAATGGGAGATAATGAAGCAAAACATGACCATCAGAATGTTTTTGAATCATACAATTATTTTAATACGAACAGCTTCGATAATCTACACACACGAAGAAGAATTTAAAATCTAGAATGATATTTTACTATTACATGACAAATTATCACACGATTAAAGCAATCAATAGACATGATGGCAAAAAAAATGTCAGGTAGACATGAAATAAATTCAGACCGTTTTTTATAGAGTGCATCTCAATTGATCGTTTAGCAGTTATCTTTAAGGAGAGGTTCATTCTCATTTTAGGTGTTAGTCCGTAGCTGGTAATCTAAAACGAAACAAAAACACAAGGGTAAAACGAGAATAAAACGTTTCTGAAAGTTAAAACGGGCAAAAAACTGTTTGTATGTAATTAACATGCACAAAATTGGTTGTACAACATGTGTAGGTGTAGAGTGAGTTGGCCTACCTCCACTTTGAGTGATGTACCTGACCCAGGGCAATGCCTGGTAACCACTTTTCTCTATGATCTTCATGTACCGCACCTGAAACCAGAAATACAGAGCAGAGCAGAGCGAGAGAGGGTCAAGGTACAAAAATGAACATAATATGGATGACTGTCCCTGGTCAACACGCTTTAACAATTTGCTTAACCAAATTAGGCAAATGATGTAGCCAAGGCTAGCAAACACACCTGTATCCCTGACACTGTGAAGTAGGGGATCTCAAAGTTGACTGTGATGGGAGGCCTGCCCTCCATCTCATTGTTCTCCACACTGGGGAGGCCAAAGTGAGCCCTCATCAAGAACTCCTTTCCTCCCTGGAACAAAAAGAACTCCATCCAACTTTGCCCAGCACTTCTCACACCAAGACATGCATCGTAATGTCATGACCTCACAATAGAGAACACCAAAAAATGGCGCAGCTCTGACGTACTAACATATCGACGTATATCCGTCCAGATGTATTTGGACTCACAGGGAAGGACTTGATGGTCCAGATCACCAGGTTCTTCTCAGGGACGTATTTGGCGCTGCCCGTGCTGGTCTTGAACTTGGGGGAGTCGGCATCACTGGGCACAGGCACCCGCACCTCCACGTTGTTAGCCACGGACTGCTTCTTGAACTGACCCTTGGCCTGGAGAACACAACACAGAGCCGATGTCCACTCAAGAATAACACATAGTTTCGAACGTTACTTCCTTTCGTTTACTGTCCTGTCCTATCTCTGCTCAACCCAGCGTCCATCGTGAATTTACATAACATTTCAATTCAATTTATAGTGTGCACGCTTGACAATAAAGTTATACATTTCGTGCCCCTCGGTCTTATATGCATTATGTTCACAGTTGAAGTGTTTTTATGTGTTGAAAACGATCGCACGGTTTCAGTATCAGCCATACTCATACCTTGACCATGATTTCCACTCTGCTGTGGGAGAACTTCTCTATGACAGACTCGATCCATATCAATGGCTTCACCTGTGAGATTAGGGTGAGAGTTTGATCAACCGTGCACACGTGAATCCAAATGCGTTTGGTGGCGCGTGTCCGGAGGCGTTCGGCGAAGGCTCACATGCGTGTTGAGCCGGTAGGACATGAGCTCGGACTCCCCGTCCGGGGGGATGAAGGAGATGGTGCGGTCGCTCTCGAAGCGCGAGAGACGCACGCACTGATGGAACTTGACGTCCTCCATGACCACCGTCTTCCCCTTGTCACCTGGGCGCAATACACACGCAAAACAGGTCTGTATACGCCCGGCTACGTACTATGTGCATGTGTGTGTGAGAGCGTGTGAGAGTGTGTGAGAGCGTGTGCGCCGTACGTACGGCCAGTGAGGGCAAAGAGCACCCGGTCGTTGAGCCCCAGTCTTAGCTCAGGCATGCCAGACAGCATGGTCTTCAGCTTAATGCTGCCCACGATGTCACTGCTCATCACACTGCCGTTGGCATTCACCTAGAGGACAAACAGGGGCCACGTATCCTTCATCACATGCATGCCGACGAGAAACATTCTTAGCCATTAGATTGAAGTGTCAGCAGTGTCCAGTTTTCAAGTTTATTTGCTATTTGCGACAAGGTACATTGGATTTTTTTGGACCTGCTTTGTTCAGCCTCGTTTGCTAGTTGTCTAACCTGTGACGGTTGTAAATCTTCTTGTTACTAAAACTATAAATCCTATATAAAGTATTTCTTGTAAACAGCATGCATGACAGAGGCATCCATCCACGGTGGGGAATTTGGTCAAAATCACTGTCAACTGTCAGTTTTTCTCTACTTCTAGCGCAGTGTCGTAACATTACTCACCAGTACGTTAATAGACTCGATGACGTCAATAAAGATCTCGTTCTTTTTGTACTTGATGCCCTCTGACCTCCAGGAGACAGCGTTGGTGACAGTGGTGGGGACCTTGGTCTTGGTCACCTCCAGTTTGTTGCCCTCCTGTGTGATGTACCTGCAAATGACATTATTTAAAACTACTGGGAGCCATGTTCTGCTTCCTAATGGGTAACGAGGGAATTGGTTAACCCTTGTGTTCTCTTCGGGTCATTGTGACCCATCAGTCATTGGACCCCCCCACGTGTTGTGACAACTGTACCTCATACAAAAATAAAGTGAAGCATTTTCTTTTAACTGTCGGGCTGTCTCACACCCCCTACAGCGCAAATGTTAAAAGAAAATGCTTTTTATTCGTTTTTGTATTGGGTAAAATTGTCGCAGCAGAATGAGGGGTCGTTGTGAACCTTCGGGTCATTGTGACCGAAGGCAGCACAAGGGTTAAGAGACACTGCGACTTTATCTTTCCTTTCCACCAAAAGTTGGGGAGGATCATTTTGATGGGTTCATTTTAAGAGGTCACTGCAAGTTGAACCCTTCTGTTCCTCCCCAAAAACTTTGCTAATGTAATTATTTGGAAAGGAAAGAAAAAGGTATCTTAATTTTTTCCAGAGCTGTATATCTGGACAAAATGTCAGCCTACTGGACACTGGACATTCATAGCTCCGGAAAAAATGGACAGTGTGTGTGTGATGAGCTGAGTCTCACTCCTGCAGGATCTTGCTGTCGGTGGTCTGGGGAAAGCCAAAGTCCATCAGTTCATCCAACAGCTCATACACCACCACAAAGTTGTCTTGAATACTCTCCTCCTCCAGTTCTTTAAAGTACTCTGTGAAGACCTGGATGAACACACACACAGGGACTCATGTGACTTAACATGGACGTATGTGACGACATGCAGGAGTGCATATTTTAACATGGTTAAACATTCACTCACCTCAACTATTTTATAAAGAAAGGAATAGACCAGGGAAGCATTCGAGTTCTTGTTTGTAGTTGCTACCACTTCACATAAATGATGTCAAGGACAATCATGTACAATACCCACACAAGCAAATGCATCATTTATTGTTTTTCTGTTGAGCCTTTTCCTTTAAGCAACAAGACAAACGTGCTACTGAAAAGTGCAGCAATGACAAGAACTTGAGATACAAATTTGATAAAGTTTTACTTTATTTGGAA
Organism: Mallotus villosus; assembly: GCA_903064625.1. NCBI lineage: Eukaryota > Metazoa > Chordata > Actinopteri > Osmeriformes > Salangidae > Mallotus > Mallotus villosus. Next base: position 77,583 of record CAEFZP010000141.1, on the reverse strand, counting down.
CTACTGTGTGAAAAGGATACAGTACAGGTTGCTGTGTTTGATCCACATGAAGTGGACTCTTCCATGGGCCATGATTGGACAGATATTACCATCCTCTTCTTGTTGCATTAGCAGGGGCAGGAAGTGATCGATCTCTGACATGTCCACATCGCCTTTGTAGTTCCGACATATCAACACCTGAGGGGGATGATATCAAAAAAAGATAATAATAATATTAAAACAATAATAAAACAATAATATTTATTTTTTATTGTATTAATATAGGTCAAGGAGTGAGAAGTAAGAGTTACAGTCATGAACACATTATTCAATAATGATAACTAATAAGACTCGGTATAAGTGAATGTGAACTCAAAATATTACATTCCATAAAGTCCTTTAGAGACTACTCCGTTCTATCCATCAACCAAAACAAGAAAGAACACATGCGGAAATGAGATGCAAAACCAGATGCCAAATTAAGATACTAGCCCGTGCAAGTTTAACAGCTTATTGACGTTGGCTGTACAAAAGGGACTGAAGTAGCTGACTTGACTTATACTTTAACTATATACAAATGTTTATGGAATGCTTGTATTTTTCTGCATGCACTAAATCGACAGGTGTCACTTGAAACCGCGTTCTCCTCTTTCGTTGTCTAAGGTCAAATTACCTCGCAAGCTTGAACAAATCAGCTTGACTTACCAATAGGCTACCTAACTATGCAGTAAGACACATTTTCGCATATTGAACAGGCCCCCACCGTGTTGCTGTCAAAATGACAGTCAGTGCAACATGCAACATATAAAAGTTACAGTTTCACCTTAAATAAAAATTTATTAAGAATTATTTTAAAATCCTGTTCCGAATAGCACAGGTATGTCAGAAGCAAAACATTTCCCTTTAGGCTACCTAACTTACGGAAGTTACTCTCCTTAACGATTAATGGAACTTTAACAAGGTCTTATACTATTTGTATGAATCTTGGACAGGTATTCACGTTTCACAATAACGGTTGGAAACTTGTCCAAACGCCCAACCGAAACATTGGGGAAACAATTTCGCCCTTTTCATGCGTAGGCTGTCCATGTAAAAACGTTATAAATCAGCAAAGTCAGTGTGAGAATTGATCTTACCTTTCCTTTTAAGTCCAATACAAATATAGCAGACGCCGACATTATATATTTACCAAATTACTGAGCATATATTCTTAAAGTATCCAAATACTAAAATAAGTGAAACCAACGCATTTATTCGCCATTAAAGTTTTCCACATGAAGGGTATTTCTTTAATGGTGCATTGGCTCCACCGTTCCTTTTCCTGAATGTGTCGACGTCACTGGTTCCAGGTAAAACATTTACTATGGCTGAACGCACCTGTTGGAAAGGCTGCACTTCTCATAAAATCCGCGAGGGGGCATCACATGTTCATAATTCATACGGATATGAATGATTTACAGCAATAAAACGTGGTCTATATTCAGAATTCAGAAGATTCGTTTTACAATCTTGGTTGAAACCTAGACAGACATAAGATGGAATGATAAGCGAAACATTTGATTTATTTAAATACATTTAAAAATGAATATGTTACTTCCCATTTTCAAATGATCACTATAGTCAAAAATATACCAGCGAGATAACATTTTGATTATTTTATGATGAATTTCATTTGCCAGATATATTCCAAAAACGTTGACCTTTGAACTTTAAAAGTCCTTTACTTGTCATGAGGGTTTCTTTTTCCGGGCCCCATTGAAGTCACCCGACCCTAAACCTTTATCCTAAAACTGCAGATATTCTACGTGATGTTAAAGCTTAGTTCTAAACCCATAACTCTTTCTCTATAAACAGGTTCCCACCACACCCCATCTCCTTTCCTCATTCATTCTCCTCCTCCAGTACTTGCCCTGGATCCCAGTCTGCCCCCTCTCCACCCATCCATTCAACTCTTATCCACTCTTCATGGGAGACGTGACAAACTGTAACATGTCTTCGGTTCAGAGGGCAGGAGTGTATGCAAGGGTCAATACAGATCCTTCCATTGCCTGACTGTTCAGTTTGCATAAGCCTCTTGGCCTGCTGTTGACATTCACATTTAGGCTGTAAAATGGGTGGGAACGCCTTACCGAAACACGCTACAATCACAATGGTTTTTATCTGTTAGCTCATTGCCTGTTTTAAGTTACTGTATGGGGCAATATAAGAAAGCCCCAGATAGGAAATGCTTTGTTTCCCTTTTCGCTAACTCATTGTTTGCAGTGCTGTACCTATTCACAGTGTTTTGCAAATAGGTACACTCCATGTTAAGTGTGACCTATTGAATACATTTTAGACAAATAAATGGGTCCAGGTCAAAGTTAGGTGGTACCCCAACAGGAGGCACCAGGGGAGACATGTCAACATCAACATTGCCCCCTTTAACGCAGTATTCTGGCTCCAATTCCCTCTCTCACTAGATGTCTTTCTCTCTTTCTCAAACATATAGAATTGAGCTTTTTGTAGCTCAGACTAGGAAGGAAACAAAATCGTTTTTCTCCTTCAATTTTTAGCTTTCTAACCTCAGGCCAGGAACATGTTTAAGACTGATTCACTTATAGTGTTCATTTGATATATACAGACTGATTCTAAAGGTCACATTGAGGTTATACTGACGGTCACAGAAGGCCTATTTGGGACCAAGTAGCTTTGGAAGGGCCCGGAGCTTTCCTCTCTCTCTTTCATCTGTTCAAGGGAATCTGGATTCAATCTCAGTGGTCAAACCTGTAAACAGACTTTGTACCATCACACTCACTTAACTTCAAATTCAAACCTCAATTCGAGTTAATAAGGTCAACAGCTCCAAGCTTAGTGGCACCACCGAGATGCTGCTCACCAGCCTATCAGATGCCTGAGCGTATGGTGACTTCTGGAAAGAGACACTAATGTGTCGGTCTGAGACATCCTCCCATCCTTTCAGCATGTGAAGCCGTGCCGGTTTGGCACGTTTGGCTTCAGGAATTGAGCTGAGAGGGTTTATTGTTGTCGCTTATCTCCATCCAGTACAACCAGTTCTCTGTGTGGTAACCTGGCTGGGGAACTCTGACGTCTCATCCATTTCCCATTATCATGTCACCGGACGCTCCCAATTGGCTACGGCTCAGTGTGGTGTGAGTTGTAACTCCGCCCCTTAGGGACAACGCCATCCAATGGGGTCCGGCGAAAGGCCTACATGTAAATAGTGAGGTGAGGCAGAGATAACATTAGAGACGATGTCCCTGTTGTTATTAATCACCAGGGTTTCAGTGTATCTTTAGCTCAGAAGAAGGGCGCGCAGGGCATTGTGGTACTACTCATTTAAATGGTTATGAACACAAGCGTTCGTCAACAGCATTGCTGGTGCAGGTGGCTGCGCCTGTGATGTGCACAAAGCTTTTAATTGTGCACATCAATTCATTCTTTTAAATAACGAGTAGAGTTTCAAGCACAAAACATTTGCATTTTCTATGATCGACCATTGATCATTTTATTCATTTATTGTGTATCTGTTCTTTTATTTAGCATTTTTTAACTAACCACAAAAAGAGGTGCAAGTCTCAATTATTAGTTTACGAGGGTTTGGGTGATACTGCTGGCCCACTATCCAACGTGACAGGCATCTTTCCACTGCGTTCTTTTCATAAGGAATGTAGTCCTGGTCAGACTGCATTCCACTCTGCTGTCACGTATTGAGGGCAAAGCCTTGTCCTTGACAGGTGGGGTCACAACGGGTTTGCACAGTCCTATGATTGCACTCTTAGTGACGTACGTATTAGATGACTGATTACATTCCCTAGTTTTTGGGGAATATATATTATAGGTAAAGTTAGTCGAGATGAATACATGTTAATATAGGTTTTGGTCTTGCACCTGGGTGACTTTTAATTAAGTTTGTTGATTTTACAGTACGTTCGATAGATAAAGGTGGAGAAAAGAATTGTTCTCAGAGCAAGCCGTGTTGTGGTATGTGTTCTGATGACGGTGCTGCAAAGTAATTTGAATGCAGGTTTGCTTGACAGCAGGGTAATTTCTGTTGATCTGTTCTTTTCTGTTTCGGGCTCAGGAATGTGAAGGAGATTTGCAGTGTAACCCCTCAGGCCCCGAGAACAGTCTGCATTGCTCAAGATCTGATGTCACGTCTTCTTCCTAGAAGGGTGTTAGGATGGAGTAAAGTGTTTCCAATGACAGGAAGGAAGAGGTGTGTCGCACACTAATTTTGAGTGACATTTGGTTTATTACTTGACATACCTTCAGCCACCGACATAAACCACAGTGAGACCTAAATAAGATATAAAGGGTATCACACAATAATTGTTCTACGTTCAAGGTAACGTTCTGCAGACCTTAATGGAGAGTGTCATGCTATAGCAGGGCTTTATACAATACGTGAACCCCTTCGACACAGGATAAAAAGCTATTGATGTCACTCCCTCGTCTCCTGGCTCCTTACTGTATCCAATGCTGATGTATTATGCAGAGAAGAGTGCTGATGCGGTGTATTGTGAATGGGCGGAACCAGTAATTAGTCGTGAATTATGGATGATGATTGGTGGGGTCTGGTTGGGTGGGGGTGGTTTCGTGGCGGTGTGTCCAGACCACCAAGCAATCTTACCGCCCAAGCTGAGAAGATGCTTGCAAAACATTTTTTGCAATAAAGGGCATGTTAGACATTTTTTATATTGCTTTGAATAAGTATTAGGCACAACTTCTTCAGATCCAAAGACCAACCCTATAATTTTACACACACAAATTAACAAATAATTGTTATGTATTCAGATATGGTTTTGGTGTCAAATCAAAATTTATAACAAACAATGTCGAAGGGCTTTTTGTTTAGCAACAATTGTGCATCTTTTAGTTACCGCCACACCACTCCATGAATCTAAGAGATGTTTCAATGTGTTCATTTGCAGCCCTCTCACCACGCTGTAATCCTTATACAATAATGATGAGCAAAGCCTCTTTGATTCATAGATTACGTGTTCAACTGGTTCTTTATGTTCCAGAATTGTCTAGAGGCAGTATCTCAGCAGTTAACGTGAACAAAACGATGTGAACTATTTGCAAAAAAATATTGGACCTCATTCTCATCTCAATCTCTTTTGGGTTTTGGTGTCAATCAATAAAGATGTCCAGTCAAACTACTCATCTAAAAAGGATCGATATTCATTCCAATCAAGTTTAGAAGAAACACATCTTGTGAAAAGACCAAACGTGATCAATCTAGTTTCACAGTAGACAAAGACAGAGAGCAGTCAGATGAAGATAGAATCAGAAGACCCACAGCTTCCAAATCAGCCAATCACACCATCAGAGACTTGTGACACTGCGGAGTGCTGCCAGGAACAAGCCACGGATTGTTCTCAGTGGTGCCTCATCTAAACCGCCGGTCAACTGCAATGTGATATGAACACAGATATGCTTGACTGTGTGCGGGACAAGTAAGAGATACAGGTCAGCATTTCAATTCTTCATATTTTATTTACCGAAAAACACAATAACAACCGTAGGAACGTATTTTGATAGGATTCTATCAATTTGCACGTAACAGACAGCTTTAGCACTCGGCCCATAAAACTCTTTGTTTTCACTTTCATCCCTGTCATATGATGGTACAAGGGTGGAAAGCTGTTACATTCCATAAAATAATTACATTTATATCTTCGAGTTCGAGGACGTCATATACACAAGAAAAAGGGTGATTAAAGCTGGATTGAAAACTCTCAATGTAATGTTTTTACAAGGCCTGTATAGAAATAAATAAATGAATCTGCAATATGTACAACATTCAAGGTTTACAATGTACAAAACTGAACAAGGCGAAGCAACACTAAGTATTTACAAAGTATTATAAAACTATAAACACGACTTAAAACGGAAAATAATCAAGCAAAAATTCACAAAAAGAAACCGACTTTCTTCATTGGTTTTGGGAACACCAAGGCAAAGGCTCAACTGAACAAAAGTTTTCCTTCATGATTACAGTTTATGTTCACACTTCATGTTACAAACCCCTACCTAACCCATGAGGAAATTTCCGTTTGTTTTATACCTAAAAGTAATTTAAAATAAAGTTTCTTCTCCTTAATGTCTGTCACTGGTCATCAAGAAACCGCAACAACACAGAGATCACAGAGTGAAACGATGAGGGTCATAATAAAATCGACACTTTACTGAAAGTCCCCGTTCTCCCCTACTCTTGCACAAAACAGAGCAAGTATATCACTTCTGCATAATAGTCTCAAACCATCTCCATAACCATAATAACTTATTCATATCGGAATGGAACCTACACAATTCGGCAACAAGGCAACTGGTTGAAAGAACACATGTTTTGTGCGAGGCACGATGAGAAGGCAATAATTACCATAGTTGGTAAAAGAGTTCAAAGATGGAGACCGTCGTAAGGCATTTAAGAACAGTGTATCAGTGGAGAGGGAGAAACCACAGACCTTAAGATTTCCCTAACCGACACATGACAACTTCAGAACAACCATAACCCAATGTCCGTTAGCATTCACATACTAAACAGTATCTGGTGTCAGGGTGCCACAATGTTGTGCAAAAGATGCACTTCAACCCTTTGAGCTGATCAGACAACAGTGTCTTCAAGTACCAATGTTCACAAGTCAATAATAGCAACCACCCTTGAATATGATGTTAGCATGTCAATAAAGCATCAATGGTATTGAATAATATGATTGATCTTCCTTACTGTTTTCTTTTTTTTGGGGGGGGGGAGGTATTGGTATTGGCTAAATCAGGCAAAACTAAAACCTAATATAAAAAGAATAACTAAAGCTGTGTTAAATGGTGATGTTCTGGTCCATACTATCTCTCTTAAGATCAATAGGTCTTCGTACAGCCTCAAAAGTCAGATCAAATTAAAGAGATTATACAGAAAAGATATTAAGGACTAAACTTAATTCGTAGTGTATCTTTCATCTTAAAAAAAAATGTTCATACAAAATGGCTTCCGGAGGTTTCTTCAGACATGGTCCCACACACTTAAACGAGACCACACCCTACGGAAGCTTACGGATGGCTTCTTCAAGTCGTTTTCCATTTGTCTTTTAGAAATGTTCTCTCTCTCTCCTTTTCTATATCATATCTTCTTCATTCTGAGATTTTCCTTCGGAGTCTTGGACGGCACAGTGCTGAGGTCAGAACAGCAAGCCCCATGATGAGGTCATCGGAGTGTGGAGAGGATGAGTCAGCAGCAGCAGCATTACCAGGGATCGGAATGACCGTCATTTGCTTTGACGTTTTCAACAAAAATACAACGACTTAAATATTCTTCCATTTCCGTCTTTTTCAATTCTTCTGAGTCAGTCCTAGTCTTCGTCCAGACTCACAGCCTGTCTCTGTAAAAGGGGAAAAAATATATATATTTACAAAACATCTTACAACACCTCTGACATGACATCATTTGACACACTCTCTTTGACACAATCAGCTAAATGAAACCCTGTTCGATGACACCTGAAGTCCCTCGGGTCCACGAGGAAGGACGGCCGCCGGTCGAGGCTAACGCTAGGCTAGGCTAACGCTAGGCTAACGCTAGGTGGTGTCCAGGACGATAAGGAGCGTGAACCTACCTCTGGGTAAACGTATCCTTCGTGGTCCTGCCTCCGGCAGATGTGGACCTCGTCCTCGTGGACCTCGGTGGTCTTCTGGTAGACTGGGTTGTCGAAGTGGATGGTGTTGGTGTTCTTTTGCCGCCAGTGTCTCCAGAACCACACGCCGCCGAAGGCCACCAAGCACAACGCCACTACGGGAAGAGAGAAGGTCCAAATGTCAGTTGGACAACAGGGGAACAGAAAGGACATAGGGTGCCATTTTGTTGCTACTACAATGGGATACTCACTCAGTGGCAACACGACATAGAGAGCAGTGGGTTGAGATGTATTGGCTTCTGTTGGCATGGCAGCATATCTGCTTCCTGAAAAAAGGGAAACAAAACAGCACGGTTCATTTTAGACACCAGTCCCCCTCAGTACATGTGTATTAGTCTTTTGTATCTGACCTGCATGCAGTTGCTGTGACGTAGAGGCCTACCTTTGCCTGACGCAATGGTCTCCTGTGGGGTTTGAGTGGTGGAGTTCCTTTCCGGATCCTGAGGACGTACAGGGGGGAGAGGGGACGTGGTCGGGGAGGTAGCTGGGGCAGTGGTGGCAGTGGTGGCAGGCTCTGGCTGCCTGGGCAGGGCTGGGGCTTCAGTTTGGGGACGGACAGGTGGCACCATGGGTTTTTCAACTGATAGGGTGGCAATAAGGTCAAATGTTAACAAAGGTCACAGGTCTGTTAGCCACACATAGCTTCCGTCGCAACTGAGGACATGAAACCTACCTGACTCGCATTTCTTCATGTCAGAGGCCAGGGTGATGTTGTCAGGGCAGGCACAGGTGTATTTGGGGGAGCGCTGGTTGATCTGGGGGGCAGGGAGACACAGGAACTCACAGCCACCATTCATACTGTTACTCTCTCTGCACCAGTTGGTTCCTGCAAGGAGACAAAGAAGGAGAAAGGCAGTTAGCGTTAGAGCACGTGTGGAGTCACTTAAGTCACTTATTTAACTATAGCTCCAACCGGTCGTGTCAGGTTAGAAGCACATGACTGGCTATCGTACCGTTGCGCTGCTTGAGATCATGGTACAACACGATGTCCTCAGGCTGAGTTAGGTTCTTTGCAAGTTCCTTGATGTCACGTCCTGTACGGCGGTTGGCACTCATTACTGTGTTGGTGCTGACGTCAGTCCAGTAAACTCGGTCCTATGATAAAAGAAATGTAAAAGACAAAAACCAGGTTACTCAAAACAGCTCACGCTGTAGCAATACCGAAACAAAATACCTAGCTGAAGCTTTTAGAAGCTTTTAGAATAAACCCGTTGGCCTAAAGTTGGTTAGCTTGGTCTCATTTTAACACCAGACTGGATTGCAGTCTCACTGTATTACATCCAAAGCTGGCTGGCTATGCTAAGCTAATGAACAGAGCTAGTGTAGGTAAGGCTGGGACCCTCTTACTATCCACTAAGCACAGTGAGGATGTTATTGACCTGCGAGCTAAGCTGCTCAGGGGGGCTTAGTGGGGGAAAGGATTTCTGGGAATGTGATTTTGAAATGATTGCCTCTGATTCGGTCGGAGTACCAATTCACCCATATCTCTCTTTTTACCCGCTATCCAGGGTGCGAATTATGGGGGGGTTTGGGAGGGGTCTGACCCCCCTAACGATTGTCGTTGTATAATTCGCACTCTGCCGCTATCGCAATCTTCCATGGGGTGAAACCCAGTCGGACTCACCTCGAAGACGGTGAGCGCATGGGGGTGCGGCAGCTTTCCCGCGTTGGCGATGAGGGTGTGGGGTGCTCCCCCGTCGGTGCCGATGCTGAAGATCCCGTGCATCTTCGAGTCCGCCCAGTACAAACGCTGATTCACCATGTCTGAGAGAAGAGACGTGACGAGCACCATTAAAACCCCTCTGTTTGGATTGGAACGGTTGGGTCAGAGCGATGGTGAATTTCGTCGCGGTCATTCCGCATGGTCCACTCACCCAGAGTAATGCCGTTGGGCCGCGCGATGTTGTCCGTCACCAAGGCAACGCGGTCGGCTCCGTTCAACCCGCTCTTCTCGATCTTGGCATTGGTTCCCCAGTCAGTCCAATACATGAAGCTGGACAAAACAGTTGACCGTCAATACATGATTTTAGATACTCTTGGCAGAATTCTGTACTGCGTGGATAGTCTTAAAAAGACTGTCTCTGTTGTGCTACTGAGGACAACAACATTATAGCAATGTTCTAGAAAGTTCCCTAAGCCCACTGGAGGCACTTACTTGTTGACAGGGTCCACCACAATGCTTCTCGGTTTGTCCAGGCCTTCGGAGATCAACGTCTTCCTCTTCAAACCATCCTCAGTCGCCACGGAGATGGTCTTGTGCACGCTGTCGGTCCAGTAGATGTTGCCGTGGATCCAGTCGACGGCGATGCCCTCGGGGGCCCCGTTCCGGGTGTCAATCACAACGCTGTGGTGGGAGGAGTCATCTGCATGGTCCAACTGGGTCCTGGAGAAGAGGCGGGGCAAAGGTGAGGTGATGTTGTTGGGTAAACAAGGTCTTATCATGTTGCGCACACATCCCAGGCACACACCCATATAGTATATGCCCCCAAAAGGAATAGAGCTTTGACACACACACACACACAAACACACACACACACTCACCTGTAGATCTTCTTGTGGGTGTGGTCGGACCAGAACAGGGTCTTACTGGGGATGTCTATGTCCAGAGCCGTGGCGGTCTTCAGCCCGGGGATGATGCGTTTGTAGTCTTTGCGGTCCAGAGTCATCATCCTCACGTCATGGTGATTGGTGAAGAGCAGATAGGGAGCATTACCTGGAACGCAATTAAATAACACCACGTTACACCTCATGGTGTTTGTATATAACATTGCAATTTGTAATGATGTCACTCCAGTTCAGCATGGTGGTCACGTTAAGGAAAGAGTACCGGTACATTGAAGAAAGCTAGACTGGGCGGAGCTTCAATTTTCAGTCAAACAAGGGCTTTTTATTTTCTGGATTTTGTAAGGATGTTTTTGAGGAAAAAAGCCTACAAGTCCAGGTCATAGCCTTATTGAAAAGTAATTTACCTGTGACAGCCTTGCAGTCTTGAGTGTGGGGGTCCATGGCGTAGCCCTCCTCGCACACACACTTGTAACCCCCGTCCTGATTCATGCACGTCTGACTGCAGACGTCTGGGCTTTCACACTCATCAACGTCTGCAGAACGTTAAATGTCCATTTAGTTTCACTCGATTATTCTCAGAAAATGTTTTTGAAGATAACTCCTGCTGTGAGGTGGACATTTCTGCTGTACACGATGAACTGCTTTAAGTTCTATTTCTGAAACTACGAGGTAAACAATGACATGCGTTAAAGGTTGTGCCAAAACCGGTTTAAACATCACTCAATCTCTCACCTTCGCAGCCTTTTTTATCAGCCATCAGTTTGTATCCTGCCCGACAGAGGCACTCAAAGCCCACAGTCAGATCCTTGCAGACGTGAGAGCATCCGCCATTTTGGGTCGAACACTCATTGATGCCTGGAAAATGGGACCAAAAATGTAAACCGGGCCAACAATCATTATAAATAAGCATGTCTTTTTCCAAGGCTTGAATGTATATGACCTAATCCACAACCACTAACTATAGTGGCATGTTAGAACAGGGCTACTTGGCTAGCTATTCTCGTCAAATTTTCCTTTGAGCATATCATTTGCTAGCTCCAGAAAAAGTACTGTAAAAGGATAAATGCATTTAGTATAGCAAGCCATCATGCATGAAAGTAGTCCGGCTGAGACGATGCTTGTGCTGCCAGAATGCCAGCGAGATATCTGATATTGTCACTCACCACACTCTTTCAGAGGCTCGTCAGACCAGTCACGGCAGTCTTGTTTCCTGTTGCACACCTTGTCCATGCTGATGCACTCTCCGCTGCGACACTCGAACATGCTCGGACCTTCGCACTTCTTAACTGGGGGGACACAGTTGCGTCACGCTACATTACACTACACGTTTCAGTAGAATCGTTTCCAAGAAACACACACGAAATACACACACAAGTCCCGAGAAATGGATCCATTCGTTTGATGCAGTAAGTGGAACGGTAACGGTGTGGGGCTCACCTTGGGAGCAGCCAATCTCGTCACTTGTGTCCCTGCAGTCGGGCACACGGTCACACTGGCGGCTGCCATGGATGCAGGTGCCATCACTGCACTGGAATTGGTCGGGACTACACGTGGGACGAGCTGTGTGGGGAGAGGGAGGGGGAGGGAGGGAGAGAGAGAGAGGGTTAAGTACAATAGGTCAAACGACGGGTTGTGAGAGAGAAAAGATGGAGGAGGAAGAAAATGGGCGGAGTTCCCAAACCAGATTCCGAGTTTGAGCTCGAAAAAGAGAGGGAAAGAGACGGAGAAAACGAGAGAGAGAGAGAGACGGCCACCGTCGCCACTCACTGCAGTTGACTTCATCCGAGTGGTCTGGACAGTCGTTGTCCTCGTCACACCTCCAGTTGCCGTTGATACACAAGCCGTTGGCGCATTCGAACTCCACGCTGCTGCACGTCGCCTTGGGGGCCTTGGGGGTCACCCCGGCGCAGGCCCGCGCCCCCTCGTCCGAGCCGTCGGAGCAGTCCTCGTCCCCGTCGCAGGCCCAGAACTGGGGCACGCACACCTTGTTGTCGCACTGGAAGGAGCCCTGGGCGCAGGTGGGGGCGGGGCAGGAGGCCTCGTCCGAGCCGTCGGGGCAGTCGGCGTCCTCGTCGCAGCGGAAGGAAGAGGAGATGCACTCGCCGCTGTCGCAGCGGAACTCGCCGTCGGTGCAGTTCTTAGCCACTGGAGACGGGCGAAAAGGGAGAGGGGTTTGGAATTGGCACTTGGAGGTCGATACCCCTCGATGACACCTTTTTATTGAATCTGTGTGTGTGTGTGTGTGTGTAGACTTACAGCAGCCCTGCTCATCTGCTCCATTGCCACAGTCAGCACCGCCGTCGCAGTGCCATCGCCCGGGTATACACTGGTTCAGAGGAGCGCCGCAGTTGAACTCTGTGGGCCGGCAGACCTTTGCCTCTGTGGAGAGAGAGAGAGAGAACGGGAGAGAGAGAGAGAGAGAGAGAGAGAGAGAGAGAGAACGGGAGAGAGAGAGAGCGAAAGAGAGAGAGAGAGATAGAGAGAACGGGAGAGAGAGAAACCATTGTTGTTTAGAATAAGAAAACAGGGAGAGAGAACACTCGAGTCACATTGACAAGCAAGACGGAGATAGGGTTCAATCGGAGCGATGTTCTCGAACGGTTGACCGCACCTTCGAAAACAATCGACGGCTCTATAAATGGCCACACACACACACACAGAGAGAGAGGAGGCGGAGCTGCTGACTCACCACAGGCAGAAGGCTGCTCGTCAGACTCGTCTCCACAGTCGTTGCCCCCATCGCAGACCCACTTGCTGGTGATGCACTTCCCGTTGTCACACTGGAACTGGTTGGAGCTGCACGGCAACGCGTCTGGAGACAGACAATGATATTGGGTTTGATTCATGATATTCACATACTGTTGTTAGTTCAAATCCTTACTGCAGATACCTGAAGCAACAAGTGGGACAGAATATCCAAGTTTCCTATCTATATATACATATATTTTTTTGAACATAATTCAAAAATGTTCAATTATTTTTTTGTAAAACATGATTCCTTTAACCCAGTTTCACCATTTAAAGTCCTTGGGTTCAAATCGGCGTCGGCAGAAAAGAAAGCCGACACAAACATTTATGGTGGCGTTTGCAGTAACAGTCATGAAAGTTAATATTCAACAGGGTTAAACAACAAACGCTGATCATCGCGAGGGTAATTAAGATTCTAGCAGTTCGGGGTGTCAAACCTCTTTGACGGTGTGTTTTTAATGTCCTAGATTGTGAGGTTAGAGACTCTAACCTCCCAGACCTCTCCAATACAGGAAAAGGATATGAGGTGAGACAACGACGTGGACTAATTCAACCCAGGACGTACTTTCCTAAAGGACCAGCGACTGCGCACACGCACGCACGAGTGTGGACAACGCGCTCAACGAAGCAACATGTGCTGAGAGGAACTACTTCCCCTGTCCACTTCAGCATCTAGTCAGAATGTACTTCCTCAAACGGTTAACAGCCTCTCCAGGGTCCATTTCCCTTTCACGAGCTGAGCATGACCCTGTCACTAACCCCAGTTTGTTTTTTTGTGCAGGATCACAAGCCCCGTGACCTCAGCTGTCTAGTCAAAGCAAAGTGGTTATCAATGCTCAAGTGAGAGCAGGTGGGTCAAGGCCGGACCCTTAAGGTCATGGCACCATTACTCTTCTCCTTGGTGACAAGTGCTCCCCTGTCATATTCATCTGTGCCTTTAGGCTGAGAGCCAAAAGGCAAACTCAGTCAACTGTGCCTTTAAGACAATAGGGAGGGGAGGAGTCAAACAATCACACCACCAGTTGCTGATTGGCCCCTGGGTGGCTTTCTTCATAACAAGAGCACTAGAAAGACCAAAGAAGGAGGCTGGGGGAACGAGTCCGGGAAGTCTATGAACACCCTGTTGAGTGGTGGCAGTTGTAATGCTAATACCACTCACCCCCCACCCCCCCCACCCCCCAACCCCCCATACACACAAACCTCTGCCAGCTACATTCCAGGTCTGAAAATTGATTTTGAAAAAAACTGACAAGACATCACTCTGATGTTGCTCTCTCAATGACTGGCGTGCTCGTGCCTCGTTAGCCACCATTCATTTCAAGAATGGGAACCAACCTGTACGAGGTGGACCGTTCTGGAACTTTGCAGATGTTCAACTGTCCATGTTTAGATGTGGCTCGTTAGACAGACTGCAGCGAGTAACAAAAAAAGGAACTTGGATGGACTTTTTTCCGCGTGTCAGTCTAGTTAGTCTATGCTCCACGGGGGGTTCCAGAAACAGTTTACCTTTGCAGTGTTGCAAAGACTGAGGTGAAGGTGGAAGGGGAGGCGTTTCCGGTTTAAGCAAACACTTGTCTGTCATTCGACCTGCGTCTCGGTATCTGCGTCTCTATACCCCCCCCCGACCCCCCACCCCCCCTCAGTGAAACCCCTTTTTTCCAAAAGCGGTTTAAGCGTGAGCCTCACTGACTTTCACTCTCTCAGCACGCCCACCACCCCAACACTCTGTCCCACCTAGAGGAAACTAAAAACTCAGCCGCCAACATTTTCATTTAGCAGCTGTCTTCTAACCCTAACGCTCAATAAAAGGGTCAAAGGTGTTTGGGGGAATAAGACAGGTTTCAGGGTTTTCCCAGCAGAAAATGTGTAAGTTAAGGCGGTAGGGTGGGGTTTGACGTCGGATCTCGACAGAAACCTAACCGATTGGCTTTGAACGTCAGACGGCTCTCATCTCTGTCCAGCTGAATGCAGATGAACCACATTTGGAGCACGGCAGCACACGACGTGCCACGTGTCACTTCCTGGGCGTGTGTGTTGTGGTTTCTACGCCCGTCTTGTGTGTCCGGGGCTCTCTAATCCATGTGTTCGGCATGGCAACCAAGCATAAGGGAATTGGAGAAGTTTGCTGGTGGTTCTCTGTGGGT
Source organism: Mallotus villosus (assembly GCA_903064625.1). Taxonomy (NCBI): domain Eukaryota; kingdom Metazoa; phylum Chordata; class Actinopteri; order Osmeriformes; family Salangidae; genus Mallotus; species Mallotus villosus. The sequence continues at coordinate 62,453 of CAEFZP010000141.1, read as the reverse complement.
TTTATAGTTTAATAACTAAATGGTAGCCATAAAATGGGCTTGGTTCTCCGTCCACATATCCGACAGACAGTGCTGTTTGAAAGCCCCACTATGTTGGACAAATACAAGGCTTCCTCCTACTTATCAGCCAGGATAGCAAAGCGCGTGTGTACACTGGTGACTCACTGTACGCTTGTTTTGTTTGTGTATCCGCCAATGATGAACCAGGTTCCCTTAGATAGGGGAGGAACTGTCCATCTGTCGGCCTGCTTGCTTTCTATAGGGTCCGTCCTGTAATTATATTTGTGCCAACGTTGTCGATTTGCCACCCGGGTTTCCAGTTTCACCCCGTCTTTCGAAAAAGGCATCTGCGATGCATTCTCTATGCTTCTGTTGAGCAAATTGTTGCTTGTTCGGGAAATTAAGTCACCCGACTGACATTTCCCTGGCCCATAACTATCAAAACAGATCAGGGCTGACCAAATCGGTTTGACGGGGAGCCTTAATGTATTTGTGCGGCTTGCCTTTTGCCCAGTTTACTGTAAGTCCCCTTTACAAATGCAATAGCTTGTGGGGCTTTCAGAATCCTCCCCTTCTGAAAGAGCAGCTGGAGATAAAGGAGGTCGATACATGACCAAACCCTAGAACAGAAACTCTGCAATCGAGAGTTAGTGACCGAGAGACGGTCTGTGCGTTTTGGATGCTATTTTTACAAGGGCTGAACTATTTCGCCAGCTCTTCGCCATGTAAGGTCATTCACAAGGCTGCTGCCAATTTGAAAAAGAATCCTCGATGCATCCCGCCACAGCCTAGTTAATCATAGCCTTTTCTTCTCCAATGCACATGCATGATGTATACTTAATGTGTGAGGATAAAGACACAAAGCCAAATTCAGCACCTTGAGAACTGTAGTGAAATGGGAGGTCCGTATTGTTTTTACAACGCCCACGATTAGCCATTGTGGTTTTGTAAAAAGGACTTTCTCACCAATCTCTATCAACATGGACGATGCATTTCTGTCTTTTTATAGCCTCACACATTACTCACACACAAAAGGGCACAAACGCTGACATACAGTCGTGCGTGTGTTTATTTACTTATAAAAGGTCAGACTGGTTTCCATAGCCACGAGTTAATGTTCAACCTAGATACACGAGCATCCCAAGGAACACAAGCTTCTGCTCAACTTCAAAACTCTGGGTTTATACTTGTTCATCCATCGTATCCAACTCTGTTTATATTCCTTTGTCCAACTGCACTTAAGATCATTTTTGTGAGGTCACACAATGTAGAGATTTGCTGCAGCTGGTTGAATCTGAACTGAACCTATTAGAGGCTTTAGTTTGGGTAGCTAATGTAGGAGTGCTAAGGGAATGGGAGTTGGCCAATTAATGTTTTTCCAGAGTTTTCTTATAGAAGGAACCTTCTAGCTGCTGAACATCACTAGGGAGTGTGCTGGCAGACAGGTGAGAGCAGGCACACTGTAGCATTCTATCTTCTGGACCAGGCCTGACACTTTTAAAAACATGCTACACACACACGTTTCTACAATAAACCTTTCTCTAACCTTAAGCCTCCCCTAAAACATCCTACAAATCGCACTTGAATTGTGAGGACCAATTCAATGTCAGTATAGTTTGCTATTCTTGAGGGGACTTCTGGTCTGTTCATCTTACAAAATAGCCAGTAAACACACACAGCCTTAAGATGTGATTGCAAGGTACCCCTACCCATCTCTAGAAAGGTATCAAATACCTTAAACTGGAAGAACCCATGTTCTAACCTTCAAATCTATCTGGTAGCAGTTGAGATTACAGTGGACAACAGTGCAAATACATTTAACAAGGGCAACTCCCATGTTTTAACGTTTGATTTATCTACCTTACAAAGCCTAACTAAATACGTTGGGTTTTATAGGCTACAAGCAAACATACAAAGTAAAGTAAAAAAGGAAATGTTATCCGCCACTGACCAATACATAGGCTACCCGCTCGGTATCGGGTTTCCCCCTACTTTTCCTAGTTGAAAACCGGCCGGCTTTTTCCCGTCATCACGCCTACGCAGCACCGGAAATTTGGGACTTGCCCATTATGGGCTGGAGTAAAGGTTTGTCCGTAGTTCGGATTGGCTCACCCTACTTCATGTTTCATCTATCACCCAATCAACTTTTCGAGCGTAGATTTCATTCATCCGTGCAGGAAAAGAGAAATTTAATTTTGTAGCCTAAGGAAAGTAAGGCTATCTTTCACTTCATAGGCTACTGGCTATATAGGCTAATATCACAAGATATATGTAATTTCAAAATAATTGAAGGGAAAAAAGGAAATACAGAAATAAGTTAAAATGACTGTTGCAATTCTAATGTATTCAATCCCCACTGACTCCAAGCAGGAGAAATACCTTGTAAAACATATGTCCTAACCTAGGGTTCAGGCCGGGACACACAAGACGTGACTAGCCTACTGGTTTTTAAATATGTTTAAATGTAACAAAGGCAGCATTGATTCTTCATTTAACGAAGTGCGGTGTGTCTTCTATTTATTTTAAGGAAAGAAGCTGTGTGCGCATAGTTCAGACACATCAATTCGTTCAATTTAACTTGTAATATGAAAAACACAAAACGGAGAATGTTGATACAGAAAAATGTACTAATGTCGCGTAGCCTTACGAGCTAAATGTTAGTTGTCAATGGCAATGAAGTCTGGACCAGGCGTTTGAAGAAAACCCGAGACCTTTTATAAAGTGAACACTTTGCTCAACTCAAAGAGAGCGCACTTTGAGCATCCCTAGCATCCGACAAATCCTTTTTATATCTTTCAGCAAATCTCTCTTACCTGTATTGGCAAGGCAGTGCATCAGCAGAAGCAGGCAACATGATGTCAGAAGCATCTCCTCTTCTTCTTCAGGCTTTTAGACAATTTGAAGTATTGCTTTTTTAAAACAATAGTCACACCACGACTTGTCCCTTATTCGGACAGCTTCTATCTACCACTGACAGGTCGGCGCCGGTGATGCGACGGTAAAACGAATAGAAGCTAGATAAAGTATGGACTTGAGAGGGCTCTTCTGGGAACACACACAGACGGCACGGCGCGGGTTCAGGACGGATGCCAAGGAAAGGATGATGTTTCCGTCACATCTCACCTCCTCTATGTGGTACTCAAGGCGTGGGCGGGGCCAAAAGAGTGGTGTGATGTTTGAAATTTCGACGTGGTCACCCAAGGGGTGGAGTCAGACCGCAGTCAAGCCATGATGCTGCGGTTGGCTTGCCTCACCCTCTCTGCTGTGCGCGTGTGCGCGCGCGCGCGTGTGTTTGTAAGAGATACAGAATTAGAGAGGGAACATGAGAGAGAGTGAGAGAGATAGAGAGAGAGAGAGAGGGAGAGGGAGACTGACCTAAAGACAATGTGTGCAGTACATGTGCATGAGCACCTGCGTGTAAGTGCACATACGTGTGATCTCTCCGATGACTCCCTCCCATGTCAAGCCAGAGACATCGTCTCAAGATGTGGGGCTCCAGGTTTTTTATGTGGATGTACATGCTATGTCATGGTTATAACGTCGCAGAGAGTCTTGTAAATCAGTCTTGGGTCAAAATGTAACAAAGATAACCTTGGACGGCATGTTCAATTGTACACCAAGCACAGACAAGCACTTGTACAAGAGTAGGCTATATTGTGAAATCGGTAAAGCAGATTCCAACCAAACATTATTCGATAATGTGCTACATTAGTTGTAATAAACTATTACAATGATGGTCCATGAACCAAATAGGATATGTTTCTATTTTTGCATTATCTGAATGGAGTTTATCATCTTGACTGTATGGAGTTTGCCCGTGGTAAATAACGAGATACATTTGCAAAACAAAAGCATCCATTGACATTGCAAAACTAGGCTTGAATGTAGTTTAATGAAGCAACACGCGTTCTCAGTCCTGCAGTGTTCTACACGTTTTTGAAAGCTTTGGAGAAGTTGGGTTTGTCCCAGGCTGGGACTGAAGCTGACACCATATACACCCAGAGAGAAAATGACCCCGAAACCCCTTTAACAGCCATCATTCCAGATATCCAAGAAATACCTGGACCCCATTCACCTGTATTATATGTACAACGCACATCTCCAAGTAAAAAAACAAACCCACATAAAAAAAATATATAGATATTTTTTTGTGTGTTCTATACATTCAGCGGAGTGTGTTAGTTCATAGATGTACTTATAAAACATTTTTATATCTCCTTGATTGTCCTGAAGGTTGTAAAGTAGAGGGACTCGGACAGGAAGGAAACACTCGGTGATGAAGTCCATTGGAATTGAGTATATGAGTTTGAGGTGGGGGTTTGGCTAATGTTTATGTTGTGAGTCAGAGGAATGGTTTCCATGGGGTGATTGTGTGTGTGTGTGTGTGTGTGTGTGTGCATGAGAAACAGTGAGAGAGAGAAAGATATGTATGTATGCATGTACGTTGGTTTGTGTGTGTTCCTGATAGCCTGGTGGTGTAAGGGACCAGGCTGTGGGAGGTATTCATGGCATGTAGACTTGGCAGTTGGATCACATTTCTTCCAGCCTTCTATGATTGACTGCACACACACATACACACGTACACACCCACACACACACTCAAAAGAAAGATACAAAGGAAGGTGTGTATGTGGATGTGTCTGTTGTGTGTATTTGTACACCAGTGGTTGTATGGGTGGGTCTTATGTGTTTATTGCATGCTGGTAAGTGTGTGTCTGTGTGGGATGGGCGGTTGTGTTTGTAAACCACTCCACCCCCCACCTCCACACACACACACCCATCCACACACACACACACACCCATCCACACACACACACACCCATCCACACACCTGTCAACAGAGGATAATGGCTATAGTCAACGGTGACCTCAGTCCTAACCCGACCCCAGCCTCCCAGCCTGTGCAGATCCTACTGCACCTGTACCAAAAAAACTCATATTGGGAGAGTCACCATAGTTACCTTGCTTTGGAATGTAGCTGTTGTATGAGATTAGCACCAATGTCTCGGATTCCTGTGTGTGGATGTGTGTGTGTGTGGATGAGTGTGTGTGCGTGTGTGGATGTGTGTGTGTGTGTGTGTGTATGTGTGTGTGTGTGTGTATGTGTGTGTGTGAGAGAGTTTCTATGGGTGTATGCGTGTATGCGTTTCATCAGGTGGGTCAGGGTGTTTGTGTGTGTGCAAGCACCTTATTTGAATGTGTGTTGGGTGTGTAACCTTGACTGATAGTGGGTCTATTCTGATAGTGGGCGTTTCTGTCGTCAGATGAGAGCGAAGACACTCCGAAGAAGTTTGGACAGGCGATGAAACAGAGACACACACACAGACACACGCATTGTAGTTCCAAACGGCAGATTGCTCCATTTCCTACTGTACAGACATGCCCACAACACAAGCGTGTGTGTCTCTGTGTGTGTCCAGAAGTGGCTGTGGTTACGGGCACTCCGGGGAGGGCCAGATAAGACTAAGGTCTCTGAGGTCTTCAGGCCCATCACCAGAGGGCCGGGGAGTGGCGCATCAGTGAGCTCTCCAACCCCCCAGGACACTGCTAATGGACGGCCGTGTGCGCGGGACGGGAGCGTCTGAGAAGCAGGAGGACCGGGCGATGTGTGAGAGAGCGTCGACCCGAGCGAAACACACACAACTGTCGAAATCAACTGTCCAAGCCCGCACCGCACGCAACCCCCCCCCACATCTCCCACACACACACACTTTCTAACATCCTCCACAGTTCACATCCTGGAATAGGACAAATGCCACCATGCAGTGAAACAGACTGCTCTCTTCCTTCCCACCAGATGTCAAAAGCTGCTATGAAACATGGCTTCCAGACACACACACATCCACACACACACACACACACACACACACACTCATCCCAGAAAAGGTTCCTAGAAATCCCCCCCCCACCCCCCCCACCCCCACCTCCCCTTCCAGCTCTGCCCTCGCCAAGGGAAACGGCTCCAAGCCAAACACAGGCCCCCCTCTGTCAAAATACATGTGCTAGGTCAAAACATCCCCCTCCCTCCCCACCCTCTCCGCCATACACACACACTGACTCCCCCCCCCTCTCCACCATACACACACACACACTGACTCCCCCCCCCCTCCACCATACACACACACACACACTGACTCCCCCCCCCTCCACCATACACACACACACACTGCTCCACCATACACACACACACACTGACTCTCCTCCACCATACACACACACATACTGACTCTCTCCACCATACACACCACACACACTGACTCTCCACCATACACACACACACACTGACTCTCTCCCCCCCCCCTCCACCATACACACACACACACACTGGCTCCCACGCCTCCCTTGCCGTCAGCTGAACCCCCTCCCAGAGTTTTCTGTGCCAACCCAATTTCTCAAGATAAACAGCCATTTAAGGGACAGAGAGTAACTGAGATGTTGTTTTCATCGACTGGTTAAATAGGTCCATTCATGGATAGGCACATAGGCATGACCCCCAAAACACTCCTGTCGCAATGTTGAGACATTTGTGGAAAAACCAAAACAACTTGTGTGAGTGAAAAGGGGGGATGAGGTCAAGTTAAGGTAAGGTCATCTGAAGTTAGTAGCTACTTCTAATATGTATGATAAGGACATGTTAATATCAGTGAAAGAATAGACACATACACCAGTACCTGATCGAAGATGACGAGCCCATCAGTAACTGTCCGACGACTCCACTGACATGAGAAGAAAACGATCTCCCCCTAGTGGATATGGATGAGCATTACACCTCAATCCCGAAAAGAGTTTCATGTCGTCAATCATGATAGTTTATTGTAGACTGGAGTTTCAATGACAACAACACAGCACGATATAGAGCTCCCCGGTCATGGTAACCGGGGACAACGCTTGTACTTTGGTTGATCATTTCCTAACTCTAACACGTAGATGAAGGAAATACAGTACACTGGATTGAGTTCTACGCTTGCACACGTCCGGACGTACACATGCGTTTTAGAAACAGCAAATACAGCCGTTTATCTAACACGCTAGTGCCGTGGCAGGCCGGTAAACAGAGAAGAACAATTGTCTCTCTGGTTCTTTGCTTCAAAACGAGAACACAGAAGTGCCAACAAATGGAAAGGTCACACGGCAATTTAGTTTTGCCAGGTACAAAATGAAGATGCAATACAAATACTGCACAATATTGAAAAATAAACTTTTACAATACCTCACAATGAATATTAAATGTATAACCCAATGAGTGATTCATACATTCAACATCAATATAAGCGTATATAGGAAGAATATAGTTATAAGACGAGTCAGCAGCATTATGTTGTTCACCAAAATATGTTGTTGTGGTGTTTTCGAGGGCGAAATGGAAATACCTTGATTCAAACTCAGTGGGTTGAGGAAACATAGTTGCTAAAGTGGGCCAGAGAGTTCCTAGAAGTCATCAATACAACATTCTTCCCACGCCAAAATGTACACTTCATACTCAAAGAGAGAGCCTCTGTAAGGATAAACAACATGGACTCCCCCCCCAAGAGAACACGTACACTGACCACACTATATCCATCGGTACCAACTGTTGCAACATCAACTTTTTCGTCAAATGTCTCGGATGATAATATTGACTTCATGGGACAGTTGACCTATTTCTCCACTTTTGAAGCAATATGTTGGTATCCATGTGAAAATGTCATTCAGTGCAAGTTAACATTGGTCAGTAGGGCAGATTCCCTTCTTTCAGATACAGACTATTTCCATCTTCTTTTTTTTGAAATGTGGATTAAAAGTGCATGAATGGAGTTGATTAAAGCTTAAAAATGTATTCAAGAGAAAGTTGCAGGGGTGGTTGGAATTAGTTTCTGCCAGAGTGCGAATTATACAATGACAATGTCAACTTCTTCTCCAGGGCGTGTATCGACCCCCCCGACCTGTTGTTTTGACCTCTTTTGGGGGGGGCCCAGGTCTTAATTAGGGGGGTCAGACCCCCCCCAAACCCCCCAGTAATTCGCATCCTAGTTTCTGCACCCTCCCCCTCAGGTCCCCCCTCTCCCCTCCTCCCCCACAGGTCTCCTCCTCTCCTCTCCTCCTCCTCTCCTCCCCCACAGGTCTCCTCTCCTCCTCTCTCCTCCTCTCCTCCCCCACAGGTCTCCTCCTCTCCTCCTCCTCTCCTCTCCTTCCCCTCTCCTCCTCCTCAGGTCTCCTCATCAGTGCCGCTGGGAGAACGTTCCTGTGAAAGAGGGAAACCGAGCAGACCAATGAGAATCACCGGATTTGTTTGTGTAAACAAATCCCTGGGACGATGCATGGGTCTAGCGGAACAAGTATTTGTTTCGAATGTCATGACACACACACACACACACACACACCTCCTCCTGCTCCTCTTCCGTGTCGTCGTCGCTCACGACAGGTTTGGCCCGGGTTCGGCCCGTACGTCTCCGCCCCTTCCCTCGCTCCCCGCCCTTCTCCCTCCGGCCCAGGCGGATCTTCACCTTCACCGAGCGGGCTGGAGCACACGCGCGCTGTTACCAGCTCACATTTTCATCAAATAAACAAAAGAAAAGTGCAAACAGAGACTCTAGCGCCCCTCCCTCCCTGCCTCCCTCCCGCCCTCCCCTCCCTCCCTGCTCACCGGCGGAGGACAGAGACTCACTGTCGGACTCGGAGCCTTCGTCTTGCTCCTCCTCCTCCTCCTCGCTGTCCTCCCCCTCGCTGTCCTCCTCATTCTCGATCTTCTGCCTCAGGCTGGTGAACACCGACTGCAGCACGATGGAGTCCTCGTAGATCTGAGCGCGCACACACACAGACACACGTACACACACACGTACACACACACACAGCATGTTTGTTTATGTCTTCGCGTGTGTCTGTGTGCGAGTGATGTGTGTGTTTATGTGTGTGCTTTTGTGCATGTGTGTGTGTGTGTGTGTTTCTGTCTGCGTGTGCGTGTGTCTCACCAGGGAGCCCTCCAGGTTGAAGGTCTGTGCGTTCTGGAAGAGCAGCATCACGTCTCTCTCCAGGTCTCCTAGACTACGGTACCTGTGGCCACGGATCCTCTCCTGATAGAGAGAGAGAGAGAGAGAGAGAGAGAGAGAGAGGGGGGAGAGAGAGCAGGAGAGAGAGAGAGAGAGCAGGGGGAGAGAGAGAGAGAGAGAGAGAAGAAGGGTGAGAGAAAGTGAGAGAGGGATAGGAGGGAGAGCATTGTGGAACACCTATGTCTTATGAGGTGCGTGTGGGGTGGGCTTGAGTGTACGTACGTGTACTCTGACAATACGAACAAACCCATGCGAGTCACGCCCACACAGTGTTTAACACCAGTGAGCCACAGGGCCACACAGAGGGACACACTACCTTGATCTTCCTGAAGTCCACAGGCTTGCGGATGAGCTCGTAGTACTCTGGCAGCTCCTTGCGAGACGGGAGCTGGATGAAGACCTCGCTCAGCTGACGGCCATTGCTACTGAGGAAGTGATGTCATCAGTGTGAGACAGTCAGTCAGTCAGTACAAGGTACATGTAATGACATCGAAACAAATGACAAAAAATCCTTCACCAAGCTATCTAGACTCAACCACATATGATCTCCAGTAGCTTAAACGATCAACAAACAACCGACGTGCCTCGTTAGTTTGTCGTTGTTTGGCGGAGAACGTGTTTTCCAAAGGTCACCTGTCTTTATACTTGATGACGGCGTCCACGATCTTCTTCATCTTCTTGCTCAGGGCGGGGGGGTTGGGGGCGAGCTTCTCGGCGGGGGGGGCGCCCCCGCTTCTTCTGGCGCTTCCCGTCTTCGTCCTTGTCCCGCCCCCGGCCCCCCGAGGAGGATGAGGAGGGGCCGGGGAGGTCGACGTCGCGGTCGCGCTTCCTCTTGCGGGTGGTCCTCTTGTGTCGCACCTCCTCCTCGATCTCCTCCAGTGTCCCCTCCTCGATCGCCTGGAGGACGGGAGGGAGAGGGGGGTATAGAGAGGAGAAGGATGGAGGGAGATGAGAGGATGAGGGAGGGAGGCGAGAAGGATTAGGAGAGAGAGACAGAAAGGAAGGGAGGAATAGAGTGGGCGAAGGAGAGAGGGAGAGGCGGGGAGAGGGAGAGAGAGGAAGGTATAGAGAGGGGGAAGGAGGGAAGCAAGGAGGGAGAAAGGGGGAGCAAGGAGGAGGGATTAGGAGAGACAGAGAGGGAGATATAGAGCAGGGGAGGGAGAGAGGGAAAAGTAAGAGGATTTAGTCATTTCATTCCACCACCCCTTGAACCTCAAAGCATGGCCTCGGCATACAAAAAACTACAAACATGGCCTCGTCTCCGCCCCTCCCACCTTAAGCCACTGTTTCTCCGTGAGCGAGTCACTGTAGTCCACTTCCTTGCGCTGGCGAGAGCCCCGGCCGAACATCTTCTCCTCCTCCTCCTCGCAGGTCAGCCGCTCCACCTCGGCGTCGTCCTTCATGATCCAGGTGGGCAGCTCGTCCTCCTCCATCAGACGGGGCTTACGCCGGGGGTTACGGGCGTCCTCACGCCGCCTGTCCAGATCCATACGCTGCCAGTGTGTGTGTGTGTGTGTGTGTGTGTGAGGGAGTGTGTGTGTGAGAGTGTGCGTGTGTGAGAGAAAAGGTGAGTAAAATGTCAAAAATAAGCCTTGGTTGCATATGTATGCTCCCACAGATACAAGGATAAACGCACTCACACCACACACACACACAAGCTGATGACACGCACACCGTCACGACACACGATGCATACACGTGATGGATGAAGACACACACACACCCACACACACACTAACCATGAAGAGGTCGAATTCCTCCTCGCTGCGAGCGATCATCTGGTTGACGGTCTCGTCGTCCGGAACCTCCTCCTCCTCCTGAACGCAGCAGGCACGCGTGAGGACACACAACAAGTGCACCCGGGGCACGAGCTGAGCTAGCTCGCGGTGCTTGCCACCTCACACACAGTTTGGGGTTCTTTTTGAATGGTATTGGACTGAGCGCTGAGCCGTTTGTGTGAAACAGGTGAAAGAGAGGATAGACAAGTAGACAGCGCTATTGTGCGTACTGCACGAGGAGGAACGTGTGTGAGGAGGACGAACACGAAGAGAGGAAGGGTGGAGAAAGTAGAGAGAGAGAGAGAGAGAGAGAGAAGGGAGACAAAGAAGAAGAGAGAGATTGAGAATGAGAGAGAGCGAGAGAGAGAAAGAGAGACATATCGAGAGAAAGGTAAGGAGGAGGAAAAGGGAAAACGTCAACAGGCGTGGGCATGGTGTGACACAAGGGGGGGGGAGGGGGGGGGATGGTGGGGTGACCGACTCACCCACGCTCCCCCGTTGCGCCACACCCCCTTGGCTCCCGACCTCGTCCTGCTCCTCGTGCTCCAGGATGGCCTGCAGGAAGGCGCGGCGCTCGTGGCTCGACGACTTCTGGTCGAACATGCCCGCCTGGATGACCTTCTGGTCCACGTTCAGCTTGTACTTGGCCGCCGCCAGGATCTTCTCCTCCACGCTGTTGACGGTGCAGAGGCGCAGCACGCGCACCTCGTTCACCTGCCCGATGCGGTGGGCCCGGTCCTGGGCCTGGAGGTCCTGGAGGAGGGGGAGAGGGGATGGATAGGGTGGGTGTGACCCTACTGGGTGTGTGGGGCCTCTGAGTGACTGTGCGCGCGTGGTCCCCCCTCGTACCTGGTGAGGGTTCCAGTCCGAGTCGAAGATGACCACGGTGTCGGCCGACTGCAGGTTGAGGCCCAGCCCCCCCGCCCGCGTGCTGAGCAGGAAGATGAAGTACTGGGAGGCGGGGTCGTTAAACGTCTTCAGCAGCATGCCACGGTCCTCCGCCTTGGTGGTGCCTGAGGAGAGGGGAGGGAGGAGAGGGGAGGGAGGAGAGGGAAAGGGATACAGAGAGACAGAAAGTAGAAAAAAAGGAGGGGTCGCCAACACTACAACACCCCACCCTCACCTCACCTCACCCCCCCCACCCTCACCTCACCCCCCCCCCTCCCCCCCCCTCACCATCCAGGCGTAGGTACTTGAAGTGGCGGTAGGCGAAGTAGTCCTCCATGATGGTCATGAGTGTTGTCATCTGACAGAAGAGCAGCACCTTGTGATTGGTCACGTTCAGCTTGGGCAGGATACGGTCCAGGACCTCAAACTTCCCAGACGCGCGGTATAGGTCAAGACTGAGGGGCTTAGCTTAACACTACTTCAACTGTATAGCGTGTTAGTATCTATAGGGATGTAAAGTATTATAGTTGGTTTTCTGTTTGTTTCTAGGCTTGTTAGTTCATATGAATGTTTGTTAATGACGTAATTCTGTAAGTGTTCCATAGTATGAATAGAATTTGACCGTGTCAATTATTTCTGAGATATTTTCTTCTTCAAACTCACCCTTGAACGATGCCTCCCGAAAATCCCAAATGCTCGGAGAAAGATTGCTGAAAGAGAAAAGGGGATGGACACGCGTGAAGGTGCTAGGTCTGGCAGGTCCCCCAGAAGACCCCAGCACCACAGGGGGAGGTGGAGGTGGAGACGGCGTACCTCGATCTGCTGGAACATGTAGGGGTGATTACAGATCTTCCTCAGCTGCATGATGGTGTTCATCAGAGTCTTGGTTCCTCCCTTACCCTGCGCGTACACAACAAACACAAGAAAAGGGAAAAGCTATGACACGTGTAGTTGGTTAAATGACCTTCTCGGAGGTAGTGTTTGAAGTCTCCAAATGGTTTGTGTCGCCTCAGCACCCAAACCAATGTCGAGAGACACTGGCTAATATCTTTTTACGTTTGGGGAACTTTTTGTGGCGTAAAGACCACAGAAGGTTCTAGATGTTTGTCCCCTCTGACCTTCTTGTCCTTCTCAGATCCGTCGGTGAGCAGGACTCCCTTGGCCTGCATGTGCCTGTACAGCACCCTCTGCAGGGACGACATGTCGCACTTGATCACGTACTCCACCTGGGAGAGAGGGAGCGGGGACAGGGACGGGTGAGCACACAGCATCGTGGGTGTGTTTGTATCTGTGTGGTGTTTTGTGTCTGTGTGTGTTTGTATCTGTGTGTGTTTTGTATCGTGTGTGTTTGTATCTGTGTGCGTGTGTTTTGTGTGTGTTTTGTGTGTGTGTGTGTGGTACTGACCTTCTCCGGCAGCTGAGCCTCCACTTCCTTCTTCAGCCTGCGTAACAGGAAGGGGCGGAGCACCTTGTGGAGGCGCCGGATAATGAGGATGGTCTCCTCCTCGTTCAGGTCCACCTGTCGGACGCGACAGACCAGTGGAGATCAACAACATCACTGAACATTCCCCAAGACACGCATCACAAACACACACACACACACACACACATGCCACACACACACCTTCTCCCCCGTCATGGCGAAGGGGGCGTTGAACCACTGCTCGAAGGTGGTGCAGCTCTTGAAGATGGTGGGCAGGAGGAAGTTGAGCAGCGCCCAGAGCTCGGGCAGCTTGTTCTGCAGCGGCGTGCCCGTCAGCAGCACCCGCCGCGGGGCCAGGTAGTGGGTGTTCAGCACCTGGGTCAGCTTGCAGTGGTGGTTCTTCATGCGGTGGCCCTCGTCCACGATCATGTACTTCCAGCGGATCTGAGGTTGGGAGGTGGGGGGTGGGGGTGGGGTGGAGGGGGGTGGGGGAGAGGGGGAGAGGGGGAGGGTGGAGGATTGTGGAGGGCGGGAGAGGGAAACAGGAGCGGTATGAGGGGTGGGGAGGTGGAGGGAATGGAGAGAGGGAGAAGGAGGAAGAATGAGGTAGGGAGGGGGTAGGGAGGAAGAGAGGGAGGGTTTAAAAAACCAAAACAATTCCAAATAAGACGAAACTAATTCAATTAAGAAAAGAAAGAAACAGTACGCATCATCCAAACCCCATTTGCTGCTGGTGTGTGTGTGTGTGGTGGTTGTGGTGTGTGTGTGTGTGTTCGTGTTCTCCTACCTTGGCCAGGACCTGTTTGTCCTTGATGATGTACTCGTAGGTGGTGAGCAGCACGTTGAACTTGCCGCTCCGCAGCTGAGGAACGAACGCTCTTCTGGCGGCAGGAGAGCCCTGGGGACACACACACACACACACACACACACACACACACACACACACACACACACACACACACACACACAGGGAGACACACACACACACAGGGAGACACACACACACAGGGAGACAAACACACACACGGGAGACACACACACACACACAGGGACAAGCACACACACACACACCACACACAGGGAGACACACACACACACACAGGGACAAGCGCACAAGCGCACACACACACAGGGACACACACAGACCGTCAACACTGGTGTCACACACTCCTGCTCCTGTTACATCAGTAGCTGAAACTACACAGAGATCCATGGACTATTTCATATTCACGTCTACTTTTTATGGACATACAGCACACTCTATACTTCTGAACTCCCAATAGAGAGAAAAAGAGTAAAACTTTAGCATTCGAAGGATTCGTGATGAATGGCAAGGCAATGTCTCGTGAGTCCCTTGTTACCATAGAAACTCCACACAGACACATTTCAAATCACCTTGTAGGAAACCTTGACCACGGAGGGCGCCCACTTATCAAACTCATACACCCAGTTAGACAGAGTCCTGTCCGAGAGAGAGGGCAACGGTCAAAGGTGAATACGAGAGAGAGAAAGGAAGAGAGAGAGAGAGAGAGGGAGGGAGAGGGGAAAGAGAGAGGGAGCAGAGGATGGACAGAAGAGAGGAGGAGGGCGGGTGTGTGGTGTGGGTGGGGGGGAGCAGCTCACGAGAGGGGCACGATGATGAGGAAGGGTCCGTTGAGGCGCTTGTTCTCCATGAGGTAGGTGATGAGGGCGATCGTCTGGATGGTCTTGCCCAGACCCATCTCGTCAGCCAGGATCCCGTTCAGGTTGTTGTTGTAGAGAGACACCAACCACTCCAGGCCTTTGATCTGGGGAGGGAAGGAAGGAGAGAGAGGGAGAGAGGGAGGAAGAGAGGGAGGGAGAGAGAGGGAGAGAGGGAGGGAAGGAGGGAAGGAGAGAGAGGGGTAGTGAGACAAAAGGGAAGGAGAGGTAGAGAAAGTAGGAGAGATAGAGGGAGCGAGGGAGGGAGAGAGAGAGCGAAAGTCACCTGGTACTGTTTGAGCTGCCCGTTGATGAGCAGCGTGGACTGGTGGTCCACCCTCTCGGTGACGGCGTGGGCCACGGCGTAGTAGGACTGCAGCCCCCGGGCGAACGCCGCGCTGCCGTACTCGTCGTCCACGTCCTGCTTGGCGTGTCTGCAGAGGAAGGGGATGCAAGTGGTGATGATATGGCTTCTCATCGTTATGATGTTATCTCTGATAACGGATGCTGGAGAACGGTTGTGTGTCTCACAGCGCCCCCTGGCTGTACTGTGAGGTAGTAGAGGCTCGGGGCCAGAGCAGGCTGGTTCAGCCCTCAGTAGAGGCTCAGTAGAGGCTCAGTAGAGGCTCGGGGCCAGAGCAGGGCCGGTTCAGCCCTCAGTAGAGGCTCAGTAGAGGCTCGGGGCCAGAGTGGACAGACTTGATCGTGTGCACATACTCGATGATGTGTTGCACGTCCACCTCCGACACGTCCTCGCAGTCGGGGTCCGGAATCTTCTTCTTCTCCTCCACTGGAGCCTGGGAGGGCTGGGGCTCCTCCTCTTCCTCCTGAGGAAGAGGGGGGAAGGGGGGGGGTCTTGTTAATGATCAGGTCTCAAGACCACCGGGGTGTGGAACTGAGGCTAGAACTAAGGTTTATAGGTTTACGACCAGTCGTCAGGGTGACAAGCCCCACCTCTTCCTCTTCGGAGCCGCTGTCTTCGCTGTCGGAGCGCGGGGGCCACTTCGTAGCTGGGGGGAGGGGGAGGACACACTCACACATATTACACAACGGTCCTCACCACTAACCCTGCCCCAAAAACAACCCTTCTCCACGCACTATCCATCTTTTCCCTCCTCTCTCTCTGTTTTTTCATGAAGTGTCTCTGTCTTCGCCTCTCTAACCCTTCTCTCTCTCTCTCTCTCTCCCCTGCCCTCACTCCCTCACTCCCTCCCTCCCTCCTTCCGTCTCTCTCTCTCTCTCTCTCTCTCTCCCTCACCCAGGGTTCATCTCCAGCCAGGTGTCCAGCTGTCCGGCCTTGGGGGCGTCCACCCCCGTCAGGATGTTACCGCTGTCCACATGGATCACCTTCACAGGCAGGTCACTCATCTGGCTCGTCTCGTCCAGAGGCTGGGGGGGGGGTGGAGGGGGGGGTAAACCATTCAATCCAAGCCTGTATAAGCTACTCAGTAGAAAAATAAAAGTGCATTGTCTTGTCTACACGGACAGGTAGTGTAACGGTTGTGTAGGCTACAGTAAAAGTCAGTTGGCCTTGTACAATCCTACACTTATGACCATGTCCATAGACGTTTCTCCCGTTAGATATGGAGTCAGCGTCGTGCAGTGTGTGTGGGGGGGGACTGGAAGTGTCAGGTAACAGCAGGCGTGTCTCACCTCTCCATCTGGGCCCAGGGCGGGAGTCTGGCCCTCTGCGTTCTCCACCTTCTTCCTCCTCTTCTTCTTCTTCTTCTCCTTCAGCGCCTGCACGGCCTTGTGGGCGCGGACCAGCTCCGTGAGGTTGGCCACGTACTCGTCCGTCTGCTGCAGCAGGTAGGCCAGGCGCTTGTCCTTCTTCTGGTCGATCAGCTTCCGTGTAGCCCTCCTCGTCCTCCGCCTGGGGGGTGGAGAGAAACGGTTGGTGTGTGTACGGGAGGGGGAGGGGGAATTGGCTTGTACGTCTTTGTGTGAGCTCCTCCGTCGCCCTGCATGCGGATCATAGGGCAGCGCACATCACCCTCCCCCCCCACCCTACCATCAGCCTCCTCATCCTCCCCCCCCTCCCCACCCTACCATCAGCCTCCTCATCCTCCCCCCCCTCCCCACCCTACCATCAGCCTCCTCATCCTCCCCCCCCTCCCCACCCTACCATCAGCCTCCTCATCCTCCCCCCCCTCCCCACCCTACCATCAGCCTCCTCATCCTCCTCTCCCCCCCACCCTACCATCAGCCTCCTCATCCTCCCCCCCCTCCCCCACCCTACCATCAGCCTCCTCATCCTCCCCCCCCTCCCCACCCTACCATCAGCCTCCTCATCCTCCCCCCCTCCCCACCCCTACCCTCACCTCCTCATCCATCCCTCCCCCACCCCTACCCATCAGCCTCCTCATCCTCCTCCCCCCCCTCCCCACCCTACCATCAGCCTCCTCATCCTCTCACCCTACATCGCCTCCTCATCCTCCCCCCCCTCCCCACCCTACCATCAGTCCTCCTCACCCCTCCCCCCCTCACCCTCATCCCTCCCATCCTCCCCCCCCTCCCCACCCTACCACTCACCTCCTCATCCTCCCCCCCCCTCCCCACCCTACCATCAGCCTCTCATCCTCCCCCCCCTCCCCACCCTACCATCAGCCTCCTCATCCTCTCCTCCCCCCCACCCTACCATCAGCCTCCTCATCCTCCCCCCCCTCCCCACCCTACCATCAGCCTCCTCATCCTCACCCTCACCATCAGCCTCCTCATCCTCACCCT
This sequence comes from Mallotus villosus, assembly GCA_903064625.1. Taxonomy (NCBI): domain Eukaryota; kingdom Metazoa; phylum Chordata; class Actinopteri; order Osmeriformes; family Salangidae; genus Mallotus; species Mallotus villosus. The sequence goes on along the minus strand of CAEFZP010000141.1, from coordinate 44,931 downwards.
ACCATCAGCCTCCTCATCCTCTCTCCCCCCCACCCTACCATCAGCCTCCTCATCCTCCCCACCCCTACCATCAGCCTCCTCATCCTCCCCCCCCTCCCCCACCCCTACCATCAGCCTCCTCATCCTCTCTCCTCCCCCTCCACCCTACCATCAGCCTCCTCATCCTCTCTCCTCCCCTCCCCCCTACCATCAGCCTCCTCATCCTCTCCCCTCCCCTCCCCCCTACCATCAGCCTCCTCATCCTCTCCTTCTCGATGCGCTCGTTCTCCTTCTTCTGCTCGCGCTCCGTGTTGGCGTGGTAGGTGGCCACCGCCTTGGTCAGCTTCTGGCCCCTCCCCGTGACGGAGCGGTGGAACTCCTTAAAGTCTCTGGCATGCTGCAGGATGCTGTTCAGGCACTCCTGGGGGAGGGGAGGGGGGGGGAGGGGAGGGGAGGGGAGGGGGGGGGAGGGGAGGGGAGGGGAGGAGGGGAGGGGAGGGGGGGGGGAGGGGAGGGGAGGGGAGGGGAGGGGAGGGGAGGGAAAGATGGGGAAGGGTTCTTTCGAACTTTCCACACTACTAATTCGAAATATCTAATATCCTTTCAATAGTTTCCTTTGTCGTTGTAAGACGAACGTGACACACGGTGTGTGAACGTGTGTGTGTGTGTTTGAGAGTGTGTGTGAACGTGTGTGTGTGTGTTTGAGAGTGTGTGTGAACGTGTGTGTGTGTGTGAACCTGGTGTTTCTGCCGGCGCTTCCTCTCCTGCTCGATCTTCTGCTGCTTCTCCAGCTTCTCGGTGATGCGCGCCTCCCTCAGGGACTGGCGCTTGCTGCGCTTGTAGGCCTTGGCGTCCAGGGCCGTCTCCAGGGCCGTGTCCCGCCGCATGCACACCACCACCTCCTGACGCAGCTGGGGGGACACGGGGAGAGGAGGGCGCTCAGTGCCCAGAGGAGAGCCGTGTCGCCGTCGGCATCCTCCTCCTCCTCCTCCTCCTCGTCGTCGTTGACAACATCATCCTCCTTACCCTCATCGTCATCCTCAACATGAACATCATCATTACCCTCATGATCATCATTACCGTCATCATCATCATCCCTTTCACCATTACCCTCATCATCAGCATTACCGTCAGCATCATCATCATCCGTTTCACCATTACCCTCATCAGCATCATTACCGTCATCATCATCATCATCCCTGTCACCATTACCCTCATCATCATCATTACCGTCAGCATCATCATCATCCCTTTCACCATTACCCTCATCATCACCATTACCCTCATCATCATCATCATCCCTTTCACCATTACCCTCATCATCACCATTACCCTCATCATCACCATTACCCTCATCATCATCATCATCCCTTTCACCATTACCATCATCACCACCACCACCACCCTGGTCCTCTGTGTCCGGCCCCAGCAGCAGTGTGTGTATCTCCAGGTACCTGTCTCTGGAAGTTGAGGAGGCGGAGGGCCTTGAGCTCGATGGTGGCCTTGGTCCTCAGGTCTGCAGCCAGGGAGCCGGGCAGGTTCTCCAGCTCGACGATGCGCCGGGTGATACGAGCCTGCAGCCTGGAACAGCGTAGGGTATCATCGCACCGCTGATACTACACACGTTCATAAAACAAGGTGTTGAGCCCTTGAGATGTTGAGATGACAGGGAAGTTCAAATGACAATTTCATAAATGTTTTCTTTTGTAAAATGAAAAAAAAGATAATTAAAATACAATTTACTGTCCATTTCACGCATATCTTATCTGTGTGTCTATGCAGTTCATATCGATGATGTAATGTGTGCAGTGGGCAGAGCAGTACAGGGGAATTATATTTTGTAAGAAGAAGGTGTTTCTTGGTGGCATTTCTGCCTTTATTATTGATTTCTGACAGAGATAGTGTGCTTGGAGAGGATAGGAAATGGTGTGTGGGGGGGGGAGAGACAGAGAGAGAGAGAGATAGCGGGAGAGAGAGAGAGAGACAGAGAGAGAGAGACATAGACAGAGAGAGGGACATAGAGAGAGAGAGAGAGAGAGAGAGAGAGAGAGAGAGGAGAGAGAGACAGAGAGAGAGAGAGGATGGCACACACAGTAAAGGGCCTGGGCCAGGGAGCCCCTGAGGTGACGTGGTCTGCAGTACCTGTACTCCCTCTCCTGCAGGATCTCCCCAGGATCCATGCCGCAGGGCTTCTGGATGGGCGTGATGCGGTTCTGCTTGGCGTGGTGGGTCACCATGGCCATGGGCTGGGCCGGCTGCCCCGGGGACTGGGTCTGGGGGGGCATGACCGGGGAGGCGGCCGGGGGCACGGAGGGCGGGGCCGGGGAGGGCCGGCCTGTGGGCTGCGGAGGGATCAGCTTCTGGGGGGCGTTGGAGGGGGCGGCCGCGTTCACCATGGGCCCTGGGGGAAGGAGGGAGGAGAAGGGGGGTGAGAGATGCTGTCAATAAAACAGTCTAGACTATGTGTCTAGACATCAATATGTCAATACCCGCCCCTCTCCATCCAGCCAGCGTTAGGGGCCCTGGGGCGTACCTTCAGGCCAGGATTTGGGGGGTCCGTTGGGGTTCTGACCCTGCATCCCGGCTGGTCCCCCAGATGGGCCTGGGGGGGGCATGTTGGGCCCCATCATCCCTGTGGAGACAACATGACTTCACGCTCAACCCCTCCCTCTCCTCTCTCTCCTCTCTCTCTCTCTCTCTCTCTCTCTCTCTCTCTCTCTCTCTCACCACATTCCTCCAATTCCAAATCATTCAACCAAGGAAAGGTCTGTCATCAACACCCATCAGAGTCACAGTGTAACCTGTCGAAACATCGGTGTGTGTGTGTCTGTGCATCTACACTATCTTTGGGCCTCAAAGACCCAAACTCTGGTTCTGACCGTGGGCTCGGGTATATCCCTGGCTCATGGGCCCCGGTCCTGGTCCTGGTCCGGGCCCCCCTCCTCCACCCCCAACTCCAGGGGCCAGGCTGGGCAGAGGCTGCTGCTGCATCCCAGGCATGGGCCTCTTCCCCTGGACCGCCATCTGGAGGTGGTCTGGGAGGGGCTGCCCGCGGGCCAGCATCTTGTAGGCCATGATCTGGGCCCTCAGCTGGTGGAGCTGGTTCTGGTTGAAGGGTGTGGGCCCCCCAGGGCCCCCGGTAGTAGAGGAGCCAGGGCCAGGGCCTGTGGTGGTGGTGATGGGTCCGGGACGGTTCTGTTGGCCCAGGGACTGGGGGTCCCCACTGGGGCCGTCCAGGGGCGCAGGGCCCGGGCCCTGACCCGGACCTCCAGAGGAGGAGGAAGAGGAGGAGGAAGAGGAGGAGAGGAGGGGGCCGGAGGGAGGGCCGTTGGCAGGGACCGGGCTGGAGTGGTCAGAGCCCCCTAATGGAGAGTGGTAGCCTGGAGGAGGGAGGGGGGCGGGCGAGGTAAGGGGGAGAGGAAAAGAGAAGGGGAGGGGAAGGGAGGGAGGAAGAGAGACACACACAGAGGGAGGGATAGAGCGAGTGAGGGGAAAGAGAGCCAGACGCAGGAATCAACTGTGCTAGACTTGCAGAAGAACAAACCAAAAGCCATCCTCATCCCTCACAAAACAGGGATTTACCCCTGCCAGACAGTCTGAGCAGTGCCCACCACACCCACCACACCCACCGCACCCACCACACCCACCACACCCACCGCACCCACCTTGAGAGTGCTGGTCCATGGGGCTGGGTGGGGGGCCCATGCCACTGTGCCCGCCCTGCCTCACGGGCATGCCCTTCATCTGGGTGAAGCGGGTCTCCTCACTCACGCCCTTCTCGTGCATGCCCTCCATTGGCTGTGGACAGACACACATGACACACACGTACATCTTAATCATGGCAACTTCAGCATTGGCAATAACCGCAAGAGCAGAGTTTAGGAGCTCTTTGATGATGTCACTGGGTGAGGTTAGTCACTGTGTGCATGAGGCACGCCCTGTGTGGTACTGATGGGCGGACCTGCTTGTCATTTGAAAAGTTGAAATATCACACCAGACTTTGAAACTTCAACTGAACTTATAGAGCATAATATTTTTGGATTCACATGCTCTCTTCTTGAGATGTTTTTGTGCCGTGGTCGTTTAGGAAATATTGACCAAACTGTTTTTAATACTGAAAAGTTTGTTACTTTAAAGGCATTCGATCCTATGAAAAAATCCCATGACAGGCAGACGCTGTAAAACTAGCATCTTGTAAGCCTGTTAATACTGGCTCATATCAGAGTTCATCTGGCAAAGTACCCCAGTCAGCTTCCTTACTTTGTGCAGAGGGTGCATGCTCTCCTGGGAGTAGCTGGAGGACCCAGGCTGGGGCCCGGGGTGGCCCCCGGAGGGAGGCCCCGGGCTGGGCCCCATCATGCTGTGTGAGGAGCCTGGTGAGGGCCCAGGGCTGGGCCCCAGCATGGCCCCAGGAGAGGGCCCTGGACCTGGGGAGGGACCCGGACGAGGGGTGCCCCCCATGGGTGGGTCAGGGGCGGACATCTTCTTGTTATCAGACGGATAGCAGAGACATCTGAGAAGAGAGAGGGATGGGATACGTTAGCATGATCTACTTTGTTCAACTCGAATTTCTCTCAAATCAATATTGAAGAATACGTTTGGTGGGGCCAAAGCTTGCATTCGCTTACAAATAAGGTGGCAATGATGACACATTTCATATCAAGCAGCCCTACTACAATATCGAGGCAGGCATTGAGAATTACCTGTAGGAAACTGTAATGATAATTAAATCTAATTCATAAATCCCCCCCCCACCCCCCCCTCATCTGGATCTCCCACCCTCGCGCTGCAGGGCTGCACCAAATTACTTGCAGCGCGCAGTCACCGCTGCACTGTGATTACAGCTCTAGCACTTAATCGTGAACTTGAGACGGGAAAATGCAGTATGCAGCCAGTGATATTCTTTGTAGGCTAAGCACTACATGGAAGGGAATCCCGATTAATAAAAACAAGGGGAATGGCGGACTGTGCTTGTGCTACGACACTTACCAGCATTAACAAAACGCTCTCCAATATAAATTGCGGCCTTTGTCTTGCTTAAAGATATATGAAAGACGGCGCGACTGTAAGAAGGCTATACTCACCCGCTTAGTTAGTACAGAATATGCCTTGATGAGTTGATTTGATTCAGAGACGTGGCTCGAGCGCCCCCCCTTACCGTTCCTATGATCGAGTGTCGAGTCACGTCTACGCAAAAAGCGCATGCGTGCGCAGCGGTAGTACTGTATTGTGCACATACTGTACTCTAAATTATGTTTTTATTCGACCACAACCACTGTCATTTGTCAACTGTGTATGTTTTTCAGTATGCTAGTAACTATTGAAGTAGCCAAGACTGATGACTTATTGCCGCCATAAGTGACGAGAAATCCACAGTGAAGGACATGGAAACCAGATCAAACTTTATTAACCTTTCTTGCAGCCGTTTATGCAAATTATGTACATGAATATTGTGGGCCAGTAAGACAAACTTCAGACATGTCACGCTGGAGATGAGAACTCTTCACTTCAAATTAAAGTCAAATATATGCTCTTCTGGGAATCACACATGAAAGACTGATGAATGTTGGTGTTGACATGGCTCTTCTCCAGAACTTTCATCCCAGACACACATACCACACTCCAGTGTATGACGACATGATGCCTTTCTACAAATATAAGTCGTAAACTATCTCACTAACGTCTGTTTGTCTGTTTGAGTTCATAGGGTCCCATTCCAAACGATGAAAACAGTTCCCTTCCTTCCACGCTTCCTTAAGAGTAACGGTTCATCGATCCGATTGGTTAAATCCCGTCCTCTCCGACCCAGCTGTGACCTATCCCGTCACGCGTGTGAGATCCGTGACTCCTCAAAACGAGGGCAGAAGGAAGACGATCCTAAAGAAGAAAAGAACCGACCCTGCTCCGCATCCCCCTTCCAGTTCTCCAGCTTCTCGTTAAGACTACAGGAGGGATAAAGAACCTTCTAGTGTCATGAGATGAAGGGGTGCGCCAGGTTTCCTGTAAGGAGCAAAGCGTGCAGCACCTCAGTGAGAACACTGCAGAGTCTGGGTAAGGGGGTACAGTCAGAGTCTGGGTGAGGGGGTACAGTCAGAGTCTGGGTGAGGGGGTACAGTCAGAGTCTGGGTGAGGGGGTACAGTCAGAGTCTGGGTGAGGGGGTACAGTGTCTGGGTGAGGGGGTACAGTCAGAGTCTGGGTGAGGGGGTACAGTCAGTGTCTGGGTGAGGGGGTACAGTCAGAGTCTGGGTGAGGGGGTACAGTCAGTGTCTGGGTGAGGGGGTACAGTCAGTGTCTGGGTGAGGGGGTACAGTCAGTGTCTGGGTGAGGGGGTACAGTCAGTGTCTGGGTGAGGGGGGTACAGTCAGGTCTGGGTGAGGGGGTACAGTCAGTGTCTGGGTGAGGGGGTACAGTCAGAGTCTGGGTGAGGGGGTACAGTGTCTGGGTGAGGGGGTACAGTGTCTGGGTGAGGGGATACAGTCAGTGTCTGGGTGAGAGGTACAGTCAGTGTCTGGGTGAGGGGGTACAGTCAGTGTCTGGGTGAGGGGGTACAGTCAGTGTCTGGGTGAGGGGGTACAGTCAGTGTCTGGGTGAGGGGGTACAGTCAGTGTCTGGGTGAGGGGGTACAGTCAGTGTCTGGGTGAGGGGGTACAGTCAGTGTCTGGGTGAGGGGGTACAGTCAGGTCTGGGTGAGGGGGTACAGTCAGTCTGGGTGAGGGGGGTACAGTCAGTGTCTGGGTGAGGGGGTACAGTCAGAGTCTGGGTGAGGGGGTACAGTCAGTGTCTGGGTGAGGGGGTACAGTGTCGGGTGAGGGGGTACAGTCAGTGTCTGGGTGAGGAGGTACAGTCAGTGTCTGGGTGAGGGGGTACAGTCACTGATTCAGTGGTTCTGCTTCAGGTAAAGAGGAGGACTTGCAGCCGGGGGCCAGAGAGAAGACGAGGAGGAGGAGATGAGGTCTTCGTGTTACAGGCCTTTGTGTTCTTATATATATATATATATATATATATATATATATATATATATATATATATACACACACACACACACACACACAATATATATATATTTGTACGTATGTGGCCTGGAGGTAAGGGAGAATAGTTGACATGAAGACATATAGACACAGCAAAGCTTTTCTGCTGGGTCAGATCTCAATTTAAAGACTTACAGAAACAGGCAAGGTGCGACTCTGAAACAGGATATTCCAGTGTCAATAGCTTCTTAGCTCTACGGTAGTATTCTCGATGGTAGTGCAACTGGCAATAACAACCGCCTTGATAACCTTAATAGAAAATGAAACATGGGGAAAATGGTGTAGGTCAACAATACAAACACACAATGCCCAGGTTTGAATATACCAATGAATGAATCCTCCCATTCCCTACTTCCTTCAAGGTCATCTCTATTTTGACATGGTCGGATGCGACAATAATTCACTCTGCACAGCTGCAACCAATCAAGTCACACGAGCACTTCAAGGAAGTACAAAAAGGCATTCCTCTTAAAAAGGATTCAAACTCAACCAAGCACTCCAAAATAGATAATTTCCCCACTCCTTGGGAGTAAATGATTACACACAAAAGAGGGGGAGTGTTTAACAGAAGTTGCAAAAGTAGTGTTGCAAGTCGAAACAAGAGCCAATGACTAAGCCTGGAAGATAAATGCTAAAAGGGGGTAGGGAAGGGTGAGGTAAACCTGGCAACTCATTACGTGTTGTGGTGCAATGGATGTAGGAATGCAGACAAGAGCATTAAGACGTGAAGTGGTAAAAGGGAGACTTGCGGAGTCACAGTACCCGATGCCACCAGGGTATATAGTGTGCATGTGTAGCGTATCTAGCGTACCATCATACCACCATCCTAACAGAGCACGGTGGGGTGGATGTGGGGATCCTCCGTACGTTAGGGGATCCTTGGCATGACGAGTGACCCAGCACAAGCACGGGCACACGACGTCACACACACACACACACGCGCCCATGCACACACCCACACAGAGTACTTCATATAAAATCTATAAATTAATGCCCCCCCCACCACCCCTCCCCTCCCAAACGAAAATGCCAAGAAACCCATGTGAAGCCCAGGCCTCAGCAGAGTACAGGCAGATCAAAACAGCACAAAGCCTTTTCCCAGAGGCCTTTAACAGCAGGAGCTACATCCAGCGTCTACGGCGTTTCTCTAGAACACCACACACACGTCCCCCATCCCGGCCTATCGGTGTGTTCCAGTCGCGTCGGACGCAAAGAAGTACCAGATGACACCCGGCTTCGACAATCTAGGAGATCCGTTCCGGAACAAACGGGGAGGTGAGAGGTCAAGCCGGGTGTTTCCGGAAGGACCGGACGGTCCGATTTAATGCCGACGTGAATGCCGCGGTGTGTGACGACAGCGTGACGGAAACATACCCCCCCCCCGCTGAGTGGACGACGCTGTGTCCGTTGTGAGCTGCACGCAGAGAAAAACCCCCCATTCAGAATCCATCCCCCTGGAGAGAGAGAGCGCCCTCTTCCGCCCTCTGGTGGTAGGGACGCGGGACTGCACCCGACCCCGCTCCGGAACGACTTGAGGCGCGTCTCACAGGAAGACAAATTCGTCAGCGCTGCCCCGGGTGTGGTTCCGGGTCAGCTTCCCCGGGGGCGGGGGCAGGATGTGAGTGGGGGGTTCGGGGGGGGAGCTGCTGTCCTCATCCAGTCCGTAGTCCTGGCCCCGGCCCTCCACGAAGGTGAAGATGGGGTACTTCTCCATGGAGGACGACAGGGCCTGAGAGACAGGGGCGAGAGAGAGAGAGAGACAGAGAGACAGAGGGACAGAGGGACAGAGGGACAGAGAGAGAGAGAGTGAGACACAGGGTCAGGCAGAGAGAGAGAGAGAGAGGGTGACTGGACGGTGAACATGCATTTCCCCGGAAACACGGTGCCTGTTTCAACCGCTTTGACCATCTGACTTGTGAATTGTATCATTATAGAAATCTACCACACAGAGACAAGATGGATAATATACTGCATATTGGAGATACAAGAGATATGATACTGTATATACTGGAGATACAAGAGATATGATACTGTATATACTGGCGATACAAGAGATATGATACTGTATATACTGGAGATACAAGAGATATGATACTGTATATACTGGAGATACAAGAGATATGATACTGTATATACTGGAGATACAGAGATATGATACTGTATATACTGGAGATACAAGAGATATGATACTGTATATACTGGAGATACAAGAGATATGACACTGTATATACTGGAGATACAAGAGATATGATACTGTATATACTGGAGATACAAGAGATATGATACTGTATATATTGGGGATAGGAGAGCTGGTGAGGCCCCAGGCAGGCGGTCGGCACCCACCTCGCTGACAGCAGAACACAGAGACTCAAAGTCCTTCTTGTTCCTGGCGTAGAAGCCGATGGTGCAGCTGGGGTCCATCTTGCTGAAGGGCATCTTCCTAGGAGCGCTGCAGTGGAAGGACTTGAGGGAGGGAGAGAGACATAGAGAAGGAGAGGGAGAGGGAGGGAGGCGTGCGAGAGAGAGGAAGAGAAAGAGAGAAGAAGGAATGCGAGAAAGAGAGGGAGAAGGAGCGAGAGAGAGAGAAGGATAGAGGAGAAGGAGCGAGAGAGAGAGAGAAGGATAGAGAAGAGAGCGAGAGAGAGAGAGAGAGAGAGAGAAAGAGAGAAAAAAAAAGAGAGGCGAAGACAGACACACACTGTTATGAAAAAACAGACGGGAATTGCACAAGATCACAGCCTGACCTGAGGCAGTGAACACACAATAGGTCAGTCATAAGCACGGAGACAAAGTTCCAAAGTACACGACAGACGACGACAGCTCCAATACTGGAACTTCGACACAGAGCCAAGTGTTACCTCAAGTGAAAAGTGTTCTTGCCTCACGTCGACCACTGACTGGCAGTAGTGAGGGTCCAGATACAGCAGCTGTTCATCTGAAGAAAACCAGGAAGAGGGGCGGGAGGAAGGGGGAGTTAGCCAATAGGAAGCCACTTAAATCAGGAAGTAAGAGTCGGGGTTCTCACCTTGGTAGCCAATGAAAAAGAGGGAATGTTTGGGTTTGCCCCCAATGATCCCGATGCAGCAGTCCAATTTGAGAAGTTTCTAGAAGCAGCGAGAGGGGAAATATGTGCTGTTTTCATATATGTTTTCATGTGAATGTGTTTTTACTTGTGATAATTACTGTACACGCAATTCATTTTGTGTAATAATCCATATAGGGCCCTAGAGTGTGTGTGTGTGTGTGTGTGTGTACAAACCTTCACACACTCGATGTAAGAGGGGTTCAGAGACTCCCCGCCCAGCCGTACTGGGACCAGTATGATGACAGACTTCCAGCCTGAACTGGTGACGGGGTCAGACTGGGGTGAGGACAGGTCACACAAACACGCTACATCTTCTATGTACACTGGAGAAAACACACACACAAACACACAAAACACACAAATAATTACCTTTCAGCATAAATGCCCCGGGGGGCTTTTTTCAGATGCTGTCCCTAGAAAAACCTCACGTGTGTGTGTGTGTGTGTTTAATGACCCCCGATTCTGAGAAAGCCCAGCACAGCACGAGCTGAGAGAACAGGTCTGGTGCGTCACGCTCACCTGTGCAGTCCTGAGCAACGTACACAGTCAGGTTGGGCACCTCTACGGTCCTGGCCACCGCTTTCCTAGGAGAACACAGGACAAGGTCGGCATCGAACACACCGGAAACAGACGCAGTGTCCCTCCCCTCGACATCCACAAACGACCAGCGCTCCGGGACACATCGTTTATGAACTCTCACCACGTGGATGTTTCGTAGCGTAACCGTGCCTACCGTTCTAGTGTTAGCGCTACATCAGCCTCTTACCTCAGGATGTGTGCCACCACCGAGGGGCCGTACCAGTCCCCGGCCTTCTTCCCACAGCTCCTCCCCAGCTCCACCAGCTGGTGCACCCCGAAGGGCGCCAGGGGCTGGTCCCCGAACCAGGTGACCACCAGCCGGTGCAGGGGCTCGGCCTGCCGGTCTCGCCCGGACTCGGGCCTCTTCTTCTGGGCGCGCTTGGACGCCGGGTCCCCCGACGGGCTCTTCTGGGGGGTGCCGGGGCGCAAGCCCCAGGAGGGGATGGGGACCCCGCCGGCGCGGGACGGCGAGCGCGGCCTCAGCACCTCGAAGTCCACGTCGGTCAGCTGCTGGCTGTCGGGCCACGCCCAGCCTGCGCGGCACACGAGCAGTAGAGAGAGAGAGAGTGTGAGCGGCGTGTGTGTGAGAGAAACAGAGAGAGAGAGAGAGAGACAGAGAGAGAGAGAGAGAGAGAGATAGAGAGAGAGAGAGAGAAAGTGTGTGTGTGAGAGAGAAACAGAGAGAGAGAACGAGAGAGAGAGAGTGTGTAGAGAGCAGAGAGAGAGAAAGTGTGTGTGTGAGAGAAACCGAGAGAGAAACGTGTGTGGTGAGAGAGAGAGAGAGAGACAGTGTGTGTGTGTGCGACAGAGCGAGAGCAAGTGTGTGTGTGCGAAGAGAGAGAGAGAAACGTGTGTGTGTGTGCGAGAGAGCGCGAGAGAGCGCAGCGCGTGTGTAGCGCGAGCAGAGCGACGAGAGAGAGAGAGAGAGAGAGAGAGAGAGAAAGAGCCAGCGAACGGACAGCTCCCCCTCACTAGCTAGCGTTGGGCTCACCGGTGGGCAGCAGGTGGACCAGCAGCCCCTGGGCCAGCAGCATCTGCCCGCTGCGCAGCATGCAGCCCCAGCCACAGTCTGTGGTCCAGCTGGAGCCGTCCAGCAGGGGGAACTCCCTGCGGTACGTCAGCCACAGGCGGGACACGAAGGCCAGCCGGAAACGCTCCACCTCATCTGGAGGAGGGGGACGGGGGATACAGAGAGAAGAAGAAGAAGACAAAAAGGGAGGGGTTATTCTTTCGTTCTTTCCATGTATCCATTCATCGATCCGCACAAACATTCCACTTTGATGTGATCCGGAATCGGCGTGCCTGTGTCACCCACATCACCCGGAGCCGGAAAAACATATCAGTCATGCTTTTTCTTTCTTTTCTTTCTGTGGATGAGTGCGATGGAGGAAGAAGGAAAGTTCCCACACATACTTCTCTCAGGCCTCAGTCTTTACCTTCACTGTTTAGCAAATATGTGTGTCCCAGGACGGTCACTTCGGAGGACTTGTTGAACGTTGTTTTAGACTTGACCAGCCAGCCTGATGTGGACAGAGAGAGAGAGAGAGAGAGGAGAGAGGGAACTGTTAGTTCTAGGGAGCTATTTTAATGACAAACTCCGGCGAAGGTTAGTCATGTATATTTTGGAAAACATTTGACACGCTCCGTCTCCGTGGGTCTCGCCATGGAACTGTCCTTTCTGACACACACACGCGCACACGCAGGACCACACGCCAGGTAAAGTCTCTGGATCCACCCACCGTACTTGACGTTGTTGAAGGCCGACATCAGCTTGGCTTTGAGCTTGTCCACCTCGTCGGGCTCTCCGTTGCGGGGGGGCGCTGCCCCCGGGCTCCAGGGGCTGGGCCTGGGGCCCCGCCATGTCCAGGGGCTCCTCCTGGCCCACTCCCCCCACATACTGAGCCGCGCTGGGGGACACAGAGTTCATGGCTCAGGCTTTACAGCTGGACTATGGAGAACCTCATTGCAATAGAGATCTAAGGGAAGGAGAGAGGGAGAGGGGGAGAGGGAGGGGGGGGGAGAGATGAAAGCCCATCACACACCGAGAGTGAAACAATAAGAGACAGTAAGACTGAGAAAGCCCAGTGTTACTCAGTTCATGGAGAATAGATGGCCAATTGTGTTGTCAGCTGTACTGAAAGTGTTCCACTTCTTCTTTTTTGAGAAAAGGAAAATAACTTAAGTCTAATCAGAGCAAGTGTAAAAAAAAATACAGGTTTTCTCCGTTTAATTCCCAAAAGTGTATCCGAGGACAAAACCAGCTATGCTAGATATCAACATGCTTACAGTAAATCACTCCCCAACAACTTCCATGACAACAATTCCTACTTCTGACTTCTTGAAGGACTTCGGGCCATGTTACTCACAGTGCAAAATATTGTCTTCCTTGTCTACCATAACACTTTCCCTGTTTTCTCTCGAACCACTGGGAAGCAGTATGAATGGAGCACTATTATTAACAACAGTAGGGGAAACATTTATTCCACGAACAGTCACGTGAGCAGTGTGACAAGGAAACTGTAAAATATGTGGCTGAAGTCATGAATGACACTATGTACTTGCCGTCTTCGTTTAAATGACTAGAATAATGTGTCTGTTCGGAGTCACGTTGTGCTCAAAACGTCAACTTATTCTAAGCATCACGCGCTTCATGTCAAGTAAATAGCAAGGTTATCTACTGCTGACCATGCCATGGTCACTGCAGTGACAGTCGATTGCTAGACTGACATAAGGCTTTTTCACGTTAACTCAGAGACATCACATGAGGCGTTCCAAAGTAGCTTTCGTCTGAACATGCTTTATATTTTAACTGAAAGTATACAAATCAGAGATCATAATGATATCGGCTCCACAACTGTTCCGCTCTCAATAAGCAAATGATAGCTGTTTAAGGCAGCCAGACTAAATAGCTAACAGTTACAGTACAGTACACATCAAGCGCCTTTAGCTACAGATTCAAGAAAGGATCATTATTAGCTAGCCTAGGTATATCAAAGAATTAGGCTACCTTACCTGGCCATGTTAGAGGGTATGTCCTCAGGCTTACATTAAAGTCAGTCTAGTACTTAAGTACAAGTCTGTGTTGTTTTGACTAGCACTACTGTAGCTAGCTAACGGTAGCTAGCAAACTAGCAGGTCTGATTCTATAATCCAAAGAGCTGCAAGCTTATGTCCAGGCAATTTCGTTAAAATGCAGAAATCATCGAAGCTACGAGTTAGGAAAGTCGTGATGCAGCCGACACATCTTTCAATGTGTGTCTCAGCGGTTTCTCATGGATCCAAACCCGCAGACATTACGTTAGCTACCTTCACTTCCTGTTGTCCTTCCCTTCAGAAGGCATTAACCAAATGATTGGTTAATCTGCTAAACACCGATTGGTTACAATTGTATCAGTAGGACGTGCCACAACATTCATTGGTTTATATTTTAGTGATTACATAACGTCTGACGTCCCTGCCTCAGTGAATGAAATAAAGGTCATGTAGTACGTGCTTGCAAAGAGTGGGAACAGACCTAAGGAATGAAGTTAAATATTTACATTCAGAATTTTCATGAATGACTGTCATCCTGAGGCATCATCAGTTCACAGAATGACAATAAACGTTGGGTTACTTCTCAGAATTTTATTACACATACTGCACTTCAGGTGTCTGCATTTAACTTACATCTATTAAAACAAAAGTGCCCCAGAATACAAATAAATACATTTCGAGAGTAAATAGAAAGGAGGAATGTTATTATACTGTCTTTAAATTAAACTATCAAAAATCATGGGAGTGACTAGTACAATTTATCGTTGTGGTCTTCCTGAACAAATGGGATTGGTTGATTTGTGTCATAAGGTATATTTCCTTTTTCTTAAAGCTCATCAATAACTAAAGACCAAACAAGTATACTTGTAAATGAATAATTTAAGTTTGAAAATAAAGTGCATTTCATTCCACTCCTCTTAATCATGATAAAGATTCCAGGTAGCAATATTTACCAACAACATATTAAATGTATCTCTACATTTGCCATTTATCTTAAAAACGCATACCGTTACATGTACACGAGTGGTGTGCCGGACCATTCCTTAATAAGTGTACTTTGTCATATATTATGACCTAGATAACACAACCCAAACAACTGATGCTTCTTTCATCATATAACGCAACAAAGCTCATTGTTGAAGGTTGTCTATATTATATATGATAAAAAACGTTGTCTTACTCCATTTTATAAGGTAGAACTAACAGTCACATAAGAACAATTGAGAGAAACTCTGAACAGTTACTAATACAACGATAAAATGGAATGATTCCTTCATATTTGATAATCACGGTCAATATTCCAGTTCCTGTACCAAAACATAAAGTATGCATATTCAATAACACACTACTCCTAAATCTATCCTGCGATATCAATGACTTTGACCTAACACAACAAACTGTAGCTCTCTCCGATATAATGTAGTGATAAAGTCCATTTTGCTACAGACATTACATGGTATCACATTAAACAATTATAATTGTATACCACAAGAGGGCAGTATTGTTTCAGACACACAATCTGCCTATTGAATAATAGCCAAAATGCATGAGAACTTGCATATCGCCATTAAAATGTTTCACTCCCAATTTTGCACTGTAAACGATTTCTTGAGACAAATTTAAACAGGTGATACCTGTCATCGACGGACCAATCATCTTTTCTTTTTTTTTGCCAGTCATTTGCATAAGTGTGTATGAGGGTCGAGGAAACATAGAGGTGAGTCGTAATGGGATGGAACTCTTGCACAGTGGGATCTTAGCAGATGTATCACTACACAGTCAATTGAAAAACCACAGAGGATTTCTTCGACGCCAAAGGGAAACATAAGACTATGTAATATGAAAAAAGGGTGGATAGAAAAAATGTCGAGTCATACAGTGGGTCCCATACCTGACATCGAACGAGAAGAAAAACGATTTTAGCCAATCAGCCCTTTTTAACCTACAGTCATGACAGTCAATATGCTACATCCATTTCCACCTTCATTCACTTTTTGGTTCAAAATTAAATTGTCATGTAAGCATGCCCGCAACTTGACGCTAGGACGAGAGGGTAAGAGTATAAATAGTTCTGTATCTAGAACATCTTTCCATTTTACAGATATTTACAGTCGTGTCTTCGCTGAACTAGTACGATTTGATGGTCAGGTAGAAGAGGATTGTTCCCAGTTCAACAGAAGTGAAGATTTGATTGGATGTTGAATGTGGTCTGTTTCTGTCTCAGCTGGGTTTCTGATACCTGTCTTCCAACTGAGCGATCATCCCATGTGGACGTGGAATGGGACTGCTCCTGTAGTCTGCCAGCCCCCACACACACACATACACACACACACACGCACATACACGCACATGCACACACACAACTATCAGGATCTGGATTTAAATGCAGGAAATCAGCTCTGCTGATGCAACTAACTCCTGGTATTGTGTGTGTATTTTGTGTGTGTGTGTATTGTGTGTGTGTGTGTAGCTGTCTAGGCAGGCCTGTGTTGGCCCTCCTGTGCTGTAGAGATAAGCGCCTGGGCTGGACTCTGTCAGACCAGCTTTCACTCTGAAACAGGAACTCTTTATGCACCGCAGTCTTCGAGAACCGCTGAGAATACACTCAAGGTTATCCCGCCCCCGCCCCCTCGATTTCACGGCGGTTTCCAACAGCGTTCGCCGACAGAATGCAGAATGCGGCGATGCAAATCAACTGAGAGTGAGGGGATTCAGTGCATGTGAATATCAGGCTAGTTGTCTTGATTGTATGTTGTTGTTTTCGTTTGCCCCGTTAAGTTAAGTGCATCTCACGGTTTGATTGTGCCTCCCGTTTGACCTCAGCTGTCCTGCGATTGGCTGAGACAGAAGTGGTTTGGTCGCCATTGGTTACTGTGGTAGTGTAGAACTGGATTTGGTATTCACAGTATTCAGCATGTATTGATCGGTAAAGCACTTTTCGCTCCTTTTTTTCCCAAACAACAAACTCACGCACGTACACACACACACACTTCAATACATGCATTCACACACACACACAAATAATTATCTAATACATCATGTGGAGCATCTTCTTATACCGTATATATATATATATACTGTACAATACAAAAGGAACATACAAGCACCTTTACAATAGATTTCATCACCCACCACGGTTTTAGATTCGAGTCAATAAATACCATGTTTAGATTTTATCTTAAAGTGGAATGTTCCTTTTTTAAGTGCTTGACTTAACATTGTTCCCAAACTCCAAAAAGGCATTTTCGTTCGTCCGATCCATTTCAGTTTAGTTTCCCTTCCATTCAGACGACGGGTCCATCATTTGGGAGGAGTGTAACCTGCGGGTGCTTTCTCAGGCTGCGTGTTAGACTTGGCTGGAGCTTGGGCCACTACTGGCGGCGGCCCCTGCCGGCCTCCAGGCAAAGCCTCAGACTTTCCCACCACACTTGCCTGCTTCTCCTCAACCATCTTGGGCACGTCCTTAGCCTTGGGCCCCTCCTGGGAGCAGATCTTGATGGGGCCCAGGACGTTCTTGGCCGCAGCGGTGAGCTGGGTGACAAAGCTGGTCTTGTCGCCGGGGGAGACGGGGCGTGACCTGCAGAGGGAGGGGCCGCAGAGGGAGGGGGCGACGGCTGTGGGGGAAGGGGAGGGGGAGGGGGAGTGCTCCTCCACCACCTCCAGGCGACACTTGTCGTCCCAGTCCAGAGTTCCACGGTAGCAGTTAACGGGGCCCAGGCCCTGCCTCACCTTGCCCAGGGAGAGGGGCTGGCCGTGGGGAGGGACAGCCGGAGCCAGGGCCCTGGCTGGCAGTTTGGGGCTCCTAGACCCCAGGTCTGAAGTTCTATCATTACTCTCCCCTCCACTCTTTCTCAGGCTCTCTCCTATCCCTGGTATTTTAGATGTTTTACTCACGCTAGTTAGCCCAGAAGCTGATGATGTAGCCACGCTACCTCCTCTTTCGGGGGTAAAGGTAGTGCCCTTGCTTATACCACCACTGGGCAGGCAAGGCCTAAGAGGGCATCCCTTGCTATCTGTATCCTGCTTTGGCTCAGGTTTAACCCCTTGCTTCTCCTGGTGGTCTTTCATGCTAACGTTGTTAGCATTAGCACTAGCGGCTACCTTGGTGTCTAGTTGCTGGCCAAAAACGTTTTTCTCTGGGCCTTTTAGACCTACAAGACTGCCTGCTGCTGTCTTACTTTGGATACTGTGAGTTGTAGTTTTAGTGGATTCCACACTTGAGGATTGTAGTTTTGGACCTGAACTAGACAGCAGGCCGAAGGACAACTCACTACTTTTTCTGGCTAGGGACGACTGGGAGTCCACGGCCCCAACACGATTGGGCGATTTCTCCGACGCCGTCCTGCTCTCTCGCTCCCTCTCTCTCTCCCTCTCTCTTTCCCTCTCTCTCTCCCTCTCTCTCTCCCTCTCTCGCTCCCTCTCCCTCTCTCTCCCGGCCAGCAGGGCGTCCCGGCTCAGCGGCGACTCCTGCCTCCCCAGCTTCCTCACCGGCTTGAGCACGCCCGTCTCGGGCGTGGTGGCGGGCGAGGCGGGCGAGAGCGGCCCGGCGGAGGGGAGCGGCGGGGGGTGGGGCGGCAGGCTCTCCCCGTCCGTCTCCAGCAGGCTCTGGAGGCCCACCTCGCCGTGCAGGAAGGCGTCCTTGCGGTAGTCCGAGTGCTGGACCTCCAGGCTGTGCTTGCGCAGCGGGCCGCCCAGCCCGCCGCTCCCGCATCCCCGACTGGGTCAGCGGCGAGCCGAGCTTCTCCGCCGACTGGACGCGCTTGAGGAGGGGCGAGCGGGGCGGCTCGGCGCTCTTGGGGCGCGGGCGCACCACGGGCGGCGAGGAGTGGAGCTTGGCGGGGAAGGTCTGCGTGGTGTTGGAGCTGCCCACCGTGTGGCCGGGCAGGGGGGGCGGCGGGGACGCCTGGGTGGGGGAGGGCGTGTGGGCCAGCGGGGAGAGGGGGATGTTGCCGGCGGACTTGCAGCGGGCCGAGCGGTACTGGCGGTGGAGCTTGGGGGAGAGGCCGTGCAGGGAGCTGGGGCGCATGTGCTGCGAGGCGGCGGGGGAGTTGGGGGTGCTGGAGGCGGGGGAGGAGCTCTGGGAGGAGGCACCTGCTGCTGAGGAGAAAGAATTAGGCGAGGAGAACTGAATACAAATGGCATCAGGCATTTGGAGGGGTTCCAAGGTATGTGATGGCTGAGCCGGTTCATGTATAACTACACCTGATGGCTTCTAGGCTACAAACAGCTGCACTGACTTTCAATATTCCTAACCTAGTTAATACTTTGTTCTCGTGTGTAAATGTCACCCTCTAACCCACCCCGACCCCGGCCCAGTACTGACCCAGATAAGACGTCTCCGGGGTCGACCTGTAGCCCTGTGTCGGGGAGCGGGCCGACAGACTGTGTGTGGGCGAGCCAGGTAGACTGTCACTGGAGGAGAGAGAGCGGTTGAGGGAGGACAGGCTGCGGCTGGTGTGGAGCAGGTTGGACTGCTTGGTGATCTTCCTGAAGAGGGAGTTGCGCTTTTTACTGGGGGGGGGGATGGAGGGAGGAGAGGGGGGAGGGAGGAGAGGGGGGAGGGAGTGAAAAAGGGGGAGGAAGAGGAGGGAATAGATCAACGGACGGAAGCGAGAAAACTCACAAAAATACCGCAAAAATGCACATCGAAAAACACAATCACGACCGTTGACGGTTTTACACGCATTCCCGACACGCACGCAAAACAGACCTGGTAGAGAGGGACCTATTAGAGAATACCCCACCTGTGAGCCTGCGCTACGTCATACCTCTCCTGGCCTTCCTTGCCCGGAGTCCTCTTGGTGCGCCGGGCCATCTTACACTTGTAGCTGGCCTTGCGGGCCGGGCCCACCTTGATGGAGGTGTTCTCGAACGGAGTGGTGGTCACGGTCACCTTGTTACCACTCTGGGGAAGTATGGACACTGGGTAAGGGTTCCACCAGGGGACCACTGGTCACACACACACACAACACTGTTTACACACACACAACACTGTTCACACACACACACACACAACACTGTTCACACACACACACACCACTGCTGCGTCGAAGTGGGGGAGGGGGGAGTGGGGGAGTGGGAGTGACCATCCAAGGCCCCAATGGGGGTGCCTCGAATAGCTTTGAATGTACATTTGTTGAATAAAACCCCCCAGATAATACCACAATAAAAAGAGTTAAGTAGTGTTGTATTAATTGTCTATGGTGGTGGTGGGGGGGGAACTCCTGAGACGTCACCTTGAGAATGAGCTCCACCACCTCGGTGTGCACCAGCCCGTGGACCGTCTCTCCGTTCACGTGGGTGATGAGGTCACCGGCGCACAGTCCCCGCCTCCTGGGCGGGGTCCTTCGTCCTCCACGTGCTGGACCAAACACACAACTGGACCAAACCACACAACCAAACGTTGAGGGACCAACGGGAATCTTCCGGGGGTCACAAATCGAGTCCCATAGGTTCCTCGCGGTCTTAAGTCCCGCCCCCCCCCCGCTCACCCAGACGATGTGGTGGACGCTGTAGACGTCCGTGTCGCCCATGTAGACGCGGATGGCGCGCAGCGTGAAGCCGTACTTCTTCCCCGAGCGCTGGATGGTGATGGGCGAGCGCAGCACGCTAACCGCCGGGCAGAAGTCCCGGCTGGGGGAGGAGTCCCGTGACGAGGGGTTGGAGGAGAGCGAGCGGGGCGACATGGGGCTGGCCAGCGGGGAGCTGACATGCTGCTCTACTGTGTGGGGGGGGGAAGGGAGAGGTGACATCAAGATAACATGAAAAAAAACGTGTTAGTTAAACGAACCCCCTAAGACAAGCATTTCGCATAACCAATAGCGCAGCATAGGCGTGGAGCTAATGCCGCGCACCACACACCACACGCCGCAAGCTAACAGGCTAATACCACGCACCACACGCCACAAGCTAACAGGCTAATACCACGCACCACACGCCACAAGCTAACAGGCTAATACCACGCACCACACGCCACAAGCTAACAGGCTAATGCCACGCACCACACGCCGCAAGCTAACCGACAACAACATCACTGTCTCAGGAGCTCTGCAGCGCTGACTCTGCGTTCCGTCTCCTCTCACCTGCTGGTATGATGACCGACAGCGCCGTCGCCGACGCCGACTTGATGACCTTGTTGCCGGCGCGCGAGTTGCGTTTCTCTCCGTCTCCGGACATCTGCTGGTGTCTTGCCCGACGCAACACCAGGTCGTTGGTCGCCCTCGGCCCCAAGGGATCGTACGTGGGCGTGGCTATGTCCCGATTGGCCGAGGCGGGTCCTGGGGTGGTGGCGGGGGTGGTCGTAGGGGCTGGGCGTGTCGACTGGGTCTCAGCGGTTTGTCTGAGGGTTTGAGGATACAGTGGTTGAAGTAGGCAAACGAGTATAAAGAATGACAGACTGTGTCTCCTCGTATCCACGCGAGCAAGCGAATGTGTTCCCTCTCCTTCTCGCCCCCTCCCTTCTTTTCTCCACCTCCCTTCATCCCCCGCAGCGCTCCCTGACAGTTCTCACCCCGTCACCCCTTCCGTCTTTCACTTTCTTCTCTCTCTCTCTTATTCTTTCTTCTACACACACACGCCTCCCCTCCCCTCACCTCCCACCCCCAGCCTCACCTCCCCCCCACCCCCCCTCCCTCTCCCAGCCTCCTCTCCCCCCAGCCTCACCTCCCGTGCCCCCCTCCCTGAAGGTGTTGCGGTGCTCCTGGGGGAAGCAGGGCGAGGGGGCGCCGTCCAGGGACGTGCCCCGCGCCTTGACGGGCGTCTGGCGGGTCAGGGGGTCCGGGTCGCCCTCCGGGGGCGAGGCGAAGCGGTGCGTGTCCATGAGGGCAGAGAAACGGCGCCGGGCACCCAGGGGCGGGCTGGAGTCTCCCTCCGAGTACAGAGACTCAGAGCAGGACAGGCGCTTCCTAGAGAGGGTGCGGGCGGGGGAGACGGGGAGGACAAAATGGCCGCCTTCAATCACAAAGCTCATTGTAGGGAAATATCTGTCGGGGCGACAGCATGATACAGTTTGGTCTAGTGTTCCGAATGCGGATTTGACCCTATTTCTCTGAACAACTACAAAAAATGATGACGCTATAACGCCAACGACAAGCCTCAGTTTCTTTAGGTTCTCTTTGGGGGCGACCCCGTGAAGGATCGTCAACAGGAAGCTGCTAAGCAGCCTGACACCTGCGTGTGAGAGCTGGATGTGGCAGCCCGTGCGTCGCGCTCAGCTGTAAGAAGTGCGATTGAGCAGGTCTGTTGTTGACTCGAGTGAGTTTGAGCATATTTGTCATTTGAGACCGGCGCAAGGACGGGTACATACAGTTCCTGGGCCTGATTCTCTCCATTGTATATGACAGATAGACACAGGCATAAGCAGAAATACAGACAGGCAGGGGAACAGAAAGACAAACACACCCCCTCCCTCCCCCCCTCCCTCCCTCCCCCCTCTCTCTCCCCTCCCTCCCCCCTCCCTCCCCCCTCCCTCCCCACTCACATCTCCGGGGAGCCTGTCCTCCAGCTCTTGTCCCTCATGGTGAGGCTGCCCAGGCTCTCCCTCTTGGACACCCTGTCCTCCCTGGGGCCCTTGTGCTCCCGCCGGGTCACCGACGGGGCCTTCTGCTCCAGCTGGGACAGGTGCTCCATGCTGCTGTACACCTGCAGGGGGCGCCACAGAGACAGGGGGGGGGGTTACACTCATACAAAGGGGCGGAGTTTGGGTGTGGGGTGGGGAACTAAATGTTTAACACTCTTTATGTGATGGTAATCAAATATATTAGCTTTAACAGAACAATTATCATCTGAGACTAACAGCAGGATCGGTGTTAACATAATAAGGTAGGATGTGCACGCTTCATATGCACATACGTACACACACACGCCGGTAAACACACACACACACAACAAAGATACGAATAAGACGTAGAACTAAATCGTGTGTGTGTGTGTGGGGGAGCGTAGCCTAGGAACAAGAACAGTTAAAAGGGTAGCACAACAGTGTGCCATGGTAACAGTGTGCCATAGTAACGCCGGCGACAGCAAAGACACCAACGAACGACACACTTAGATAATGACAATAATTGCTGCGATAAGATTCCTCTGTGTTAACTCTGTATGGAGGCTCTGTGCGTTTACCATTGAACCTAAACTGTTATATCTGAACGGCAAGTGACGTTCAGCGTCGGTCTTCTCAATACTTTTGCGGTGAATTACAAAAGAGTGAATGGCCAGGACGACGGCTCTATGCAGTCATACTTCGCTGAACCGCGAGGCAGAAGTGTCTCTGTTAGTGTAGTGTTTCAAGTGTACTCTTCACCCGTGAATATGCAGAGTGTTTCTGCACACGTGCTGTGTGTGTTTGTGTCATGCATATACACTGTGTGTGTGTGTTTGTGTCATGCATATACACTGTGTGTGTGTGTGTTTGTGTCATGCATATACTGTTTGTGTGTTTGTGTGTGTTTGTGTCATGCACATACTGTGTGTGTGTGTGTTTGTGTCATGCACATACTGTGTGTGTGTTTGTGTGCTTGATTTCCATGCTTGCTCTTTACAAGGCCACTCAACTGTCTCCAACAGTGTAGTGGTGCAGGAGCTAGCACCCAGGGTGACTGAACAGCTCTTTCACACACACCACTCACGCTACCACACACTATCACACACACACACACACACAGCACTATCACACACACACACACACACACACACACACACACACACCACACACACACACACACACAAACATCCACACTCACTCTGAGACCCCCCCCCCACACACACACACACACACTGATGAGTGGGGGGTAAGCAGCATGTATGAAGGGTGTGAAGGATGGTCACGGGAGAGAGAGCACTAAAAAGAGAGGAAGGAGAGAGCGAGAGAACATCAAAGATGGACGGCGGTTGATGAGAGGGGAAACGGAAGGTGAGAGCGAGCGATGGGATGAACCCCTCGAACCAAGGTCAGATTAAATGAAAAAGAGAGAAAGAAAGAAGGAGGTCAGACAGTCCTGGATAAAAGAGCTGACTGAAAAAAGAAAAAAAAAGTGATAGAGAGAGAAGAGAAGAGAGAGAGAGAGAGAGAGAGAGGGACAGAGGGAATAGGCAGTCAGCAGGAGGTGAGAAGAGAAGGCAGATCAGAAAGAGAGAGGGAGATAGATGAGGGTGTACAGACTGTCTGGCGAAAGTGTGTAAAAGGAGAAGGCACCCAGAGGTGAGAAGAGACAAGACAGAGAGAGATAGAGAGAGAGGAGAGATAGAGAGAGAGGAGAGACAGAGAGAGGGAGGGGATGAAAGAGACAGAGAGCCTTGAAAGAGAGAGGGGAGAGCTTTGCATAGACAGAGAGAAGAAAGAGACAGAAAGAGAGAGAGAGAGAGAGACAGGGAGAGGAGGAGAGAGCGAGGCGTGTGCACCGGGGCCCCTCTGACCTTGCTGAAGCGGGGCGAGCAGGACGAGAACTGTCTGATCTCCACCGGCTCGTCGTCGTTGGTGTCATCCTCCTCCTCGTACGTGTTGATGTGGCGGTAGCGCTCCGAGCGAGCTGAGACCAGAGAGAGAGAGAGAGAGAGAGAGAGAGAGAGAGAGAGAGAGAGAGAGAGAGAGAGAGAGAGAGAGAGACGAGGAAAGAAGAAAGAAAGTTTCAGAGAGTGAGGTAAGCATTTCAGTCGACGCAGAGGTCAAACGCATTATTTATTCATGGGAATACAATTCACGAGTAGTCATCGAGTGGTAATTAAAACCAGGATCCAGAGGCCATTTTGAATTCATCTTTTGGAAGAAATCGCTGACAATCCATTAGCAAACAAGTCAGGATCAGGCAATCCATTTTGTGGTGCCAGTTTACATAAACCCTTGCAGGGGCGTAGGTTTGATCATACATGGATGGGCTACACTTTGGCAACTGACAAATCTGTCCCACCCACTTTATATCAAGCAAAATCCTATTTATGGCCGCATCTTCAGTTCTGAAACCAAACCTATGTCCCCGAGCCCTTGACTATCTATTTCCCAAACGAGGACAACAGACTCACTGTCAAAGTAGCTGGTGTCCTCCTCCGACTCCAGGTGAGGGATGAACTCGGCCTTCTGCCTCAGCAGACTGTTCCAGTCCAGCTCCGTGAAGAACGAGTGCTGCTTCACCTCAAACGCTCCCCCTGGTGGTGCGGAGGACCGGCGGCAGATCGAGTTGGAGAAATTATTTGAGAAAAAAAGATATGGTGAACGTGTTGTTTTGACACGGTTGGCCAAGGCCAGAGTGAGCGGACCAAAGGCATGTGGAGTTTAAGGGATGTAGAGATGGCGGGGATAGGAACTGATGCGCGTGACAGTGAAGAGGGACAGGGGAAAGGTGCGTGTGTGTGTGTGTGTGTCATGAGGGGTAGGATTCATCTATGGTGTGTGTGTGTGTGTGTTGCAGTACCTGTCCCCAGCCTCATGAGGGGGTTGGTCTGCAGCAGAGTGGAGATCAGACCCTGAGCGTCTGCAGGCAGGGCCTCCTCACCGTCAGGCCACACAATGTCATCTGACACACACACACACACCCAGACACACACACACACAGACAGACACACACACACAGACACGCACAGCAACACAGTGTAAACAACCAGAGGCTCCAAAACAAGTTTTGATTAAAAAGAAGAACCGCTTGTTTGGGTGAACTATCCCTTTAAGTGCTGTCGAAAAAAGCATCTGCTGAATTTCGAAAAGGTTCATGTATGTCCTCCCCCCACCCCAAATACACACACCCACGCACACACACCCCACACACACACACACACACCCCACCCCGCCCCCAGCTCTCCGTACCGGTGATGACCTGTCCAAACAGCTCCTCGGGCGTGTCTCCGAAGAAGGGCACGCAGCCCACCAGGAACTCGTACAGGATGATGCCCATGGACCACCAGTCCACCGGCTTGCCGTAGCCCTGCCTCAGGATCACCTCCGGGGCGATGTACTCCGGGGTGCCGCACACCTGGAGGGGACGAGGACAGCCAGGGTCAGAGGACCCGGGTCCAGCGGTTACAGGTAGACGGGTGGACTCGTACCGCGACCCTGGTTCAGACAGTGTCGTCATGCATCCTTTGACGAATGACTCCTGTTGTTTCTATTTATGCTCTCCCTGAGGGCTTTTCCTTGGTATTATGTGAGTGTTGACGCTGTTTGTCGGTGTGGTACATCCGTGAGGCCCCTTCATGACAAGAGCGTGTAAAAAAAAAGAGCTGTGAGAATAAACGCTGATGATTTGACGGCGTGTTGGTTTGGCACTTAGGCCCAAGGGGATAGGACGAACCAATGAGAGGTCACGACCGAAATGGACCATGATTACGGACCAATCACGTGCAGTCGGGAGATCAGAGCCACGGAGAGGCACCGATGCTGCATGAAAAACATCCAGACATGGAATGGTACTTGGAGGCACTCAGCTAACCTTTGACAGCGCTTCTTATTTACAGTTCAAAATCTTCAACCTTCACAGAACACCATGTTCTTGAACGCCACATAACTTGACCAGTACTTCCATAGGGTCCACTTCACCATGCAAAAAAAACAACCTCCCACGACAGCCAAGAACAGCACTTCCTAACCCAGATGGTGATTCTGGTAATCAGAGCTAGCAATCCTAATTGGGCAATGTGTTGCAATACGAACGAAACTCAGTGTGCGACATCATTACTTGCCGGTGAGTTGAACACAGCTCTAATCAGAATTCACCTTCTGAGAGATGAAAGCTTCCCCCGTCATCTTTTTCATATGCAGAAAGGGTGCGTTACAGAGAAGCAGCTGCCCGGTGTTCTGAACACATTGGCCGCTCTAATTAATTACGGGAACGGTTTTTAATTTGGCGACTAAAACAAAAAACGATAATTACAGAAATAAGACCTCAATAAGAACCTGGTGTGAAGATAATTCCCCCATTTACTCACGGATGGGATATTTATCATTCAGTTTTTTCAGGGGGGGGGGTCATTATTTGTGTTCCGCTGAATGACTGGCGTTTTGTATTCACTGTGTGCAGTGCAGATTTGGCCTCCAATCAACAGAGCAGACCGCCACACGCCCTCTCCTGTCTGCTGTTTACAAACGGTACACAACGTCCAGAGGAACAAACAAGCAGGGCGGCCTTCTGTCCTGAGCCATTCTCTGGTCCTTTTGTTTGTTTCGGAGAGAAGCAGCCGGAATCATAAATGTATGATTTCAAACTTTGAAGAGCAAGCTACACACGTTTGAGTTCGTCCCAAACCAGCCTGGCCCCCTACTGGTGCCACGTTCACCAGGGGAGTATGGCCCCCAGATTTCTAATGGCTTACAAAAAGAAGGCCCCCTCATTTTAAGATGGGACCCCCCCCCCTCCCCAACAAAAATTCTGGCTCCGCCCCTGGCATGCACCCAGCACCGTCCGTGTGGCTACCTGCTTGTCCAGGAACTCCCTGGCGTCCTTCTCGATGTGGCCCTCGTACAGGTTGGTGGTCAGGCTCATGAGCCCCATCTTGGACAGGCCGAAGTCTGTCAGCTTGATGTGGCCCATGGACGTGATGAGAAGACTGGGGGGAAAACAAGGACAGATTCAGCCTTTAGACATGTACCTCGGAAGACCGTCAGTTGGAAAATGTTGAGGCCGTCGTTCAAAACTACGACACACCTTTATGAAGTGCTCAAAACACCAAAACTGGACGAGCGCACCTTTGATTCCTTCGGTAAGATAGCAATGTAACTTCTACTTTTAGAACTGCTACCTAAATTAGCCATTTTCATGCAGTTCATACTCCCGACCCCTTGGAGGCGCTACTCACTTGTCCGGGCTTGAGGTCGCGGTGCACGATGCCATAGTTGTGGATGTACTCCAGCGCCAGTACCGTCTCAGCAAAATACATCCGTGCCAGTTCCACGGGCAGAGCGCCGATGTTCTTCAACAGGGTGGCACAGTCACCACCTAGTCAACCCACAGAACAAGACAACCCTTTGAAGCTACGCCGTTGGCAAATCACTGTGCTAACTAACTGGCTCGAAAATGACGTATCATTCGTTTTAGCATGACGCTAACCGCTCGGCACAACACTAAGTAGCGAAGCTAGGCTAAGGCTCTCCCTAAACTAGTGAAAGAGTTCTTCTTGTTCCGCTATCCAGGACAGCCGTGTTGGGACTCCACAGCGCCCTCTAGTCCTAGACAAACTTTTTTTTCTCCCAAGCTGAGAGACGACGTCCCTGACAGGAATTGTCTATTCCCAGTGAGCATGTCTCAGTGTTTGTATGTCTTGGCTGGTTATCCTCCTACACCCCCCCCACCCCTGTCTTTGGGCGCCGTGACGGATGAGTCATGCTAGCTCTCCGTCACGCCCCGGTGTGTCTGTGTCTGCGGCGCGCTCCCCGGCTAACAGCCCAGAGAAAAATCAATCTGTTAGCCGCGGCGGCGGCCGCGGCAACAAAAACTGCCCTCTGGCACCTCACACACACGCTCTTAAGTGAAGATGAATTGCACCTGGGTTGGCGGTGTGTGTGTCTGGTCGTGTGTGTGTGTGTGTGAACTGAACTTGTTTTAACCTCAGCACTATTGGCTATCGCGGCCTCATGTCTCAGGCCACTAGCTTGACTTCAAAGCGGCAGTCTGACGACGTGGGGAGGACAGTTGTTCACCTTTCCCCAAACTGGAGACGGGAAGGCTAGGTGTAAGTAATAGCCTTGCGGATTGCTTTCACCCATCCAATATAGTTGGATCTGTGTAGGGACGCTGACAATGTCAAAGGGGAGAGAAAGCGACCTTGCGGAATGTAATGTATCTGGATACGAGTGTGGTGTGTGTGTGTGTGCGGCGTCGATCTTCTGGTGACTGTGCCGTGACTGTGCAAGTCTCCGTGTTACGTGCCAAAGTACACATCCACCCTCGCACGAGCGTGCTTCCGCGCACGTGTGTGTGCAGCGACCCGCGGAAAGGATTCTCAATTAACACACTCGACACTAGTATGTGTGCGTGTGTGTGCGCCCTCACCCTCCACGTACTCCAGCACCATGCAGAGGTGCCTGCGCGTCTCGAAGGAGCAGAACATGGACACCACGAAGGGGTTCTCGGCGAACGTGAGGATGTCCCGCTCCACGAAGGCCTGCTGGATCTGGTTCCTCAGGATCAGGTTCTGCTTGTTGATCTTCTTCATGGCGAAGCGCTGGCGCGTCTCGCGGTGCCGCACCAGGTAGACGGCCCTGTGGGAGGTCGGAGGGGGTCAGAGGAAGGGAGACGGGTGAACGGGCGGGGCTGGCGGAGAGTGAAACGTTTTGGAGACGCGCCGGAGACGTTCGACGCGTTAGGGTGATTCCGTGTTTGCGATATCTACGAGTGCCCGGTGCAAGATACATGGCAGGTTAGGGATAGAATGAATGACTCTTGAGTTAGGTGGGGCATTAACTCTGGAGTTAGGTGGGACATTAACTCTGGAGTTAGATAAAAAAACGTTTCTTTTTAACAGAAGGAGTAACAGTAACTAATACAATTTACATATAAAAAGAGATATTGCCCATGTAGATTACACTGAAGGCCAAATGTACTGAAGGGCACTCATCAGAGAACAATGACATCGATGCTTAGCCATCCGTAGACCCTTGGAATGTATGTGAGGGGTATTTAACACGGAATTGGAAACATGCGAACAACACGTCGAGTCCCACGCGTGGCGTTCAGCAGTGGCCCTGTATTGCGTCTGTGCACACCTGACAACATGGGAAAGCACTGACGAACCTGTCCGCTCCTACGCGGGCACACTCACACGCATTCCTTCAAACGGACCCTTTGATACAAGCGACGTGCGAATGTAACGTGCCAGTCCAGATCGTCGAGGACTAGAGGGGCATTGTCTGGACGGCAACGTTGCGTAATGGGACGTAATGTTCACGTCTGGAGAGAGGGACTACGAGGCGCCGCTCACCCGTACGCTCCGTTGCTTATCAGCTTGATGGTTTGGAAGTCTCCCTCACTGGGGGGCTTGAGTTTCCCCCTCCCCTGGTGGAGAGAGAGAGAGAGAGAGAGAGAGAGAGAGAGAGAGAGAGAGAGAGAGAGAGAGAGAGAGAGAGAGAGAGAGAGATAGCGAGAGAGAGAGAGGAGAGAGAGACGAGAGGAGAGGAGAGATGAGAGAGAGAGGGTGAGAAAGTAGAGATGGCACAACGCTTAGGTGACGAGCGGGTCGACACCATGCGTCACGTGTCTCACAGCACTGTTTTACTGATGTGCCTGGGGAAACAAAGTAATGTGAACTGTGCGTGTGGCTGCATGAGTTTTTAAGAGAGAGAGAGAGATAGGGAGAGAGAGGGGAGAGAGAGAGAGGGGAGAGAGAGAAAGACAGAGAGAGAGAGAGGAGATAGAGAGAGGGGCAGAGGGAGAAAGACAGAGAGAGAGAGATAGAGAGAGAGAGAGAAGACGAGAGAGAGAGGGAGAGGGAGAAAGACAGAGAGAGAGAGATAGAGAAAGTGAGTCTGTGAGAGATGATGAGAATGAGATCATAACGGAGACTTTTTCAATCTGATCTACGGGACGCCCCTGCCCGCATGTTCAGAGTTTTCCCCTCCCAACAGCTGCTTCAAATGAAGGGGTCGTATCAGACTACAGTGGGCTTGATAACTGTTCATTTGAATCAGGTGTGTTGGAGCAGGGCAACATCTAAGACAGGGCAGGAGGTTCTGTGGAAGCCTGAGAACGGCTGGTGTCGATGACAACCTTGTGCGTTTCTTACTTCTGCCGAGTCATCGGTCTCGGGCGTGTGCGGTCCCTCACTGTCGTAACTGTCCAAGCCCGTCACGATATCTGGGTGGAGAAACACACCAGAGTCGCTATTTCAGCTTTTCTCAGAAACCTTTCTCAAGGTCACTGTTAGATCGCGCCTACGCACTTTCACAAACTAACACATACAGACACACACACACACACACAGACACACACGCCAAAACCGAAACACAAACAGGCACTCTTTAAAGTTAAACTCTTCCAGCTGTGAAGGTAAACAGCACATCAAACAACAGATAAACAAACAGTTTATATATTAATATGTCCTGCCTCCCGGTCCTCTCTCTCTCCCTCCCTCTCTCCTCCTCTCTCTCTCTATGTCTCTCTCTCTCTCCCTCTCCCTCCA
Organism: Mallotus villosus; assembly: GCA_903064625.1. Lineage (NCBI taxonomy): Eukaryota > Metazoa > Chordata > Actinopteri > Osmeriformes > Salangidae > Mallotus > Mallotus villosus. Next base: position 14,129 of record CAEFZP010000141.1, on the reverse strand, counting down.
CTCTTTCTCTATTTCACACTCTCCTTCTCTCTCCCCTCGCACTCGATGCCTGAGTCAAACCCCCGGTGTGCTCTCTGTGATGTGACAGCTATTCAGATAAGCTAATCCCTCTGTTGTTCTCCCGAATACAACGCCTTGCATTGTATTCGCACACCAATGAGTTACATCTCCAGAGCGGCCTGCCGGGGGCTTCGTCCAATCACAAGACGACACCCGCCTCGCAGAGACTCTCCGCGTCTGAGGTGTCAAACTGAGGAAGGAGCGCCGTGACGTAAACATCTTTGCCGTATAGCCTCGTCGCAAAAGTCATTTCAATGAAAGTCCCAGGAGGACGAAGAGAAGAAAGAAGAAGAAAGAAAAAAAGACGTCCGTCACCTTGGCAACGCCTTCCCTCTCGGCATGGTCTTTGGAAGCGAGACGGCGTGAGGTGGTGCGCGCGTGAGTGCAAAGAAAAGAGCCAAATCGAGCGAGTGGCTGTATGTGTGTTTGGGCGCATAACTCTCTCACATTCTCTATCCATGTGTGTGTGTGTGTGTGTGGTGTATGTGGGTGTCGGTGTGCGTGTGTGTGCGGAGGGGGGCACGATGTTGTTGCTGAGGTAACACCGAGACAAAGTCGGGGGCGTACACCCCCGTCGTCGTCATGCTAGCCCATGTGACTCGAGGCTGCCATGGAACAGGCCGTTGACAGGTGCGTCTGGGAGGGGGAGGCTGTCGAGTGGATCGGAGCAGAGTTTGACATACGCTGATTCGGGAGTGACAGTAATGGCTGCCGGAGCGGCGGAGGCGGTGGAGTTTCGAAAAGCCGTCTCTCGACTTTCTTTCTTTCGTTTTGTTTTCGCTCCCTCTCTCGTTTGTCTCTGCTCTCCTCCTTCCCCCCCCGCTTCCCCCTAAGCCTCTCCGTCTCACTCCTTTCCCTCCTCTCTCTCCACCCCCCACCCCCCACCACCCCTCCTATTTTCTCTCTTCCTTCGATTTGTCGTCTTCCTGTCCTCCCTCCGATGTTTGCCACCGCACCACACTCCACACCATACTTCCTCTCTCTAAGACTATCTCTTGTATGCCCCTCTCTAACACCCCTCCATCCCCCCACGCCCCTTCCCACCTCCACCCCCCCCACCCCTCCTCACCCTCCAGGGGGTCCCGGGTGAGCCCCAGCTGGTTGATGATGTAGCGGGGGATGTCCGTCGGCATCAGGTGGCCCTCCTTGGCGTGGTCCTCCGCCGCCTCCAGCAGGTGGTAGAACTCCTCCGGGTTGAACTCCTGCAAACAGGAAGCGGAGGGGGGGGGGACGTTTTAGCGTGCGACACCGCGAGCGCATGCGACTCGCCGGACGCGCTCATGGGTCGCGACGAACAAGACGGCGACGAACAAGATATACAGAAAGAAACTCGATCTGTATATCGTTACATTTGGGTGTTGGGGCATGTTGAAATACGGGGTCAAACTGGTTCAAACCAGCTCAAGACAGTTTGTGAAGGCTTGCTGAAACTCTGACATAGTCGAGGTTGCCCAGAGGGTCCTTGCGTTGCCTGTCTTTCTAGAAGGACGTCCCCATTGGAGTAGCCTGTGGCTAACCCCACCTCACGCTACTTCATACTTCCCTTATTCTCCAAACCTAATCACTGAAATCAATAACGCTACCCCACAGGCAGACACGTTTAGTGCTTGAATGCATTCTGAAGGATTGCCAACACAGACTTCACCTGGGCAAGCTGACTTCATATCACACCCTGAGGGGGGGGATTCTGATTAGAAACTGCAGCCCGGGGCAGGAAAGGTCATTTCAAAGACTTTGGATGTTCTCCGCTCTCCTAGGGAAGGAGCAGAGGAGAGCAAGAGGGGAGCTGGAGGAGGGGGAAGGAGAGAGGACCTTGGTGTTCTTTCATCGTGTGTCTAGAACTTCTCCCCTTGGACTCTTTGGAGACTGAGTAGAACGCTAGGAGAACGTGAACCTGTGGTGATATCGTGTACGTTTACGTTTGCGTGCTCTCTTTCTCTTCTCGACCTCTTCAGCCTGTTGCCCCGGCAACAGGAAAATGAGACGGCGGGGGAAGAGGGGATGGGGCGACGTGGTCGTCGTGGCGGTGGTGCGAGGAGTGGGTAGAAGACACACCCCCCAGGGGGGTGTACACAGAGAGGTTTACAAAAGTCAAAGTGGTTTCTACATGCACCCACTCTGCAAAGACACTGCAGAACATGCCGGAATGAGATGTGGACGTGTTGTTTACTCTGTATGGCACGTGGGCGATCCAGCTCTGTATTCATATGGAAAAGATAGCCTTGGGCAGTGACTTCAGCGTTCGTCGAGTGTTAGAATACACTCCTATATTCAAATACCCCAGCTTTATACAGTGCTGCACTGTATGGTGGTGAAAACACACACAAAGAATGTCTTCAGGGAAGCATAGGGAACTATTGCTAGGGAACCATCGCTAGGGAACCATCATTAGCAACCTGATATAACAGCTCAAGTTTCAAGGACTTGGACGTTGGTTATTATGTCTTTGTGAAACCATGACAACAATGGCATCCAAACCAGTTTCGGACGGACACTGACTGCTGTCCTTGTTCCACTATCTTCTAACAGTCTTTATCTTGTATTCTTAGTTTGCCGCTTACAGCACGTTCTTGTATTTTGCACTTTTGAACGTGCCCCTTTTTGTCCTCATAAGACATGTTTGTGGTGTTGCATCGTCACACCAAAGCAAATGACTCGTGGGAAAACCTACTTGGCAATAGACCTAGCTGACTCTGGGGTTCATCTCTGCTATGTCATAGAGGCCAGGCACCAGCTGTGATTGGGCCTTACCAGACATTGTAGAAGCCTGTGATTGGGCCTTACCAGACATTCTAGAAGCCTGTGATTGGTCCTTATCAGACATTCTAGAAGCCTGTGATTGGTCCTTACCAGACATTCTAGAAGCCTGGCGGGACGAGAGATGATGATGAAGAGCTTCTTGACCAGCTCAGTGATGAAGGTCAGCTCGGAGCTCTCCGAACGCTCATAGGCCTGGGGGAGAGAGAGAGAGAGGCAGAGAGAGAGGAGAGAGAGAGAGGGAGAGAGAGAGAGAGAGAGAGAGAGAGAGAGAGAGAGAGAGAGAGAGAGAGATAGAGAGAGAAAGAGAGACAGTGAGCCAGAAAGAACGAGGGAGACAGACAGAAAGAGAGACTGTTAAACACTATGGGACTGTCATAAGCATTCACGTCGAGCCTTGAGGTGTCATCTTTGACGAGCGACAATCCAAAGAAACAGAGGTTTGTATGTGTGCTTGTCAAGGAGTGTGCGAGGCGGTGGAAGTGCACGCGTGTGCACAAGCACCGACATGCCTGCTCATGGGAATCAGCTTCTCCACCTACTAGTGCGCTCTCAGTGTTTTCATCGACACGCGCGTGTGTGTGTGTGTGTTTCAAGACACGGGTGGTGTGAACTACAGGTACACTGCAAGTCCTGCTCCTCTCAACAGTTTCCTATCAGTCTGACGTACGTGTGTTTTCACACCATGAGTGTGTATCTTTACACGTGTGTCTGTGTGTGTGTCCACCTACATTACACGTGTGTGTGTGTGTGTGTGTCCACCCACATTGTTCATGAGCTTCTCCAGGTTCTCCTGCAGCTCAAAGAAGTAGACGGTGGTGATGAGGCCCTCGCGAGATTTGGTCAGGCAGTCCCTGGACAGCTCTGCTATCTGGTGGTGGATGAAGCTGAGGACCCCGTCGGCCAGCGGCAGCACGCTCTCGGGGGAGAAGGCCTGGATGAAGTCCGACAGGCGCTCCTCCATCTGAGCGGTGGCCTGGAGGATGAGGGGCGGATGAGGGGAGGATGAGGGGCGGATGAGAGGTGGAAGAGGGGAGGTTGAGGGGAGGATGAGGGCCGGATTAAGGGAGGATGAGGGGAGGATGAGGGGCGGATGAGGGGAGGATGAGGGGTGGATGAGGGGTGGATGAATGGTGGATGAGGGGAGGATGAGGGGTGAATGAGGGGTGGATGAGGGGTAGGATGAGGGGAGGATGAGGGGTGGATGAGGGGAGGATGAATGGTGGATGAGGGGAGGATGAGGGGTGGATGAGGGGCGGATGAGGGGAGGATGAGGGGAGGATGAGGGGCAGAGGGGACAGGGTGTACTATATGTGAGGAACAGATATCTGAAGCTAGATCATTTTAGTTGTAGTCATGTGAACATCCATTTTTTTATCCATTTACGCTTTTATCCAAAGCAACATCGAGGGGGATTTGCAGTCCAATGCTGAGCTGCCGAGTTATAAGATGTCCCTTAACAAATCATTGGTCATCTGACCAGTACTTTCTCTATAGTGAACTGAATTTGATAGCATGTTGCTTGTGCTTGTTGCTTGATAGTCCAAGCGTGCTTATCTACACTATTTGACACATAAACACAGTAAACTGTTTTTCGGTACTTTCGGGGGGGGAAAAGTGTCTTCAAAACCGTTTGCATTTCAGTTTATGATGGCATATCTGTTTTCAGCTGAGCGCGTCATCTAAAGGACAATATGTCTGTGAAGCTCCCGTTAGATCTTTAACTGCTTTAGAGCAGGTCCATTTCACTTTCCCTCATTTACACCGTCTTACTTTGGAACGTGTGGCAAGATAGCAATGGAAATTGTTCTTGGAATCGATGTGTATCTGCCATTACCTCAAGATTGGGTTTTTCTGTACAGACGGCACAAGGTAATGGCAATGTTTGGATTCGTGCTACTGTTGAAAGGTTTCGACTAGACTCACTTTTATAGGAAATGTCTGTTGCCTCTGAGGTTAAGACAAGCCCGGATGCACTGTTGTATTTTTGCCAGCCCACACTCCCCTTTGCTGGTGTCTAGCCAGGAGGCTGCTTTTGAAAATGGAATTGTCGGTTCATCCATTTGCCTTTTTGTTCAATGATTAAGGAACCTTGTGAGGTGTTCATCCAAAGAAACTTCAAGGATTTCAGAAATGAAAAGACTGAAATAAAGTCATCCAATGACTGAAATAATCCTAATAATTGGAACCAGGTTGTAAGTCAGGGAGTCAGGTGGCTGAGCGGTTAGGGAATCGGGCTAGTAATCAGAAGGTTGCTGGTTCGATTCCTGGCTGTGTCGATGACGTTGTGTCCTTGGGCAAGGCACTTCACCCTACTTGCCTCGGGGGGAATGTCCCTGTACTTACTGTAAGTCGCTCTGGATAAGAGCGTCTGCTAAATGACTAAATGTAAATGTAAATGTAAGTCATGTATCCAGGTTGTGCGTGATAACAGTGAGATAGCCAGACCCCTGCGAGCTGTAACGTGGAACATTCCCCGAAGTTCTTTTTATAGCATCTTGTCACTGAGAGACACAATGCCATCGAACGTGCACTATCAGCAAAACTACATTACCCACGCTCGCCCGTCCACCATCGGGGACGGTGCTTCTGGGTAACTAATGTCTCTGTCAGACGCCGTTTGGCTAGCAGGCGTTATCGCGGCGGCGGAAACCCTAAGTCATATTATCGGACATCCCAGCTGCAGGGCAACATATGGGGAGAGAGAGAGAGAGGCTGGGGGGGGGAAACAGCACAGCTCCACCTGGCTCCGTTTACGAAGGCAGCCATTTTGGATCCGCAGAGGTGAATGGTGACAGTGGAAGAGCCGTATTAGGAGAAGAAGGCTGATTGAGGGAAACTGTCGTCCCTGAAGTAGGGAAGTAGTTGGGACCTGCTGTACGTAAGCTGCAATACCCCCCCCCTCCCCACACACCCCACCTCACCTCAGGACTGTCTACCCAGGAACATTATCCAGCTCTGTTTGTTTCTGGAGGAGCCATTTAGAGTGTGCAGAGGTACACCGTGCCAGTCATACCCCACACATGGACATGACTTCCTATGGCTTGATAGAGACACGGATGCCTGGGGGGCCTCAGGGTTAGAACTGCTTCACTTTAGATTATCGTCTTGGGAATCTAGGGTGTGTGTAGCGTGTGCGTGCGTGTGCGTGCGTGCTCGCCGCTGACCTTGGGGAAACGCTCCTTGTAGACATGGTTCATCATCACTATTTCGTTGTCATAGCAGGACGGTGAACGCCCGGGGCTGCAGAGAGAGGAGAGAGAGAGATAGAGAGAGAGAGAGAGAGAGAGAGAGAGAGAGAGAGAGAGAGAGAGAGAGAGAGAGGAGTGAGAGGAACAGAGGGAGAAGGGAAAAACAAGAAAAACAAGTGAAGAAGACAATCAGCTCTGCATTTCTCTCCCTCGATCCAGCGTCATTTGCACGCGTCCCCCCGTCTGCGCTTTATGCTAATCGACCAATCCACGATGCGGCGGCGGCGAGCGCTCCAGTCTCTCCCCCTAATGGAACCAATCACTCTCCCCCCCGACGCTCTCGTCAATCACGGGGAGAAGGACGGACGGATACGCGTGGTAAACGAGGCCCCCTGCTTCTCGTCGCCACGACGGTGTAATCCCCGATAGCACGCTAGCATTGGCACCCGGGGGGCACACATAGATCCTTCCTCATACAGGAAGCCCCTGGAGGGGTTGTGGGTCGGTGTGGTTCTGAAACCCGGCGTGTCGCACGGCGTCGTATGTGATAGTTACGCTAGTGGCAGGTGCTTTCAAATGGTTGGGACAGGAAGGAAAGGCGGGACCAGAGGACCAGAGGGGCTCTGAGGGGCGTGGCCTCAGGGAGAGGCCGCCGCTGCACTCTGGAGGACGTCTGGACCCGCCCGGAGGGTGGAGGGTGTTGACGATAACAGAGAGAGAGACTCCGGGGACGGAGGGAGAGAGACAGGGGCAACGGGGAGAGGGACCGGAAGAGCGAGGGAGGGAGGGTTGGGCAGAGACACAGAGAGGGTCAGACAGAGAGGAGAGGGAAGGGGAGAAAGAGAGAGAGAGAGAGAGAGAGAGAGAGAGAGAGAGGGGCGAAGGACAGAGAGAACGAGAGAGGCAGGGACACCAAGGATACAGGAGCCTCTTAAACCCTGTCATATAAAGCGACCTTCTCTGTCACCTTCCCCCGATCCCACCGGCACCAGCGTCAGCATAACCAAATAAAAATCCACACGCTCTATGTCGACCCCCCCGCCCCCCGCCACGCCCCTCCCTCACCGACCTCCGACCCCATAAACCCCCCTCACCTGAGGCTCCGGGAACGAGGGCGGATGTACGGCGAGCGGCGGCCCCCCCCGACGCCGCCGGCGCCGTCGTCGTCCGTGATGCTCTCCGTGCTGCCGAAGTGCTTGGACAGGAAGTGGAGCTCGTCCATGGTGGGCTGGAAGGGCAGCTGGTGCAGACGCTCCTGGGAGGAGCTGGACGACTGGAGGGGAGGCGGGGTGCGGGCAGGGGGGGGGGACCGATAAAGGGAGAGGGAGAGGGAGAGCGGGGGAGGTAGATCGGTAGATGGAGATAGAGAGAGAGAGAGAGAGAGAAGGGCTTATGAGTTTTAAAGAGCTTTTGTTCCGACTGTGAGACTTCAAGGTAACACCCGCGGCGTCAATAAAGCAGGCAGATAAGGAGACGGAGAGAGAGAGGAGACAAGGAAGGAGCGAGGGGATAGGGGGGGAGGGGGGGTGCAAGACATGAGAGACGAGGGCAAACATAATACCGATGTCTGGGAGAACCACTGCGGGACAGATGAAAAACATGTCGCGAGCGGGGAGAGATTAAGGGGAGAGATAGAAATGATGAAAACGGGGACAGCAAAGCGGAGGCCGAGGGAGGGAGGGAGGGAGGAGGGGGGGGGGAGAGGGAGGGGGGGGGGAGGGAGGGGAGAGAGAGAGGGAGAGAGGGAAAACAAGAGGAGTGGAAGAGACTGCAGGTTGAAAAGAGTCCCGTGAAACACACACACACACACTCTCCAGTTTGACTCTAGGGGCTCAAGTGGCCCGATTCTCAGGGGTCCAAACAGAACAGCTCTGGGAAATCAAAGATTTGTATTCCGGCACGTCAAGAAAATGAAATAAATAACCGCCTGGATCAATGTTAGGCCTTTAATGACTGTGTGTCCTGTGGAGATACTGGGTCGTCGGGGGCCATGCCAGGGATGGAGGCTTTTCTTTAGTTTGTTGCTGCCATGAACTCCATTAACAACTCCATTCTGCAACCACTTCAAACGTATTAGCGAGTGATTTCTGAACGCTAGAAGCAAAGTCCACAACATCGGTTGGCTGAGAGACAGAGAGAGAGAGAGAGGGGAGGGAGAGGAGAGAGATGAGAGAGAGGGTGAGAGAGAGAGATGAGAGAGAGAGAGAGATGAGAGAGGGTGAGAAGACAGCATCCTCGGAGATCCTACTTCATGTAGATGAAGTCCCACGCCTCGTTTTGCGCTGTCCTCTTTCCTCTCCCCCCATCCCCTCATCTCTACTCCTCATCCCGTCATGCCGTCTCTCTCCATCTCCTCTCTCTCCTCGTCTCTCTCCTCCCCCCCGGTCTTTGTCTCCTCCTCGCTGCTCTCTCTCTCTCTCGCGTACCTCCCTCTCGCACAACCATCTACTCTGTCGCACGAGTTTGAGCGCACCACATTCCTTCCGACCCCTGCCTCTCCCCCTCCTCCTCCCCCTCCTCTCCTCATCCTCCTCCCCCCCTCCTCTCCTCTCCTCTCCTCCTCCCTACCTCCCTCCTCTCTCCCCCCTCCTCTCCTCCCCCTCCTCCCCCCCTCCTCCCCCCTCCTCCTCCCTCCACCCTCCTCCTCCTCCTCCTATCATCAGTTGTGTCTGGTGTGCAGAGACCTGGCCGTAGCTATCAGGCGCGTAATGGAGCTTGTGGGAGCCGGGGAGGCAGCCCGCTATCTGGAGGAGAGGAGAGGAGAGAGGGAGGAGAGGGGAGGAGGAGAGGGGGAGGAGGGGGAAGAGGAGAGGGTGGAGGGTGGAAGGGGAAGTAGGAGAGTGGGGAAGAGGGAGAGGTGAGGAGAGGGAGAGGAGGTTGGAGGAGAAGAGGAGCAAGAGGGGGAGGATAAAAGTGAAGAGGATGAGAGGACGTTTCAGAAACCTGCCTCCTGTACGGGAGAGGGGGAGGAGAGGAGGTGCAAGGGGGTGGAGGAGAGATGCAGAGAGGCGAACACCTACAATCGGATAACCTGCAATCTGGAAAGGAGGCGAGGAGAGGTGGAGAGCGACGTAAGGGGATGTGGAGAGCGACAGGTGGAGGAGGGGCGAGGGGAATGTGGGGGAAGCTGTTCTCAACCTCATCTCCCCAGCAATGCAATCGATGTGTGTGTGTGTGTGAGTAGGTGTGTTTGTATGTGTGTCTCAATGGAGCAGGTGGGTGGGTTTGTGTGGGTGAAGGTGAGTAAAGGGAGACAGAGAGGGGAGAGAGAGAGAGAGAGAGAGAGAGAGAGGAAAGAGAAAAAGCGGATGGATGCAATGAAAGCAAGCGATCGCGATAGAGTAAGATTGACAAAGACAGACAGAGAGGCGGCGGGGGAAGAGACAGAGACAGAGAGGGAGAAAGAGAGGGCTAAAAAGAGATGCAGAGAGAGACAATCAGAGAGAGAGAGAGAGAGAGAGAGAGAGAGAGAGGAGAGAGAGAGAGAGATTCAGGGGAGCCTGACAGAGCAGTTAAGAGCACGGTTCCAAAGTCGACGTCTCTCCTCCTCCTCCTCCTCCTCCTCCTCCTCCTCCTCCTCTTCCTGCCGCATCTCTCCCCTGAACCACCTGACGTATGGGCCGCGCAACGTTTTCATCCTCTACCTCCGCGTGCTCCCTCTCTCTCTCCCTCTCTCCCTCTCTCCCTCCAAGACGTCCTCTTTCTCAGGACACAGGCGAACAACTCTGCCTGTTCTCCCTTGAAATGGGCTCTCTCCCCCCTCCCACCACGATTCCTCTCTGTTCCCTCCTCCTCTCATCCCTCCCTCCCCGTGGCGTGACTGAGCGGTCGGGAGGATGACGGATTGGAGAGAGGGCTCTGTGACTGTGTCGGGGGGCAGTGTGGCAGATTGGTTACCTGCACACACACACACACACGGGCGCAGACACTCGCACACATACACACTCACATCCACAAACGCACACACACACTGTAAGGCCGAGTCATCATCAGCGCCAGATGAATCAGGTTGTGAAAATCTCATCTCAAGTCGCGGTTCTTTTAATGTTCCGCTGGCCGCCGCGTGATCGATGTTTACCCGTTTGGGAAGGTGCTTCCCACTGTTCCGCAGAGACGCGGAGCGCAGAGTACAAAGTCAAAAGCTCTTGTGTGTGTTCGTGTGTGTGTCCTTTGTGTGTGTGTTCAATACTCTGAGAGGGAGAGTGTTTGTGTGTGTGTGTGGGACTGCTCGTACGCGAGTGTGTCAAATACCGTGCGTGTCAAAAAACATCAAAAAACGTTTGTGTTTGTGCGCGTGTGTGTGTGGGTGTGTGTGTGTGCGTGTGTGCTGCTGTGCACTAGGCCGTGTAATCGTTTCAAAGCCAGAACAACAGCGAACGAGAACATCTAACTTCACACGACACAAGTTCTGTGCGCCGCCTCGCATGTTAATGCGTCGACGCATGCTAATATATGGAAATGTCTTCTGACGACACACAGGGATACATATTCATGCTCTCGGCCTATCAGGTGTCACCGATCTGTTTTAGCATGTGTGAATGCTAAAGGCCTGTGACGCAATTACTTTACCACGGGACTCTCTAGACTGTATTATGTAGCCTCGAGTTGTAACCGGTAATAGGTAAAACGGTGTGTTCTGTGTGTGTGTAGGGGGGTGTGTGTGAGCGAGCGTGTGTGTGCATGTACACTGGTGTATGGCATGAGTGGATATGCACGTGTGTTTGTGAGTGTGCTTGCATTTATGAGTGTCAGCATGTTTCTGTGTGTGTGTGTGTGTGTGTGTGTGTGTGTGTGTGTTACCGTTGAGCTGGGTGTGTTGGTGCCATATCCCGAAGAGGGCAGAGAGGCTAGGGACCATCTTCGACCGTCCGCTCTGCAGGAGAGAGAGAGAGAGAGGAGAGAGAGCTAGAGCGGATGAGAGCTAGACGCAGAGAGATGACGAGCAGAGAGAGAGAGTAGAGGTAGGGATGGGGAAAAAGAGGAACATGGAGTTGAGTGGAGAAAAAGACGTAAGACCACCCCACGGTGCTAATACTAGCTTCCGTTAACCCCCCCAGCCCACCCCCCCACCATGCACCAACGACCAAAACTACAATCGCCTAGGAAGAAAAACCACAACACCATACAAACCTACACATATTCACACTTCTCTCTCTCCGCACATCAAACCCCCGCCCGCCTCCATCTTTCCCCTCCCATCCAATCATCCCTCTCTCTCTCTCTCTCTCTCCCTCCCTCCGTCTCCTCTCCTCCCTCCGGGCCTCTCTACCACATCCCTTTATGACAGTGAGTGACGACGGGCACCGATTTGGGGCCACGTCCTGGCGCTCTGAGGCCCGTCCGTCACAGACGCCGCCGCGGCCCCCGTGTCTCGGCGCAGGGCGCGCGTGACAAAGGACGGGAATCGGCTCGATCCCGACCAGGGGCGTAAATAACTCTGCAGTGTGTGTGACGGAGTGTGTGTGTGTGTGTTTTCTCTCTAGGATGGGTGTGAAGGTATGTGCATGTGCATGGTCTGTTTGTGTGTGTGTGTGTGTGTCAGAGAGAGGTTGGTGGGTTGTATGCGAAGGTACATGTGTGTGTTAAGGTGTGTAGGCGGTGTGCGTGCGACCGAGCGGTCTGCATGTGTGTGTGTGTGTGTGTCTGTAAGAGACGGGTGTTAAGAGATGTATGTGTGAGGGCGTGAGTGTGCATGTCTTGTGTGTGTGTGTGTGTGGTGTGTGTGTAACGCTCATGTGTCCCACATAGTCTGAATAGCCAGTTGTATAACACACTCCTGTGCTTGTCTAATAAACTGCATTGATGTGTTGGCACATAACCTTCGTCAGTCTTCGATTTTTGCTTTGTGTTTAATGAATCCTGCCATCCATCCTTGGCTGTTTACAAATAGGCTGTGTACACGCTGTGTACTAACCTTAACCCCACAGCCACTAAGGCCATTATCATTAAGTCTCTTCAAAGTGAACACAACGACAAACCTTCGAGAGGAAGCAAAAGAGAAGTGGGCGGGGCCACTGGGCGAGAAGTTCCGCGGGCTGTCCAATGGCTGCTTCCTGCGAGTTGAGACGGTCGGACGAAAGAGAAAGAGAGAGGGGGGACAAACGTGAATGAGACGTTCGTCGTTACAAGGACGTTATATAAAAGAAACGGGGGGTCAAATCCTAAAAATGACATTTCAACGTGCTACATGTCTACTTCAAAACTGGATGAACAAAGTAGAAAAGCACGAGCGAAGAGCTGACAGAGTTGTGTTTGAGGTGGACCGTTCTTACCTATGTGTCCAGGCAGAGGTGAGTGTGGTCTGGGGAGGGTGGGGGACGTACTGGTTAGGATGAGGCTCTTCCGGTTGCTGGTCCGGCAACTGGAGATAAAACACACACACACACGCAGGATGTAAGTATCTGTAGTACCTTGAAAAGTCCAATCGATAATCGCCAGAAGACTCCCCCCTTGTGTGAGTGTGTTATCCTTGACCATGTACAGTGCTTATATGCGTGTTAATGTGTGATGGCGTGTGGTGTGTGTGTGCAGTGTGTGTGTGTGTGTGCAGTGTGTGTGTGTGTGTGTGCAGGGACAGGGTTTATTGACGTCTGGCCACCCCACGGGGAGATGCACAACAACAAAGACTTTCAATCTCCAGCCTTCACCAGAGTCCTCTCATGCAAGATGATGGCGGAGGGAGGGGGGGGAGGGGAGGGAGCGAGGTAATGATGTGTCCAGATTATTATTTCAACAAAGGCTTAACCCCCCCCCCGCTGAAGTCGGTAATGCAAACAAGTGCATCCAAACATAGACAGACACACACAGATACAGGCAGGCACATATACAAACACAGTCTCTCTCTCTCTACTGTCTCTCTCTCTGTCTCTGTCTCTCTCACTCAGTCTCGCACAGCAGGATGCAGGAGGACGAGGACGGGCAGGGCTATGTGTTTTGTGTTACGTGTTATGTTCTAATGGCTTCAAGCAGCTCAGGAAACCATAGCCTACTTCCTTCACCATTAGAGTCCCGCTGTGTGTGTGTGCGTGTGTGCGTGCGTAGGCCCTTAACCGTGCGTCGTGGCTGAACTTTAAATGCCAGTCAAGTAAGATCATTCACACTAGGAGTATACTGTGACAGAAACATCCATATGCAGTGGCAGAGGGGTGGTGTGTCGTTCAACGACCTGCCTCTCCTCGCCTTTTCTCTCTCCTCCTCTGCGATAAAGAGTGTGTTTGCGCGTGTGTGTTTATATTTGCGTCTGACAGTGTTTTATTTTATGTACCTGTGATTCAACCTGTATTGTGTATACCGAGATGGACACTGAACACAATTCTCATGACTTTGTGCGTGTGGCGCATACTTACTAGCCAGTGTGTGTGTGTGTGTGTCACGTCTGCTCCAGTCAGTCATGATTAGCAGTGTATCAGTGTAAGGCCAAACGGCATCCTATCAGTCAGACCCGACGAGCAGAGCACGAAAGAGCAGATTGCGATTTGCAGTGTATCAACGTGAAGCCAAGGCCTTCCGATCAGACCAGACGAGTAGAGCAGGAAAAGAACAGAGCTTTGTTAGCCACGCGGCGGGGTGGCACAGAGCGAACGCTTGCTCTGTGTTGCATCAGCTAGTCTGGAGCTCCGTGCAGCCAGCCGTGTGTCAACAGCAGACACACGCAGTAGGCAAAGTGCACCACCGAGGACGCACAACTGTCCTCACGAGTGTGTCCTCGCCAAGCACCGCACGCGGCAAACACACACACATACACACAGACGACACAGCAGGACACTTTTTAAATTATTTTTTCACGCGAACGCACCGATGCATTTCAAACAGAGGCCCCTCCTCCATCTGTCTCTGCTCCCCCTTCTCTTTTCTCATTCGCTGTTCTTCCTCGTTTCCGAGGCGCTGACTGAAGCTAACACTGGGAGACACCGGAGAAGAAGCGGCCACGGAGGCCTCAGCGGGCGCCAGGCGAGGAGAGAAAAAGGGGGGTGGGGTTATTCAAAACTGGCGGAACGGGAACCGAAGTGGAGCATATAGTGAAATATTTAAGGCGAATGCATTAGGGGTTTCGGAGGGTTTCGGGAGTGTTGGGTGAGGCGTGGCTGGCTGGCTATGCACTCGCTGTCACTCTTGTGTGTG
>CAEFZP010000140.1:0-21705 GCA_903064625.1 Mallotus villosus | reverse complement strand
AATATACTATTCATCATATTATTGTACATTTACCTGGCCAGTGAGTTTAGCATCTGGCAGCTGTTGTCCCTGTGGTTGACGCCTCTTCCACTACATGAAGGGTTTCAAATTAGGAATGGCAAGAAGTGTGCTTGATAATATAATAGTATATTATAGTATACTATAATAGTATACAGTATAATACTACTGTATATACTGTATATATGTATGTAACTGGCTATTCACATTTATTCTGACATACTTTACTTCATAGGATGCTAGTATTCCATCTGAGATGCAGGGAGAATCAACCAAATGCCTCATACCGAGTGAGATTTCAAACACATATCTGCTCTTTAAAAAAGGGAAGAAAGAACACAGCTGAACACAGAACGTCTGTCTTTTATTGGTTCTTTGCACAGATCACAAAAGGTGACATTGGCCATTTAATTTCTTGAGGTTGGCCCTGTTAATGCATCCTAACATTAAAGCAAAAAGAGCACAGAATGCAAACATGACTGTTACAACTTTAAACTTGAATATATTGTTTTATTCTTTTGCAAGAATATACAATTTTGAAATAGGCTGAATACAGGTAAAGTGGGACACTTGAGCTTGATCTTCTATGTCTTCATGTGTAAATACTACAAAACTCATGACAGAGTTCAGAGTTCATCTTTGGAGGGTAAAGGGTTAAATTGGTGGGGTTCTATGTTTGTGATGTCAGTTTTGGGGAGTGGCATGTGTCTTTTCAACACCAGGATCTAAAAAATCTATGATAAGTATAATTACATAGCAATATGAAGCCAATATTGTGAAAGCTATACAATGTTAAACTTGGTTTAGGGTTTGTAGTTACCACATATATTTTTGTAAGAAGTAAAACTATAGCAGGGAATCTTGAAATGTATTTAAAACAATCATATATGTTTTTATTGACAGGCATTTAGTCTCTGTCCCAGTTTACCAGTAGCCTATTGGTAAAGTGGGACAGGGTGTTACTGGTCAACTGGGACAGAAGTAATTTAAAACGGGGTTATGTCCCCTTTTGTTGTTTATTATAAATGTACGACAACAATGATTGCATTTATTAGTAGTAACTACTTTGGGATAGGCTATAATTGACTTATTTTCATGATAATGTAGAACTGTTGAAAAAGTATTTCAGGATAGATCAGTTAAATAGACAGGGAGGAAGATGAGGACAGAGAAAGAGAAGATAAGGGCAGGGAACAAGAGAATGTTGAATAAGTAGAGTGAGTAGAGTGCATTAAAGTAGCCTCAGATTTTTTTTTAGAGTAAAGAAACTAGTGTCATACTTAATAATATACTATAATAAAATAGATTACAAATGATTTATGCAATATAAAAAGGTACTTAACAGAGCACTCTGTGATCGATCTACTGGACGACACGTAACACAGGTGTCGTTCAGTGATAAAGACCTTCCAGACAAGACTTTAAATTCAAACAAAACTTGATACCAATGTAACTATCAAGACACAAACATAAGACAATAACACAAAACCACCTGTCCATGAATCAGATGGTATCAGAAGTATTGACGCCCAAACAGCATCTCACAAGTTCTGAAGCCCTGGCCATCTTCAGCTTCGATATTTAAAGGAGTACCCTGGAATTTGTCCCTCCTAAAACAATACAATCATAGTTGAAACAACACAGCCTCAGAACCTGCTGTCCCAAAGCTCCTTCCCCCCAGGTGACAAGAACTCTCATGCTGCAATTCTCTCCAAGTCAGGAGATGATCATCCCAAATGGTCAACTGACCTTTGTGGATTCATCACCCTCAGAAATACAATTGTGGGGTTTGGTCAGCAGAGGTTCAAAGAAGGGTCCTGCTTCCTGTGTTTGGTCTTTCATGTTTTTTCCTTATAAATAGTTTAAGGGAGACTAAGCTTTTCTGGAAGGTATCATGTTTGATTTTATGGCAATGCATTTATGGCAGTGACATACGAAGCTATGTATCTGAAAGTGTCCCACTTAATCTGTATTCACCCTATATAAAGACATAGGCATGATGGTGTTAAATGATTAGCTGTAATCCATGAACAGCATGCTAATATAGTAGGTCCTCTTCTTTCAAGATGGAGTGCAGAGCCAACAGGCAGTTATGGTTATCTAATGACTTAACAGAGAATGCCTGTCAGTATTTATGTTATTTAAAAAAAATATGTATTTATTTGCTAGATACATTTTTTCAATACTTTTGGTTAATTTAATTTCCATGTAATTTCCCCTTTTTTGGGCCGGTCGAGGATATTTTGTTGTTGACATTTGTCACGTTAGTCTATCTTCTCTTAAAGTAGGCTACACACGTTCTGACACCGCAGCCTCTGCATGGGCTGTTCCATAGCCCGTCTTTTCCAAAAGGTTTTCTCAGATAGGCTACCGATAGCTGGGCCAGGCGGCCCTACCGTAACGATACGCGTCAGGGAGGATGGATGGGTAGCAGAGCCGGAGTGATGGCATCACTTGACAAGATTTTACCAATTGAAAAACGGCTGTTTATTTTACATAAAGCTAAAAAAACTATTTTGCGCTCAAATAATGGCCACAAAATGTAGCTGCGCGCGCTCGCATTAACTGTGATGCAGTTAAGCTCGAATGGGCTAAGCCCTGACTGAATGTTTACAACGCTTTGGCTTGATTAACACTAGGATCGTTAAGCAGTCTCAAAAATGGGATCAATATAAAAAATACGATCCCTTTCTGTAATTATGTAATTATGACGAAACATTCACTGCACCCCCAGTCAAAGCAGGCTGCATCAAGCCCTGTTTGGTAAACAAAAAAAAGTGGGCCGGTCGTGAGCCTGAAACTCCCGGGCTGAAAAGTGTCCCCACTCCGGCCCTGTGCCACGTCTCTCAGGTCCTTCCTTGGCCTGACAGCGTGATACTCCAAGTTCATACAGAACTACACAGCTGTCGTGGAGCCAATGAGAAATGTACTCTGTGGTGCTACATTCACATGGACCGGGGAGGCACAGAAAAGCTTCTAGCGGGTAGAACCACTTAGAACTGACAGGTCAAACACTTGCTCTGTTTGACCCCTCTCTGCCCACCATTGTGTCCACAGATGCCTCAGATTATGGCATAGGTGGTGTACTTACGCAGCTACATCCAGAACCGTGGCTTTTGCTTCTCGTTCACTGAGTGTGGCTGAGAGAAAATACTGAGTGGTAGAAAAAGAAGCGTTGGCCTGTGTCTGAACCTACTTACGTTGGAGAACCTACTTATGGGGAACAAAGTTCACCTTAAGAACATATCGCCAGGCTTTAACTACACTCCTGGCTACAAAAGGCATGGGTAGGGCCAGTATGAGGACAGCACGCTGCTCTGCCAGGTTACTCTGTTTCAATTACGATATTGTCTACAGGCCTAGTGTTGAGCACCGTAAGGCAGACTGCCTTTCCCGTTTCCCGTTGCCATACGAACAGCACGGCTCCCTAGATTTGGATGTCTGACTTCACACATGCCTGCTTCTCCTGTCCAGAGCTACGTAAGCTGCACGTCTACATGAACAAAGGGTGGCCTGCGTCATCCAAAGGCCTGCCGAAAGACATGATGCCTTACTACCAAATTAGGAAGGAACTTTAGGAAGGAATTTTCCATGCACGAGTCACTTATTCTGAGAGGGAGTCACAGAATAGTGGTGCCAGTAAGGCTACGTTCTCACATGGTACACCTAGCACACGAGAGCCACCAAGGCATCGTCCGTACAAAACAGAGACTCAGAGACTTGTACTGGTGGCCTAAGATGGATGCACTGGAGCAGTCTGTCATTACCACCTGTGTGTCCTGCCAGTTGAATGATAGGACAAAAAAGGCAAAGGGACTTGCACTGGACTTGTGGGCCCATTTGAAAGGGGTCCTGCAGACTGTAAGTTTGCTATTACTATGGTGGAGTACTATTCTAAGTGGCCAGAGGTGTGCTTTGCTCCACAATGTACAACAGCTACAGTGATATGTTTTATGAGCACTGTGTTTAGAGAAAAAGGAAACCCATGGCTGTGGTGACAGATAATAGCCCACAGCTAACATCGTCAGAAACGTCCTCTTTCTTAAAAGAACGAGATATCGCACACATCAGGACTACAATCTACCAAGGAAATGGAACTGTGGACAGACTAAACATGGTGTAAATAAAACATCCTTACAGCACAGAGAGAGAAAATTCTGTGTAAAACTCAAGTCACTGAGTTCCTTCCAGTTTATAGAGCTCCACCACATGCGACCACAGGGACGTCACCCTTCCAGCTCCTGTATGGAAGACAGATGAGAACCAACCTCTCTGTCAAGCCAAAGCTCACCACTGCTCAGGACCAGGAACTAAGAGACAGAGCTGCAAAGAAACAGTTACACATGAAAGAGTACACTGATGCCAAGAGACGTGCTAAAACTCCTAAATTGCACCCAGGAAGTCTTGTGCATATAAGAAACCCTGTGCATGTCAAGAAAGGAAAGTCAAAGTTCAGTGAGCCTCATAAAGTGACACAGCAGAAAGGAGCTCACAGCTATACACTGACAGATGGGAGGTTTCGAAATAGGAGCCAGCGAATTCGAAGACAACCAGACTGGATTAAAGATTATGTTACTTCAGAATACTAGAGGGACATGGTTTCTGTTATCGTTGAAGTAACACTTCACACTTTTCTTTACAGAATATGACTGTGTTTGGAAACATTTTGCTGGTATCACATTTTGTTCCAGGTAGAAGTAACCTTTTTAAGAAGGGACAAAATGTTGTGTTCTGAAAGTTGTTAATCCAGGTCAATAGGTGGCACTGTGTGACGGATTTGTTATGCATGTAACTGATTGGATAAGGAAGTAGTTGGAAGGAACTAAGACGTGCGTTCAGAGAAAACACAGTAAAGTGATCTCCTGTTCTGTGGTTATTCGTCCTCAAGTGTTTCTTTCTATACATAATACATCACAGTTTGCATCTGGCGGCTCTTGTCCTGTTGTCCCTGTGGGTGATGCCTGTTCTACTGCATGAAGGGAAGAGAATTAGAAATAGCAAGAAAAGTGTGCTTGTTGTATTATACTACTATATAACTGGATATTCACATTTATTCTGACATACTATACTTTATAGGATGGTAGTATTCCAGTTGAGATGCAGGGATGGTCAACCAAGTGTCCCATACCAAGTGAGATGTCATTGCACAGAGTACAAGTACTGAGGCAACGAAATGCAGTTTAGCATCCAACCAGAAGTGAAAAACAGCAAAAAGTGCAGAGCATGGCATGTGTAAAGTGCAATAAGTGAACAAATAGACATGTACAGTAAATACAAACAGCAATTGGGACAAGAATAACAGCAATTGAAACAAGAAGTGTAGGTACGATAAGTATGCAAAGTGCAGGTGCAATGTAGTAGTAGTATTATATAAGTGCAATGTTCAGTGCTGCAGGAGTGCGTGATGGCAGTCAAGCCAGGGTGGAGGGGGGAAGTACAGTCACTGGTGGAGGTGGGGTGGGGGGCTATCCCCGTGGAGTTTAGTAGAGTGACAGCCGTAGGAATGAAGCTGTTCCTGAACCTGCTGGTCCGGGAACGGAGGACCCTGTAGCGCCTCCCAGAGGGGAGGAGGGCAAACAGTCTGTGGCTGGGGTGAGAGCTGTCCTTTTCGATGCTGCGTGCCCTCCGCAGACATCTCTTGCTCTGGACAGCCTCAATGGTGGGGAGTGAGGAACCGGTGATGCGTTGGGCAGTTTTCACCACCCTCTGCAGTGATTTACGGTCTGCGACAGAGCAGCTGCCATACCACACTGAGATGCAGTTCGTAAGGATGCTCTCTATGGTACAGTGGTAGAAATTCTCTAGAATCTGAGGAGACAGATGGGCCTTCTTCAGTCTCCTCAGGAATTGATTGTTTGTTTAAAGATTGATTGTTTAATGTCCCTCAGGTTGAATTGATACCAGTATTTTTACTAGTTATATTGTATCAATAACATTTTTTACTACTGAAATTTAAGAATCATATTTTGTGCACAGATGTTCATTCATTGCATGTTTTCAACAAACGTAGATGAACAAACAGTTTAAGAACATCTGGTCAGCCAAGTGGAATAGTGTGTATGTGGTCACTGCTGTCTGAACCAGTATCATGAGGAGTAGTGTGTATGTGGTCCCTACTGTCTGAACCAGTATCATGAGGAGTAGTGTGTATGTGGTCACTACTGTCTGAACCAGTATCATGAGGAGTAGTGTGTATGTGGTCACTACTGTCTTAACCAGTATCATGAGGAGTAGTGTGTATGTGGTCACTACTGTCTGAACCAGTATCATGAGGAGTAGTGTGTATGTGGTCACTACTGTGTTCGATCCATTCCAAAACATACCAAAGCATGTATTGTGTTATTGTATCTCACTGGTGTATTAATCTTAGAAGTTTCATGTTACAATAACAAAATCATGCTAAACATTCCTGAACAGTGTCAAATATTCATTGATAGTTTGATCATGTCAGTAAAACAATGCCATAGATCTCATCTATAGCACTGATAAGTGGAGATACTAAACCTAGTATTGATCCTAGTGCCAAGGGAATTGTGATCTGATTGGCTCAGAAAGACACTAAACAGTCTAGAACAAAAGATTCACTGATGGCCTACATTTCACGGTATATGATTTAGAAATACCTCAGGAAGACCACATGATGTCTCAGTATACATTAGACAGGATAGTTTTGGGAATATTCCACAGGTATAATCCACCTTGGTAAAATCAGCTTCTCAGGCAGGTTCATTTTTCACATTGGTTACAGGCTACTGTGCCATTGTGTTTGAGTCAAATGTTAAACTGTCTGGGAAACTCATAGTTTAAACATTTAAGAAAGCTTGGTAAGAGCAATTCAGTGAGAGTTCCACTCTTCCAGAGGTGGTCAGTGTTGAAGAACAGGTGCAGACCATAAGCAAAGCATTATCATGCATCAAGAGTAGAGATAACAATACAAAATGTTTGTGATCCCTCCCTAATGATAACCTTCTACAGGCTGCCATGGTGTCACATCACAGAGGAAGGCTGTGCTTCTCTGGGCTCAGTGCTGGAGTCAAGCTCCTTCCTGAGACAACTAGATCTAAGTAACAATGATCTGAAGGATGCCGGTATGAAGCTGCTCTCTGCTGGACTGGGGAACCCACTCTGCAAACTGGAGACACTGAGGTATGTAATCAAATTCAACAAGAGACAACAACTAGTTACACAATATCACACACCACAAACTGTCTGCAAGTTTGTGGTTAATTCAAGATACAAGGAGGCCGGCCAAAGAATATTCAGGGTAGGCTAGGGTCGTATTCCACAAGGTAGAGTCATTCAGGTACAGGGCGGCTGGCAGGCTCAGACTCAGGGCAGACAAGAGGCTAAGCAGGGAACTAAGAGGCAGAAAAGAGATAGAAAAAAACACAAGGAAGGCTTCTGTAGGCTTGACAAACTAAAACTGTCCCCAAGCAGAAAACACTGAAATGTGCAGTCGTGGCTTTCGCAAAGAGAGAAATGGAGGTACTGTCATCTTCAGCACCTTTATAGACTCTGTAACCTAAATCAGTTGCACACATAATCTCAATTTCTTACGTGTGCGTCTGTGGTTGTTGTGATGTATTTTTTATTTACCTTTTACGGATGTTAGGGTCAGTGGCGGCTGGTGATTTTTTTTTGGGGGGGGGGCGCAGTTGGGCGGCGGGGTGGTCGTTACACAGAACTTTTTTTTTACATTAAATATATATGTATTAGCTATGTTGGATGCTGTCGTCCTCTCCTACTATTTCTTCAATGCCTAACGAATCTATCTCTTGACCCTGTATGTATGTTTGAGCAGCACTGGTTGAAGCCTGAAAATATTGTAAACAATGTTTGCATATATGCAGGTAGCAACGCTAGTGCTAAATAACTATTTTGCTTGTCGGCTAGTAGGGCTCATGAGACAGCTCACCAAAAGAACGATGGGGAAGCCACTTGTCTAGCAGATTAAGACATGTTCGTAGGTACCTAGCGAAAAGTAGCCTCAACTTTCCTAGACTTAGCTACGATACTAATGCTGAAGGGTCGCTGATATCGCATAGCGTCGTTGCTAACGTGTGATGTTGTGACTGTGTGTGTAACACTGAATTACTCACTGAACAACCAGCTAACCAGCTCCGGTTACTTAGCATACAGGTTTGAGGAGAAGCTACGGGTGTACGTCCCGTAGGCCAACAGCCCATCATCCTTTGCTAGCTATGTTGCTCTCGTAGATACGTGATAATTATATGGGATGTGGGGGAATGATAAGGGGAGTGAAGGTCTCTGATTCGACGAATCAGATGTCAATATAAGTAAGAAACGATGTCATTGGCCAGGGGCGCACGAGTGTGCGCCCCGGCATCGCCCCTTTTTTCCGCCAATGAGAAGCCGTTGAATGAATTTATGAAAATGTATCGAGAGCTCCCATTGACTTCCATTTGGCCGGCGCCCCCAGGGGGGAGTGGCTTATCTCAGTGATAACGAATGGCAATATATTATATTCGGTCACATTTAAGTGGTTGTTGACAGGGACTTACGGTCTCCCACACACATTTAACGCATTAACACAGTACATTTCTTATTTAAATAGTTTGGTATATCATATTTTTGAACGTTTTTTTTTATTTTTTTTACGAAAAATTCTAGGAGGGGCGGCGCCCTTGCGCCCTCTATGGATGCACCGCCACTGGTTAGGGTCACTAGGAAAAGTAAGACATTTGAAGTTAAAAATTAAAACAATTTGAGGGTTTTCTCTGCAGTTAAATATAATAGCAGTCATGTTTGACCCTGAAGACAACACAAGGGTTCAAATATACTATTCATCATATTATTGTACATTTACCTGGCCAGTGAGTTTAGCATCTGGCGGCTGTTGTCCCTGTGGTTGACGCCTCTTCCACTACATGAAGGGTTTCAAATTAGGAATGGCAAGAAAAGTGTGCTTGATAATATAATAGTATATTATATACTATAATAGTATACAGTATAATACTACTGTATATGTAAGGGATAATGCCCGACGAGGTGTCCAATATCATCTGATAATGGACGATGCGGAGGCGTGAACCGTCCGACGCGCAGCGGATGATATTGGACACCTCGAAGGGCATTATCCCGCTTATACCATGGTCACTTGCCAACGTTTTTTTTTACAAATATTAATCTATGTTTTAATGCGTTTTGCAATCGAAATCTAACGTTGTTTAACGTCGGCCAACTCTGATATTTTATAGTCCGCTCAGCTCATAGAACCCAACACCAGTTTTCCCTTGGCTGAACTATTAGCCCGAAAGCTAACGTTATGCTAGCAAGATTCAAAGGCAATAACATTGTGTACGGTTGACAAACAGTAAATATAATATTACAGCATGTTTAACGAGAAGATTAGCTAGCTAGCCAGCCATGTCACTGACCCAAAATCAATATCAAGATTTTCACGAACAAAGTAGGCTTTATCGACCATAGTCTCTTGGCCATGCACTGTGTCGCCAGCCACAGCCTGCAGCGAGTTGAATAGCAAATGGATGTGAGATGATCGCGTCAAAGTTGACATAGTCTTCTAACCGTAAATGTTATTTGACAAAATGTTTAACATTAAGACTAGCCAACTATCCAGCCATGTAATTGCTCCCAAATCAATATCAAGATTTTCACCAACTAGTGGCTACTAGACTAGTCTAGGCTACGGCCGCAGCCTGTGACTGTAGAGAGTGGAATAGCAAATGGATGTGAGATGATTGCATTAAAGTTTACATGTTCTCCAAACAATAATTATAATTTGACAGTACGTTTAACAACAAGACTAGCCAGCTATCCAGCCAAGTCATTGTTCCCAAATCAAATAAAGAGTTTTACGAATAAAATAATCGGCCATGTGTGTTGGCTACTGTCGTGTTGGCCGCAGCAGAAGTAGATCAACTAGCGAGGTGAATAGCGAATGGGATGTGAGATGAGCGGTTACGTGACACAGACACAGGCTACATTCAGAAAAGTACAATTTTGCAAATAGGTTAAAAGACATATTGAAGTCACTCATTGTGGTAATGACATGTTGGCTTGTTAAAGTCTTTCAAAATTGTAAATGGAGGCTTTGTAAATGGAGGACTGCGTCCCTGTTGTTATTGTTACTTAGACACTTTGTACAGGCTCATATACCATGTAGCCGGCGCAATCATTTAGAACGGTGAAAAGACAGTTTTGCTGAAATGACGTAGTAGGTGTCCAATATCACTAGTAGGTGTCCGTATATCACTTTTTAATGTACACCCCTGCAGCCAATCAGAATCGAGTATTCACCCAGACCATGGTATAAACTGTATATATGTATGTAACTGGCTATTCACATTTATTCTGACATACTTTACTTCATAGGATGGTAGTATTCCATCTGAGATGCAGGGAGAATCAACCAAATGCCCCATACCGAGTGAGATTTCAAACACATATCTGCTCTTTAAAAAAGGGAAGAAAGAACACAGCTGAACACAGAACGTCTTTTATTGGTCGTTTGCACAGATCACAAAAGGTGACATTGGCCATTTAATTTCTTGAGCTTGGCCCTGTTAATGCGTCCTAACATTAAAGCAAAAAGAGCACAGAATGCAAACATGACTGTTACAACTTTAAACTTGAATATATTGTTTTATTCTTTTGCAAGAATATAAAATGTTGAAATAGGCTGAATACAGGTGAAGTGGGACACTTGAGCTTGATCTTCTATGTCTTCATGTGTAAATACTACAAAACTCATGACAGAGTTCATCCTTGGAGGGTAAAGGGTTAAATTGGTGGGGTTCTATGATTGTGATGTCAGTTTTGGGGAGTGGCATGTGTCTTTTCAACACCAGGATCTACAAAATCTATGATAAGTATAATTACATAGCAATATGAAGCCAATATTGTGAAATCTATACATTTATACAATGTTAAACTTGGTTTAGGGTTTGTAGTTACCACATATATTTTTGTAAGAAGTAAAACTATAGCAGGGAATCTTGAAATGTATTTAAAACAATCATATATGTTTTTATTGACAGGCATTTAGTCTCTGTCCCAGTTTACCAGTAGCCTATTGGTAAAGTGGGACAGGGTGTTACTGGTCAACTGGGACAGAAGTAATTTAAAACGGGGTTATGTTCCCCTTTTGTTGTTTATTATAAATGTACGACAACAATGATTGCATTTATTAGTAGTAACTACTTTGGGATAGGCTATAATTGACTTATTTTCAGGATAATGTAGAACAGTTGAAAAAGTATTTCAGGATAGATCAGTTAAATAGACAGGGAGGAAGATGAGGACAGAGAAAGAGAAGATAAGGGCAGGGAACAAGAATGTTGAATAAGTAGAGTGAGTAGAGTGCATTAAAGTAGCCTCAGATTTTTTATTTAGAGTAAAGAAACCAGTGTCATACTTAATAATATACTATGTACTATAATAAAATAGAAACAATTTAATTAAATCCAATTGAATACTTAAATTGTGAGGTGGAAAATGCTGAATACAAATGATTTATGCAATAAAAAAAGGTACTTAACAGAGCGCTCTGTGATCGATCTACTGGACGACACGTAACACAAGTGTCGTTCAGTGATAAAGACCTTCCAGACAAGACTTTAAATTTAAAAAAAACTTGATACCAATGTAACTATCAAGACACAAACATAACACAAAACCACCTGTCCATGAATCAGATGGTATCAGAAGTATTGACGCCCAAACAGCGTCTCACAAGTTCTGAAGCCCTGGCCATCTTCAGCTTCGATATTTAAAGGAGTACCCTGGAATTTGTCCCTCCTAAAACAATACAATCATAGTTGAAACAACACAGCCTCAGAACCTGCTGTCCCAAAGCTCCTTCCCCCCAGGTGATAAGAACTCTCATGCTGCAATTCTCTCCAAGTCAGGAGATGATCATCCCAAATGGTCAACTGACCTTTGTGGATTCATCACCCTCAGAAATACAATTGTGGGGTTTGGTCAGCAGAGGTTCAAAGAAGGGTCGTGCTTCCTGTGTTTGGTCTTTCATGTTTTTTCCTTATAAATAGTTTAAGGGAGACTTTAAGCTTTTCTGGAAGGTATCATGTTTGATTTTATGGCAATGCGTTTATGGCAGTGACATACGAAGCAATGTATCTGAAAGTGTCCCACTTAATCTGTATTCACCCTATATAAAGACATAGGCATGATGGTGTTAAATGATTAGCTGTAATCCATGACCAGCATGCTAATATAGCAGGTCCTCTTCTTTCAAGATGGAGTGCAGAGCCAACAGGCAGTTATGGTTATCTAATGACTTAACAGAGAATGCCTGTCAGTATTTATGTTATTTAAAAAAATATGTATTTATTTGCTAGATACGTTTTTTCAATACTTTTGGTTAATTTCATTTCCATTTAATTTCCCCTTTAATTTTTTAGAATAACTTATTTTACAATGGTAATATTGTCCAATAGCGTTAAGTGTTTTTTTTGGCATGCTCCGTCATGTGATCTCTGTCTCTGGATCAGTTAGCCGTCCCGTGTTGCTAAAAATAACTATGTTAACTGAAGCTGTGGGAACCTGATGTAACGCTATATCTGCTCAGAAAATTCAAAGCCAGAGAAATATTTACCATCTGAAAGTTAAAGTAATCATAATATTACTAGCCGGTCCAGAACAAAACAAGTTCACTGAAGCTTTTTACAGTAATTTAGAATTACCTCAGGATTACCACAGGAAATGTTCAGGGTATAAACCAGGACATGTTGTAGCTAATAGGCTACAGAGCGACTGAAGTGGGATATTCTTCAGTTGGAATCCAACTCAGTGGAACAAGTTCGGTAGGTAGGCTGATATTTTACCACTTTAGATGTATAAATTACGTTTCAATTGACTGCGGCAGTCGAGTATCAGGTTGTCATGACTTCGTGAGTGATTAACCTCCTGTCACTGTTCAGTTGCTGCTCATCCTCCTAATCAGTGGCGGACTCAGACTGTTTGAAGGGCAGGGGCGAAAAAATTAAAAGGGCACATCATCATAATTCATTGTATGAAGGGTTACCATAGAGGGCACTCAATAATTGTTTTCCTATGTAAAGAGCAGCCAATAAGGCACTTTCTCTCATATTCACCACTCTAGAGAGCAAGTTTTCAACCATGTAGGCACTGTAAGGGCATTAGAAGGGCACTCATTGAGCACGTTATCGGATTTTCTCTCGTAATTCGCCACTCTTTACGGCACTTTAGCGCGCTTTTTCAACCAAGGAGGCACGAAGGGGGGCGGTCGCCCCCCCTGCCCCCCCCCTGAGTCCGCCACTGCTCCTAATTAATTAATAGTTTTCAGTCACGTGACATGCACGATAGCGAGGGCAAAAAGATGCTGGCGATAGCGGCTCACACCGTTGAGACGCAGCAAAAGCCGACAAATGTACCTTCCTACGTTTATTTGGATCACCTCTCAGCTAAAGAAAAGGAAAGATATGGACACAAAGTGCAAGTGTCGGCGTCTAACACAACAACCCAACTATTTAGCTAACAAGCTAACTTTAACTCGCTACGACCACTGCAGTTGGTCGCCTCGATACACAACAAACTATGTCAAACCGATTACATAAAGATGTGTTTTATGGCTAAAAATACGATAATTAATATACTTGTGTTTAACTTTACTTGTGCTTAGCTTTGATGACGTGTTCGCTGCAAATACGTGTATATTTGGACGGCTGCCATTGTATGCCCTCCCCGGAGACAGAGGTAGCGTACCGTGATAAAGTTGGTTGGAAGTTCGATATTCAACAGACATTCGAACGCCCGGTATTGTGTCAATTTAGCCGGGGTTTAGCGACGCTACGACCGGCCACTTAGTTTATGTGTTTGGCTGCCTAAACAACGCGTATGTTTAGGGACCATCAACAAATTACACTTGAATTTAGTAGTTTTTCAAACTTCAATAGCTTTTTCATCATGTGACCCATCATCCTAAAATCTCTTTCAGAGTGTTCACTGACTACGTATACATGTTGCACAGCCTTTAGTTTTTTCAGTTTTACCTCACACTTTTTTCAATGAATTTAGTAGTTTTTCAAACTTCAATAGCTTTTTCATCATGTGACCAATCATCCTAAAATCTCTTTCAGAGTGTTTACTGACTATGCCTACATGTTGCACAGCCTTTAGTTTTTTCAGTTTTACCTCACACTTTTTTCAATGAATTTTTCAGTATTTAAAACTTCAATAGCTTTTTCATAATGTGACCTATCATCCTAAAACCTCTTTCAGAGTGTTCACTGACTACGTATACATGTTGCACAGCCTTTAGTTTTTTCAGTTTTACCTCACACTTTTTTCAATGAATTTTTCAGTATTTAAAACTTCAATAGCTTTTTCATAATGTGACCTATCATCCTAAAACTTCTTTCAGGGTGTTCACTGACTATGCATACATGTTGCACAGCCTTTAGTTTTTTCAGTTTTACCTCACACTTTTTTCAATGAATTTTTCAGTATTTAAAACTTCAATAGCTTTTTCATCATGTGACCAATCATCCTAAAATCTCTTTCAGAGTGTTCACTGACTACGTATACATGTTGCACAGCCTTTAGTTTTTTCAGTTTTACCTCACACTTTTTTCAATGAATTTAGTAGTTTTTCAAACTTCAATAGCTTTTTCATCATGTGACCAATCATCCTAAAATCTCTTTCAGAGTGTTCACTGACTACGTATACATGTTGCACAGCCTTTAGTTTTTTCAGTTTTACCTCACACTTTTTTCAATGAATTTTTCAGTATTTCAAACTTCAATAGCTTTTTCATCATGTGACCTATCATTCTAAAATCCATTTCAGAGTGTTCACTGACTATGCATACATGTTGCACAGCCTTTAGTTTTTTCATTTTGTACAGCTGTACCCAGAGTGACTAAAACACAAATTCCTGCTGACACTGCTTCTGTGTGGAGAGGGCTTAGGCAGATCACCAACTACAAGCCCAGAGCCCCTCACACCGTTAACGACTCCCAAATGGCCAACGACCTAAAAGAGTTCCACTGCAGATTTAAGAAGACAATTGGACTTTCCTGAACTGCACCTCCCCATCCAAGAGGCCTCCCCACCACCACAGTGACGACTCTCTCCATTGAGGAGAGAGAAGTTAACAGACTTTTCAAGAGGCAGAACCCTCGCAAAGCAGCTGGGCCGGACTCTGTGTTTCCAGCCACCCTCAAGCACTGGGATGACCAGTTGTCTCCGGTGTTCACCACCATCTTCAACACCTCCCTGGAGACATGCCATGTGCCAGCCCGTCTCAAGTCCTCCACCGTCATCCCTATGCCCAAAAAGCCAAGGCCAACAGGACATAATGACTACAGACCCGTCGCACTGACCTCTACATTTACATTTACATTACATCTACCTTCTCCACCCTCCTTAACCCACCTCCCCCACCCCCTCCCTCCACTCTGACAGCAGATGACTTCTCTTCCTTCTTTGAGAAAAAAGTTGCTGACATTAGCAGTCGGTTCCCTGAACCAACCTTTCCTGTTCACTCACCCTCTATGACTGACCCTACTAAATGTCTCAACTCTTTCTCGGCCCTATCTGAGGCAGAGATCTCTGACCTCATTCTCTCTCATCGCCCCACCTCCTGTCCCCTTGATCCAGTCCCCTCCCCTCTCTTTCAAACCATCTCTCCCTCCATCATAACATTCCTTCTCCATGTCCTCAACTCTTCTCTTACTTCTGGCACTTTCCCCTCTGCCTTCAAACAGGCCAGAGTTAGACCCCTACTCAAAAAACCCTCCCTTAACCCAGCTGTCCTCCAGAACTACAGACCGGTATCACTTCTACCCTTCTTTTCTAAAACAATTGAACGCGCTGTATCTAACCAACTGTCAAACTTTCTCACTCAGAACAACCTGCTTGACCCCCACCAATCGGGCTTCAAGACGGGCCACTCCACTGAAACTGCCCTCCTGTCGGTCACCACGGCCCTCCAGTCTGCCAGAGCGGCCTCGAGGTCATCCGTCATCATTCTGCTGGACCTCTCTGCAGCATTTGATACGGTTAACCATCGGATCCTGCTCGCCAGACTCTCCGAGATGGGCATCACTGGCACTGCACTTCAGTGGATCTCGTCCTACCTGTCGGGAAGATCCTACCGGGTCTCCTGGGGAGGAGATGTGTCTGACCCCCGCCAGCTCTCCACTGGTGTCCCACAGGGCTCCGTCCTTGGACCCCTCCTCTTCTCCCTGTACACCACCTCGCTTGGACCAATCATCACCTCCCATGGCTTCTCCTACCACTGCTACGCTGACGACACCCAGCTCTACCTGTCGTTCCCCCCGACCGATCCGGGGATCTCAGCCAGGATTGAGGCCTGCCTCACAGACATCTCTGCCTGGATGACCAAGCATCACCTCCAGCTGAACCTCGCCAAAACCGAACTCCTCATCATCCCGGCCAAACCGTCCATCTCCCATGACCTCTCAATCACCCTGGGATCGGCGACGGTGACCCCTTCGTCCTCTGCCAGGAACCTCGGGGTTACCATGGATGACGAGCTCTCCCTCACAGCCCACATCGCTGCTGTCTCCCGGTCGTGTAGATTCACCCTCTACAACATCCGGAAGATCAGGAGATACCTGTCTGAGCACTCCACCCAGCTGCTGGTCCAGGCACTTGTCCTCTCCAAGTTGGACTACTGCAACTCGCTGCTCGCCTGGCTCCCAGCATGCGCAACACGCCCTCTCCAGAGGATTCAGAACGCAGCGGCCCGTCTGGTCTTCAACCTACCCAGACGCTCCCATGTTACCCCGCTCCTCGTCTCCCTTCACTGGCTGCCCGTCACGGCCCGTATCAGATTCAAGACCCTGGTACTGACCTTCCGAGCGGTGAATGGGACTGCACCCGACTACATCAAGTCTCTCCTCCAGCCCTACACCCCCTCCCGCCACCTTCGGTCCTCCTCTGACAACCGTCTGGTGGTCCCACCGCTCAAGACCGCCCGGTCCCAACACAAGCTCTTCCCCTGTCTGGCCCCCCAGTGGTGGAATCAACTCCCCACCTCCATCAGAGACACTGACTGTCTCCCCACCTTCAAGAATAGGCTCAAGACACACTTGTTCCGGGAATACAACGGTACCTAGGAAAGATCTGCTGGACATGATGTTAGTTTCTTCCAGGATCACAAGGACTCTGACTTAGAGAGCTGCTGCTCTTGTCGGTTAGCTGTAACTGATTAAAATTATTGTACTCGCTGTGAGGTAGTTTACTGTTGTTTGCTCGTCCACAGGTGCACTTTTAGATTCATGTTGTCCAATTGTAACTTGTTTAACTTCATGCTCTTATGATTTTTCCCTTTGGCACTTATTATTTTTGGTTTTTTTCACAATGTATGATTCATGTTTGACTACTTGCAATGTTGGGGACATCTCGTTGTTATGATCAGTGACCTATGCACTTTTGTAAAGCTCTCTCTTGGAAGTCGCTTTGGATAAAAGCGTCTGCTAAATGAATAAATGTAAATGTAGACCCGTCGCACTGACCTCTGTGGTAATGAAGTCTTCAAAGATTCCTCAAAGCCATCACGGACCCTCTCCTGGACCCTCTGCAGTTTGCCTACAGAGCCAACAGGTCTGTGGACGACGCAGTTAACATGGCCCTCCACTTCACCCTACATCACCTGGACTCCCCACGCATCCTACGCAAGGATCCTGTGGACTTAAACTCTGCCTTCAATATCATCATCCCCGCCCCTCTCCAGGACAAGCTCTCCCAGGTGAACGTGCCCGACTCCACCTGCAGGTGGATTACAGACTTCCTGTCTGACAGGAAGCTGTGTGTTAAACTGGGAACACCAAAGACAATGATGGTGCACTTCTACACAGCCATTATTGAGTCATCCTCACCTCCTCCATCACCGTTTGGTATGCTGCAGCCACTGCCAAGGACAAGAGCAGACTGCAGCTTATCTTCCGCGCTGCTGAGAAGGTAATTTGGCTGCAATATGCCTACCCTCGAGGACCTGCACACCTCGAGGACCCTGAGGCGAGGGTGGAAGATTGTGGCCGACTCCTCCCTGGACTCTCTGTGCCAGCTACTCCCCTCCGGAAGAAGGCTGGGGTCCATCAGGACCAAAACCTCACGCCACAAGAAACAACAGTTTCTTTCCATCCTCTACTGGCCTCTCTAACAAGGCCAAGGACTCCCACTGACATTTAACTATTATCTATTATCGGTGGTTCGGTGCGCTGTGTTTTGTCTTGTTTTGTCTGTTAATTCAGTGTTCTGCCAAAATATCCGGGGTTCTCTAACAAGAGAAACATTGCTAAACTTTAGGTCTACAACTCCTGTGGATTTATTTCCCACTTTTCTGCTTCCAGCGGCAGAATTAGTGGGAATTATAGTCAAGGCCACCCTCGGCTTTGTTCTAGCAGCGAAGCGTCGTAGGAGAGGGAAACGTGCCGGAGCCCTGGTGCTACTCCGCAGGCGCGGAACACTCACAGCGTTACCGGGGATATTTCTCTCCAACGTGCGTTCGCTGAGCAACAAACTGGACGAACTTCAGCTACTGGGGTGGAAAAACAGAGACTTTCATTCATCTTCCGTTTTGTGCTTCACGGAGACATGGCTGAGTGAACTGATCCCGGACTCTGCGCTACAGCTAGCAGGTTTCAAACTGCTGAGAGCGGATCGTGACTCCCTGCTCTCTGGCAAAACGAAAGGCGGTGGTATCTGTTTTTTTATTAACAGTGGCTGGTGTGAAGATGTGACAGTGATCCTGCAGCACTGTTCTCCTGATCTGGAATCATTTTTTATAAACTGTAAACCTTTTTACTCGCCACGTGAGTTTGCTTCATTCATACTGGTCGGCGTTTACATGCCGCCTCAGGCTAGCGCCAATGAGGCTCAACGTGTGCTCGCTAGCCAGATATTGTGTGTGGAGCATGACAATCCGGATTCCTTGGTTATTGTGCTAGGCGACTTTAACAAAGGCAATCTCACTCAAGAACTCCCCAAGTACAGACAATTCATCAAATGTCCTACCAGAGAAGGGAACACTTTGGATCACTGCTACTCTACAATCAGTAAAGCATACCATGCGGTCCCCCGTGCAGCACTGGGTCACTCAGACCACGTCATGGTCCACCTGATTCCTGCATACAGGCAGAAGCTAAAGCGCTGTAAGCCTGTTGTGAGGACATCGAAACAGTGGACCAGTGAGGCTATGGAGGATCTGCGGGCGTGCTTGGACTGCACCGACTGGGATATGTTCATGACTGCCTCCAATAGTTTGGATGAGCTCACAGAGGCTGTGACGTCATACATCAGCTTCTGTGAGGACTGCTGTATACCAACACGCACCAGGGTGAGCTACAACAACGACAAACCCTGGTTTACAGCTAAACTCAGAAGGCTGAGGCTGGACAAAGAGGACGCTTTTAGGAGTGGGGACAAGGACAGCTTCAAGGAGTCGAAGAACAGGTTTAGCAAGGCTGTGAGGGAGGCTAAACGACTGTACTCAGAGAGGCTGAAGCGTCAGTTCTCTGCTAACGACTCTGCTTCTGTCTGGAGAGGGCTCAGGCAGATCACCAACTACAAGCCCAGAGCCCCCCACTCCACTAACGACTCACGCCTGGCCAACGACCTGAACGAGTTCTACTGTCGCTTTGAAAGACAATTGGAATCCCCTGAACTATCCCTTCCCTCCCCCCCCCTTCCCACCAACTCTGTGACGTCACTCTCCATTCAGGAAGGTGAAGTAAACAGACTTTTCAAGAGGCAGAACCCACGCAAAGCAGCTGGGCCGGACGCTGTCTCCCCCTGCCACCCTTAAGAACTGTGCTGACCAGCTGTCTCCGGTGTTCACCTACATCTTTAACACCTCCCTGGAGA
Source organism: Mallotus villosus (assembly GCA_903064625.1). Lineage (NCBI taxonomy): Eukaryota > Metazoa > Chordata > Actinopteri > Osmeriformes > Salangidae > Mallotus > Mallotus villosus. The sequence goes on along the minus strand of CAEFZP010000140.1, from coordinate 1,829 downwards.
CATGCCATGTGCCAGCCTGTCTCAAGGCCTCCACCATCATCCCTGTGCCCAAAAAGCCCAGGCCAACTGGACATAATGACTACAGACCTGTCGCCCTGACCTCTGTGGTAATGAAGTCTTTTGAGCGCCTAGTGCTGGCACACCTCAAATCAATCACAGACCCCCTTCTGGACCCCATGCAGTTTGCCTACAGAGCCAACAGGTCTGTGGACGATGCAGTTAACATGGCCCTCCACTTCACCCTACAGCACCTGGACTCCCCAGCATCCACGCAGCATCCTCGGATCTGTTGTGGACTTCAGCTCTGCCTTCAACACCATCATCCCCGCCCTGCTTCAGGACAAGCTCTCCCAGCTGAACGTGCCTGATTCCACCTGCTGGTGGATCACAGACTTCCTGTCTGACAGGAAGCAGTGCGTTAGGCTGGGAACACAAGTCTCTGACTCCCGGTCCATCAGCACCGGATCTCCTCAGGGCTGCGTCCTTTCTCCTCTGCTCTTCTCCCTGTACACGAACAGTTGCACCTCCAGTCATCCATCCGTCAAACTCCTGAAGTTTGCGGACGACACCACCCTTATTGGGCTCATCTCTGGTGGAGACGAGTCTGATTATAGGTGGGAAGCGGCCAACCTGGTGACCTGGTGCAGCCAGAACAACCTAGAGCTCAATGCTCTTAAGACAGTGGAGATGGTTGTGGACTTCAGGAAGAATACAGCCCCACTCACCCCCATCACCCTGGGTGACTCCCCAGTCAACACTGTGGAGTCCTTCCGCTTCCTGGGCACTATCCTCTCCCAGGACCTCAAGTGGGAACTGAACATCAGCTCCCTCACAAAGAAAGCACAACAGAGGATGTACTTCCTGCGGCAGCTGAAGAAATCCAACCTGCCAAAGACGATGATGGTGCACTTCTACACAGCCATCATTGAGTCCATCCTCACCTCCTCCATCACCATCTGGTACGCTGCTGCCACTGCCAAGGACAAGAGCAGACTGCAGCGTATCATCCGCACTGCGGAGAAGGTGATTGGCTGCAATCTGCCTACCCTCGAGGACCTAAACACCTCGAGGACCCTCAGGCGAGCGAGGAAGATTGTGGCCGACTCCTCCCACCCTGGACACTCCCTGTTTCATGTCACTCCCCTCCGGCAGAAGGCTGCGGTCCATCAGGACCAACACCTCTCGACACAAAAACAGTTTCTTCCCTTCTGCTGTTGGCCTCTTCAACAAGGCCAAGGGTTCACACTGACTTATTGACTTATTGACTTTACTTAATGACTCTAATATTCTGCACTACATTACTGCATCTTGTACATTTGTATTTTTGTCATATTTGTATTTTTTGTATTTTTATATTGTAAATTAGGCAACTTATATTTTATTGTATATTTTATTTTAAATATAATTCCACTTTAGTATAGATAGTATAGTTATATAGTATAGATATTTAGTATAGACAGTCCACATATTTAAATTTAAGGATACTATATGTTTATTGTATGCACCTTCCTGCCAAAGCAAATTCCTTGTCTGTGGCAAACTTTCATGGACAATAACTCCCGTTTCTGATTCTTATTCTGACATAGCCAAACACAATATCTTTCTGTTTAATACTCAACTTAGTCAAGTCGTCCACCCCTAAGTGATCATGCACATTGACGCAACATTCGAAACATCATTTGACATCACAGTGCCACAAACATGTTATCTTACATCCCCTGTTAATAGTTGCGAAATAATTTTTTTTACGTGTTGCCTTTGTTACTTGTGTTAGTTTGTGAAAGGATGTTAGTGAATGATTCGAGCATGATGCATTTTAAATGGCTCAC
>CAEFZP010000139.1:105000-177064 GCA_903064625.1 Mallotus villosus | reverse complement strand
ATTATGTTCTCAAACTACAAACTACTAGCCATGGAAACATAGCTGTTACTACTTCACTTTAAACCATGGATGGCTCCTAGGACCATCTATGTCTGAAAACTGATATTACATGTTCCTGTTACTGTGTTACAGCTGCAATGCTTCACATTCTCATTATAAATGTGAAAGTGCCGGGACATATTAAACCACCAGAATATTATAGCAATTACATTTATTTATTTTCATTTAGCACTATATGATAACATTCTGTTTGATCGTGAGAATAAAACATTTGACTTCATTTGATCAATTTAAAAACATTTAACTCATTCTACTGCTTTTCTTTTCTTCTTCAATTGAGAACCATTCGAAGTATGTTATGGTAACAATAGTGACAAATTCAAAAGAAAAGCACAAAGGAAAAAACACAGTCGACTTCAACCGCAAGTAAATCAGCTTTAAATCAGATTAGAAATTTAAACCGTAAAGTTACTTATTTCTAGACTTTCTAGTCTTTATCCTGCATAAGCATGCCTTTAAATGAAGCATATCAGATATGAAACAAACACAAATTATATATTTCCCAATTAAAAACTATAACAAAACCCCATAAAATGCCCTAGATTTCTTAAACGTCTATCAAACTCCTTCATTAAGTAATATATTGCGATATGTATCCTTCCAAACCCAATATACTTAAAACTCGTAAAACAGCAAATAAAGAAAACAAGTAAAAACGTTCAAGATCATCTAAGGTCCTGTGGCCTCTGATTCCCTCTGCATTAGAAGACAGAGTTTGTGCTGAAGGACGTGCTACTCGTGGTGAGACTGTAGCTAACCGAGGAGTAGTCCACACTGCCTCTGCGGGAGCCCGTCCTGGAACCCACTCGTGATCCGGCCCTGGATCCGGGGCGAGAGCCTGGGTTGGACACGTTGTAGGGGCTGCTGATGCCCTTGGTGGACATGGAAGATGCCTGGAGCATCTTCATCCCGTTTTCTTCCACCATGCAGCTGTCCATGGCCTCCTTGTAAGAGATTTTCAGCTTGGTCTTGGGGCAGGTCAGATTCTTCATGTGGTTCCTGGTGTCCTGGAGCTTCTGTGCCCCTCTGCCCTCCAGCCAGCCCCTGCGGATGGCTTCCTCGATTGTGGCCCGCTTCCCGGTGCCAGGCTCCAGCAGCCCCCCCGTCAGGTACTGGAACTCCAGGAACCTCTGGCCAGCTTCGTAAGGCACCCACTTCTCTTTCATCGCTTCGGCAGCTGACATCTTCCTCTTGGTCTTCACGTCTTCAAAGCCAGTAAAGGCTTTCTGGGCAGGCTTTAGCTTGGAGGCCATGTCATCATCTATGATGCCCTGGTGCACAGCATCCTGCAGGGGGAGCCTCTGGCCGTTGGCAGGGTTGACAATGCCTCCTGTGCACGCCTGGGCCTCCAGCAGCCTCTGGGCGGTAATAGCGTCCACTAAACCCCTCCGCAACGCCTCGCTGATGGTGATCTTTTCCAGGGTCTCCGTGTCAAAGATAGCCACCACGGGGCTATGGTCATCAAACATCTCTGCCGGGGAGAGGGTGATGGAGATGCTGTTAAAGCGCTTGCGGACAGTGGGAGAAGAGGGGTGTGGCCTGGGAGGGGGTACCGCATGTCTCCACGTCCTCCGCATTGCTGGCCGTGATTGACAGCTCCGTGCTGTTGATTCGGCTGGTGATCATGACAGCAAACTGGGGGAGGGTTAGGGTTCCGGCCCGGTACTGGTCCAGAGACCTCTGGCTGATGATACCATGATCCAGGGACTTCTGGATGTCGTACTGATTGCCGGTTTTCCTGTCGACCACAACGAGACGTTCAGAGCCATGCAACTCTTTGATGGTGATCTCCTCCCACTCACATTCCTGCTTCGACAGGTCCAGGAAGGTTTCATAGTCGATGAGATCCTTGTGGTAGGCCTCCCGCACCGTCATCTCTCTTCCAGTGTTAGGGTCAACAATGATCACCCGTCTTTTCTGCAGGATGTTGGTCTGGCTGTTTTCCTTGGGGGGCTGGGGCTTCTTCTTGTCTTTCAGAGGCAGGAGCACAAGACCAGTTTTGGGGTCTTTGATACACCTGTCCTTCAGCTGAAGATAGGTCAGGTTCTCATGGGTGTTGGGGTCAAAGAAGCCCTTGGTGTCATCGCCCTCGTAGGTGAGGATATCGTTCATCTCTTTGTCAAAGTAGCCCCTCCGGTATGCCACCTCCACATCGATGCGGTGGTTCTCTTTGGGGTCAATGATGCCACCACTGGCTATCTGGGCCTCCAGCAGACGGATGCCGTGGCCTTTCTCTATCAGTTCCTTCTCCATGGCCTGGAAGAGAGAAATGGTCTTCTCTGTGGCAGGATCTCGATATCCCACTACGGCCCATCTCGGCAGACAGCAGCTTGTCCTTGAACTCTTTACCCACCAAGCCTCTCATCCAGGCCTCGTGCACAGTTAAATAGAGGTTGTTGACTGGGTCGATCATGAAGCCTGAGGCTGCCTGGGCCTCCAGGAGCTCCAGGGTGGTCCCTGGTCGGAGCAGGCCAACCTTCATGGCCTGGTAGATGGGCATGATCCGGTTGTTGGCCTCGTCATAGATCCCAGCGATACAGCTGGAGCCTTGCAGATAGTTCTTGAGCTTGTCTTCAATGTCCTTGCTGGTGAGTTGGCCTTGGCTTAGCTTCTGGAAGTCTGCCTCGTCCAAGAGGTTGGAGTCGACCAAATCTCTCACAGACACCTCGCCTCGGAGGCCTTGCACGGTCATTTTCTTCTCTAAAGCAGGGAGGAGGAGCAGACCTGACACTGGTTCTATCCTGCACTTAACCCTCAGGTCACTATAGCTGATCTTTTCCTTGGAGGTCGGGTCTACGTAGCAAGCAGGCTTCCTGTTCAGAACCCTGTAGAGATCCTCGTCGATCAGGTTGCGGTCAAGGGCTAGATCTTTGGGCAGGTACACACTCAGGACGGGGTCTAGGATCCCACCGACAGACTCCTGGGCCTGTAACAAACGGAGGGCTGTCTCTTTGTCCAGGCGGCCCTGCTTGAGGGCCTGTCCCACAGAGAGCAGCTTGCCAGTGTACGGATCCTTGAATCCACGCTGGCTGCTTCAGCTGTCAAAAGGGCGTCTCTATCTTCGGTGTCAACCACCCCTCGGCTACAAGCAGTGTCCACAGACATCTTCTCATTGAACTCGGGGTCAATAATGTGTCCTGTTGCAGCTTGAGCCTCTAGCAGCATGAGGGCACTGTCTGGCGTCAGCAGGTTCTTGATCTTGGCTTCGCTGATGGACATCTTACCCTGGGGGCCTCCTGTCATGCCAGCGATTATGCCCGTGCCCGTCAGATGAAGCTGGATGTCTACTGTCACCTCCTCGATGGTCCTCTGGCCTTTCAGAAGCTGCTCCAGGATGGCTCTACTGATGATGCCGCAGTCACACAGCTGGTGGGCTGTGACTTTGCGATGGACGCCTTCGAACACCAGCTTGCTGGGGTCAACGGTGGGGAGATTCTCGTCCGTCTGGGTCTGTCTGCTCAGGGAGTCAGGGCCTCTGCCGCAGCCTCTTCAGCTCCCTCTCCAGGGAGTCTCTCTTAGGGTCAGGGTCGACACCTCCGTCTCAGAGCTCTGCAGCCGGTTGCGGTATCTGTCCTCCACGCTACTCAGCTCCAACATCAATCTTTCCACTTCGCTTGTCAGGGAGCTCCTCTCCCGCTCCGCCTTCTCCGTGTCCGAGTCGCTCTGTCTCATCTGGCCCTCCGTCAGCTCGTACTGGCTCTTCCAGTTGGTGAAGTCCCTGCGCATGGTGTCGTTCTCCTCCTCGAGCCGCTGTTTGTTGCGCAGCTCTGTGTCCAGGGAGAACTTGATGCGGTTGAGCTCCTCTTCCAGACGGAGATAGCGACCCTTGTCCTGTTCCAGCAGTTTGAGTTTGGCAAGCAGGCTGTCTTTCTCCTGCAGCAGTGTAGTGTAGTGGTTCTGGGACTCTTGAGCCATAATGGATGTCTGGGGAAAAACAGGCAAATGACAGATAATAATACATCGAGTTAGGAAGTTTGGTTTGGGACATGTCTTATGACATTTGACACTCTTTCCTATACCAATGGTTAAGCAAAATAGCAAAAAGCAGATACACCTTCACAACACCTCATAGATTGTGAAGTAATGCCATTAGAGTGTTTCACGAATAGCACTTGTGTATATGGTTAAGGCATTATCCCCCAAAAAAACCCTTATCCAGCAGGCAGCAGAATTAACAGGGATGAAGTGTGCAATGTGTGATGCAGAGTCTGACGTAATGGTTAGCAGTTAGTGAATTGGGTTGATGTGTAAACCAAAAGCATGCTTTTAAAATTAGTGTAACACAAACCATTGAAAATCAAGTGATTTGTGAGTAATTTACCCCGTTAAGATCATAAAAGTAGATCTCAGTGAACAATTACCGAAGCTAAAAAGCTGTATACATTCATGCCAAATAATAAAATTTGCAGATCAAATATTAGGAAACTTGTTTTCATCATGATTTTCCTATACCCCATTTATCATGCAGAAATTAGTTGAAATGATACTGATCCCTTCAATCAAACTGCATACCTCAATAGACTGCTTTTGGATTTTGTCTATATCCGACTTAAGCTTTTCCCTCTCCTTGGTCAGGTCATTGATGATCGCCTGGAGGTCCAGAGTTCTCTTGTTGCTGCTCTGGAGCTGGATGTGCAGGGCTGAGATCTGTGAGGCGCTCTCCCCATCGACACTGTCATTGCTCAGCCTCAGCTCCTCCCTGTCCTGCCTGACTCCCCTCAGCTCCTCCTCCAGTCTCAGCCTCTCCTTAGTCAGGGTCTGGGTCAGGCTCTTCAGCTTCTCGATCTCCGTGGTGCTGTCATTCAGCAGACGACTTTTGTCTTCGATGGTCTTGCTGAGGCTCTCGTTGCGTAGGGTCACCTCCCTGACCCGAGCTTGCTCCTGGAGGAACTGCTGCTGTAGGGCCTTCAGCTCAGCCATCACCTGAGCCAGGCTCTCTGTGGTGGCCTTGTGCTCCCTCAAGCTCTGGTCCAGGGCCACCTGGAGGGCTCTGAGGTCCTGCTCATACCTCCCTGACATGGACACCTCCTCCTGCCTGGCCTTCAGGGTGTTGATGGTGGTGGTATGTTCCCGGCAGCTCAAGGTCATCCTCTCAAGTTCCACCTCCGTCCTCTTCCTCCGGGTGATCTCCTCCTGGGTTTCCTTCTTGTGCTTGTCAACGTCGACCTGGTGTCCATCCACCAAGGTCTGTAGCTCCCGGATGCGGCCATGCAGCCTTTGGGCGTTCTGCTCAATCTTGGTCCTCTCGTTGGTCTGCTTCTCCAGCTCAACTCGGACGAGATGGATCTCCTGCTCATACACCTTCAGCTTGTTGACCATCTCCAGGGTGGAGGCATGCCTGCTCTGTAGCTCAGCCTGGTTCTGTTTCAAACGCCCAATCTCCACTTCTAGGGCTCTCGTTCTGTTGGACTCCTCCTCCAGGCTGATGGTGAGCTGGCTGACCTTCCGGCCATTCTCCTGGTTGCTATTGGTAGCCTCCGCCAGGGCCTCCTTGTGTGTGAGTTCCATCTCCCTTCTCTGATGGACCACTGTCTGTAGCTGCACCTCCAGTTCCGTGCGCCTCCTCGACTCCTCAGTCCCGGCTGACCTTTGCTGGGGGGCTTCCTCGTCGGCCTTCCCCCTCATCTCCTCAGTCTGGGTGACGGACAGCCTCAGCGTCTTCAGTTCCTCCTCCAGGTCGCGCTTCTCCGCCTGCGCCCTCTCGCACTGCAGCCTGAGCTCTGCCGTGTGGCCCTCCTGCTGGGCCACGGTCTTCAGCACGGTCACGTGGATCTCCGTCTCGTGCGATTGTTTGAGCTGGCTAATCTCCTGGCTGCACTGGGTTCTCACCTTAGAATTCTCTTCTCGGCGGCTAGCCGCCTCCTCCTCTAGTTGCATCTTCAGCCTCTCCAGCTCACACTCTTTGTCCTTCACCACCTTCTCTAGGTCAGTCTTCGACCAGTTGAGCTCGTCGAGCTCCTTCTGGTGCCGCCGCGCGGCCGCCTCGTACTCCTTCTGCTGGCTGCCGTAGCGATTCTCAGCCAGAGTCCTCTTCCTCTTCTCCTCGTCCAGCTGCAAGGTGAGGCGGGCCAGCTTGTCGTTGAGATCTTTCACCTGGCTGCTGGTGCTGTCCAGGCTCTCACGGGCCGCGTTCAGCTGCATGACCGTGGTGCTGTTCACCTCCTCCATGGAGACGAGCTGATCTTTGGACTGGCTCTGTTCCAGCTGGTACCGGGACAGGGAGTCTTCGAGAGAGAGGTTTGTCTGGGTGCGATCTTGGATGTCTTCCTTCAGTTTTCTCAGCTCTTCTTCCAACAACTCAATCTTGGTGTCCCTGATCTGAGGGGAGAAAGAATAGGTTTGGCTAAGCACAAGGGTGTTCCTACAGTCTAACAAAATAGTTCCCTGTATTGAGCTATACTGCATACTCCTTCAATGTTTCAATGTTTGCTTCTCTGCAGCTAAGGAAGACACCGTGGGTACTGGGTAGTGTAGTTGACGTAGATACTGTGTGCCATACAAACTGAGTGCTTACCTTTAGTTCCTCCATGTTCTTTAGCATGTCTCCCAGGTACTTGTAGTAGTCACCGGAGCGAGTCAGCAACTCAATGTAGCGAGACTGGAGGTCAGCCGCCTAGTCAGGGTAGAATCAGTACGTCAATATAAACAGCCAGATCTTCACACGATACGATGTTCACAAGTGACTGCGAATCCCAGCCAACTGTGTCCGTGGAATTATCGAAAGGCTATACTATAAAGCCAAAAGGCATGGATTAACAAATGAGGATTAACATTGTACTGCAATCATTATTCCCGGGCATTAATGACACCGCTTGAGTCGTGATCTCATTTGGCGGCATTGCCAGTGTAAAGACCTATCCAGGTCCACCTTTGCCCCCCTACCTCTTCTCTGACCGCGGTGGCAGGAGACTGCAGCATGGTTCTCTTGATAGGGATGTTGAGGAGAATCTTAAGGCCAGCACTGTAGGAGGCCAGCTGCAGCTCATAGTCCTATTAAATAGTCAATACCACAGACATGAAATGTTGTGTTTACGTACGTGTGTTATATGTCAACAATGTATTGCATGTACGTTTTTAACGTTTATGTTTACAATTGTATCGTTTACATACACAGTAGTATAACATATTATATGTGTGTCTAGTATCATATACAATATTTGAATGACTTATCCAAGACTCCTAATCACCTTTATGGAGGCAGCACAGGTGTCGGCCTCCTTCTGAACATCCTCCACTTTCTCCTTCTTCCCTTTAATCTCGCTGTGAAAAGCCTGGCCAAAAAACACCAGAAAGACGTTTGTCAAGTGTTTGAAATCAATAGGTCTGGTCCACAGTAAGAGTGTTTTCTGAAGCGTACCTTCTGCTGGTTGAGATGCTCCATGAGGACCTGGATGTCGGTGAACTTGGCGGTCTGCAGCGTGTCCTGGCGCTTCTTGGCGCTGGCGACCCACTGGTCCAGGTTGGAGCTGCTCTGCTTGAAGTGACTCAGCTGTTTCTCCTGCTTCTCCAGGTCCGACACCCTGAGGAGCAGCGAGAGGAGGAGGGGAAGAGTTAACAAGTAATGTTACTGTGTGTGTGTGTGTCTGTGTGTGTGTGTGTGTGTGTGTGTGTGTGTAAGCCTATCTGTGCAGAGATCTAAACACTCGTACCTGCTGTCGATCTGAGTTTGGATGCGGCGCCAGCGGTCGGTCACCTGACCCACCAGTTCTGAATATTTGGAGAGATTCACGTCACACTTGTGGAAGGACTGGGAGATCAGGGTGTTGCAGTGCACTGCCTTGGCCAGGTCTGAGTCCATCGATGTCAGAAGCTCTCTCTTTTGTTCCAAATCTGACTTTCATTTCCTAAAATGAAATAAGAACAGGTACAATATGATATACGCACACACACACACACACACAGATACTGATTCACAACTTTGAAAAGAAATAGATAAAATCGCATCTCAAACTTCCCTTAATATTACAATAATCCCGTAGATAACCTCTAAATTAAGGTGGTATCTCTCTGGGTTCTGACGGGGTGTGTGTCTGACCTTCAGAGTCTTGCGGTAGCGGTCCACCTCGTTAAGGTCCAGGGAGGTGGTCTCCTTCTCAGTCAGACGAGCCTCGTGGACCTTGATGACATCCTCAGCCTTTAGAATACTCTGGAGCAAGGCCCTCAGAGCTGTAAGTCTGGACAACACAACAGCACAAAGGGTAGAGAAAATGTTACACAACAAAACATTTGTTTACAATGTTTTCCGTCTAAAAACACTGTATCTGACATAAAATATCAACTACTACCCATGATCTACTTGAAAAGTATATATATACAACAACATGTAAAATAAAATATTGACAATATTGTATTCGGCAGAATTCTCATTAGTCATCTTATGTGATACGTTATTTATAATATTTATAAATTATTTTATTCCTTAATATTAAAGTTGCTCAGAACTCAAATCTCTCCAAGCAGAATTGCAGTATTAGCATTATAAAACACTGTCCCCTTAGTGGATCCCTTTGTTTTGTGCCCAAAAGCACAAATAGGACTGAGTAGGATTTATACTGTCTTTCTATGACAGAACAGCACAACAATGATCTATCAGCTCCCTTTCTCTTAGTGGTATTCAGGAGAAAGCCTGAGGCTGGTTACTAATGTTGTCACCTCTGTTGGTAGGCTGACGACAGGCCCTGCAGGTCTCCTAGTTTCTGGTTGAGGAGCTCTAGCTCGGAGTGCAGGAACTTGGCCTGCTCCGAATTAGCTGCAATTCCCTCCAGCAGCCTCAAGATCTTCTCTCTCAGCCTCAGGTACTCGTCACGGATAGCATCCAAGTCTCCATGAATACCCTGGTACGACAACAACAATATTGAGCTTTGAACATAGTGATCTTTTCATAGAAACGAAGGAGTGGGCTTCATCAAAATAGTTGCTAGACAGGTACAGAACGGTTATACCACACTGAACCTTTCCACTCTTGTCAGAGCAGTTCTGTTGAGAGCAAATGTCAGGAGCCGTACGCCTTCAAGTGTTCAAGTGTCCTTCAGTTCCATACCTCCAACTTGAGGAGGCGCTGTGAGCATTCCTGCACACTGTTCTCGCCCAGAGGAATGTGAAGGTGCTGACTGAGGCCTGACTCAGCCAGCTCCAGCCTGCGTCTGAGCGCGTTCAGTTCACTAAGCAGGGTCACGCCCAGGGCAGAGCTGAGGGTGGGAGTCTGGATGGTCGTCTTGGCGGTCTCCGGCTTGGACTTACTGGGCTTGGTCACATCCACATTAGTGGCAGAGGCATCTGGGGGTGACACTTGTGTTTAACATTGATCATCAACACTACAGATTGACTGACAACATGTTTTTCTTTTGCACCAAGAGGCTCATTTGGGGGGAGGGATGGCATTTCATGAAGTCACATCTGAGATTGCGCCAGTGACATTACATATTCTATTAATTACAAGCAGCAATGGCGGATTCCTCCTCAAATTTGCTAAATATCGTCAAATTGAGATTACACCGGAGGAATCCTAGCTACTACAACACCTGTGTAAAGGGAGTCAGATGGCTGAGCGGTTAAGGAATCAGGCTCTTAATCAGAAAGTTGCCGGTTCGATTCCCGGTGTGCCAAATGACATTGTGTCCCTAGTCCCCCTGTACTTACTGTAAGTCGCTCTGGATAAGAGCGTCTGCTAAATGACTAAATGTAAATGTAAATGTAAATGTAAAGTTATTTTCAACTAGTGAAAGTTTGAAAACAAAGTTGACTGTATCTCAGTGGAAGCTAGCAGTAGGATGAGCGGTTCACTCACTGTAAGCAGGTAGTTTGATCAGCAGAGTGTCGTAGTGGCTCAGGGCCCCTGCATACTGGCCCTCGATCTTCCTCTTCTCGTCCTCGCTGAACATCTCTGAGCCCTGCCTTTTGCAAAGGAACTCCTGGAAGTGGGTCTTCAGATCCTTGATGATGGTGCAGTACTCATCAGGACGCATCTTGGACAGCTGGTTGGAGGGGAGGGGGGGGGAGAGGTCAGGGTTGAAGACAGACTGGTAATGTGTTTGACAACCCGCAAGAGGGAGTCCCCAATGATGGGTCTGATTAGAACAAGGGTCTCCAGGCAGGTAGCTCTCCAGGTACAGGGTTGGAGACCCCTGAATTAGAACTTTGCCTTGTCAGTCACGGGTCTTAACAACAAACGGAGACTTCCAAATTGTAACGGCTAGTCTGAGGTAGAAGTAACTTGTTTAAAATGACAGAAGATCTGTCTCGTACGTTAAACTCCCATTCTGATCAGCTGCTTTTTGGGCAACCATATGAAGTGTTGGACAGCAAATGAGGTGTCGGCATAGGACGGCCTTACCACAGACAGAGTGAGGGAGTTGATGTGGTTGATGTCTTTAACACAGTACTGCCAGGAGATGAGACTCTTAATGTTGATGTACAACTGGTTCCAGGTGCTCATGATGGTCTCATAATACTGGAAGTTCCTGAGAGAGCATGACAACAGACATCACTCGGAGCTGTCAAAGCTACAATAGTCACTGTACGGTTGTACAACTGAACCACTCTCATTCTAGACATACCATAGGATATTCTCAACAGTCAATCAGGCCCTGAAGAGAAGGGTTTCTCATTTCCAAAGGTCTTATTGATTCAGCCTAGCTTTACTGCAGTGTTTTAATTGATGATTTATTTGAGATTATCTCTGGAAGAAAAGATTTAGTGGCAAGACAGGGCCGAGCCAAGTGCTTGGGGAGGAGGAGGGATCTTACTTGTTGGCACGGCCGATGGTGAGGGGGTTGGGAGGGGGGATGAGCAGACACACTGAGGGGATCAACATGTCCAGACCACCGGGACCTGTGACGTGCCACTTGCTACGCTGGGAGTTGTCCTTCAGAATGCCCTCGTCGCCTTTCAAGATACCTTTCTATAGAACACACACAGATTTTAATAGACGGAATATTTCCCTGCTTGGCAGTTATTCCCTGCCCTACTATATAGCTCCACTCAATTTTCATTGTGTTTCTGTACTGCGTCTGGGCTTAAGGTATATTGGTCAGATGTCTCTGGTAAACTTTTTACCGTCCAATCAGCGAACAGAGGGAGTGGCTGAGAACGACGACGTTGATGTTGTGCGCAAGTTTGAGTTGTAGTTACGTAATGGCGGCGGAGAAAAAAATGCGAGCGAAGCCTTTCGGTCTGTTGTGGCAATGCTGCCGAATATCCGGAAGTTAAAGCCGGAGCAAGAACAATCTTTGACCCCCACGGGGTTCGTTTGATTTTCCAGCTAGCTCTGTTAGTGGTGAAGGGAGTTGGCTGAGGCGAACACTAGCTGATTGGTTATGCCAGATCCATAGTGGCTCTGGGCAGATCCAATAGTTTTCAACTCGAGTACCCGCCTTCAAGGAAGTTAATGCTTGTCAATGGATCGAGCCCAGATTGAGCTCTATGTACAAATCAGGGTCGGCTCCTTGGGGTGCAATGCCCCCCCCCCAATGGAATGCTGTGCCCCCTCAAAAAATTATTGTGTTCAAGTATAAATAAGAAATACTGGCATTGGCTATAAATGAAAAATCAAGATGGCTATACTTCGTTCTGGAGGCGAGTCTGGTACAAATGCAATGTAAGAGAGTCTGGTTAGGACCAGCTATTCCCCAGCAAAGCATGTACTTTAATGTGTGGTTGTGCATTATGTGTGTGTGTGCATATACATATATAGGTGTGTATGTGTGTCTGACCTTTTTTTGTTTGAATTCACACAGGGCTTTTACAATGACCGGGCTAGTGCTCTTCTCCTCAGCATTGCGTGGCTTTAGTCTGACGATGCTCTTGGACTTGTTTTCCAAGGACTGAACCTGTTTCTTGTTCTCCATGATCCTCTCCTTCTCTCTCTGTGGACACATACACACACACAGTACAGGGGTTATATGACAAAATGGCCACTGCACATCCTTAGGGACTACGACACTAGACTATGCATGCAAGCACCCGAACCATATGCAAATATGGCATGTATTAGTATATCATTTTCATAAATTGATACTCGCATATCTCGATTGTTGTCACAAGCATGGTCACGAAAAGAGTACATATAAAATACATAGCACACAGTCGAAACTCATATTCAAATGGTTGTTTACCTAGTAATCTGTGAAGGGTAATGTATTTCAAACATGATGGAAGAGTTGTACGTGTTGGAGCAGGTGTAGCGTACTCTACCTCCAGGTTATTCAGAAGCTCCGTGAGGTTCTCCAAGGGGGTGTTTTGGTCACAGGTGAACTTCTTGCGGATGTTCTCATGCTCCTTCTGCAGCTTTGAATACGTGTCGTTGGCCTCCTTGAAGAACTGAACATGGAAACAGTCATGAATGAGTATGTCAAGTATATAAATGCACGTAAGTGTGTGTATGTGTGTGTGTTTTCACACGCTTATGCCTGGCTAAATGCATGGTTGGTTGTCTGTGTGTGTGTGTGTTTGTGTTCTTATTCACCTGGCTGTAGGCAGTATTCTCCTTCAGATGGACGTGGACGCACTTGGTGATTTGATGAAACCAACTCCACTGGGTCTCCAGAGTGTCCATTGAGGCCTAAGAAACATACCCCACACTTAGCATAACGCTGCTAGCACGAGGCTACACTGGAAATCTCGAGCCTAACGAGAGCAGGCCCCACCTCAATCTTGTCCGAGGCTGGGTGGTCGTTCTCCAGCAGACCATCCACCTTGGTCTTCAGCTTTTTCAGAACCTTCTTCTTCACCTCCAGATCTGTCATTAGCCTCTAAAATAGAAAGAGTGCATGATAAGATCTCCAAGATCATGTTGCTAACATGGGCTTGTTTAGAGAAAAGCAAATCGAGGCTACACATATTCTCCGAATTAGGGGATCACTAGCAACTTATTGTAATCACTAGCAACTTAAATTCTCAGTGTCGCATTTTGTGAGACTTTTGCTCACAAAATTGAAATATCAGACTTGTCACATGAAGAGTTTTGGGCTCAACCCAAGGACTGAAGTCTTGGGGAGGAAGCAAAGTCTTCACAAACACACTGACTGACGATGTAGACCTTCTAGAATCTACCCAGAGTTTTAGACAGCCACTGTCTGTCCACCCAGCGCCTTACAGAGTAGCTCTCCTGCTTCTTGGGGATGTAGACGTCGATGTTCTTCTCTCCCCAGTCAAACACCAGTTCCTCCTCCTCACGCTCGTTCACCCACATGATGACGTCTGAGATCTCCTCGATGATTACCTGCAGCTCTCGAAGCTGGCCTGTACGTCTGGAGGACCTTCTCTGGATGTGGGGATGAAACAGACAAGGCTTATTGATGTGGAAACCTTTTCTTAAGTGACTATGAGCACAGGAAAAATGATGTTGAAAATGAAATTGAGTGACAGCTAACTTACCTGCAATTTGTCCCATTCATGCTCCAAGGCATGGAGGCCAGCCTTATCATTCCTATGAAACTGATGCGATAACATGCATATGAGATAAGGATTCATGATGTGATAACGAAAATGGTGTTCAAGTAAAAGACAATCCTACGAAAAAGAAGTATATTAAAGTATACTGTAAGTATACAACAAATGGATAGTAGGCCTACACTTTTAGTTCACTTTTGATATACTTTTAAGAAGAATCGCACACCCCTAGTATGTACTTCATGAAGCTAACTTATTACATTTCCATTTACTATTATTCACTAGTATATTTAAATGTTTAGGGGCCCCTCTAACGCCTTGCATCACATGACTATAATAGGGGCCCTTGCCTAGTGACACTACAGATTATCAACTGAGAGCAGCTAATCACTGTGCATGATCTCAGGATGTAATAATCTTCTTATCAAACGTAACAGTCATTTAACTCATGGTTACAATGGTAAACCAGCACAACAATGACAATTACTATGATAATAGTCTACTTTTTATACTTAAATATACTTACAAATTAAACTTGAATTATATTATTTTTCGTAAGGGAAATAAAGAGTGAGGAGGAGTAGGCGAGAATATTCTTTCAAATACTGAACACAACCAATGGGGTCACTCCAAAACAATTCAAACAGCAGGCAGACTAAAGCAAATGCTTTCACAGAATATTTGAACCAATCATGCCGGCTACCTACCAGTTTCTCTTTGGCCCGCTCCACCATGTCGTTCTTCTGGATGGAGATGTGGAACTTGTTGTGGCTGATGATCTGCTCTCTGATGGTGGCCGCGTCCTCGCCCCACTGGGACTTCTTGATCCGGCACTGCGGAGGACACGGGGGAGGGACAGTCATGAAGACGTGACATGTAGGAAAATTGTGCCACACAGACACATGCAGACATGCACACGTACACACAGACACTCACACAAACATTACACCGACTACGAGAGCAACGTAAATTACTCCGGCACCCATTTTGTTTCAGTTTGTTTTGTGTTTTAAAGACCTTGGCTGCTGCAGTAGTTGTTGATCTTATCCCTGGCCTCTAGGAGAGTGCATACTCTTAATATTAATATTAATATTAATTCACTGTCAGGCTGTCAGGCAGCAGCAGGAAACTCACAGAAGGTTGTGAGCCTGTAGGCAGTGAATTACAGAGAAAGGAAGTCGGACTTCCAGAAGGATGCAGTCATCCAGCACAGTGTCCCCTCCCTCCTCCTCTGCACCCCAGGGGGGCTGAGAGGAGACATTGCATGACACCAGACACCAGGGGAAGTTTAGAGCTCACCTTCTGTTGACTAATCCAAGACATGGCGTCACTGAATCTCCTCCCATGTTCTTCCCTTGAACAGCTGCTTTTTTTCTGCCTCTGGATTGTCTCGTCGTCGTCGTCCTCGTCGTCGTCGTCATCGTCATCGTCATCGTCCTCGTCCTCGTCGTCGTCCTCGTCGTCCTCGTCCAAGTCCAAGTCCAAGCCCAAGTCGTTATTTGCCGCTTGGATTGTCCTTGTAAAGATGGATAACTGGAGTCCTCTAAGCACTCCCTCTAAATGCTCGATGCTGGTGGGAGGGGGTGGGGGGAGATGGTCACTTGGTCTAGCTCTCACTCTTAAGGCACCTTTCTTTTTCTCACCACTTAACTCTGTTCCGTACAAATTTGACATCATGTTCTCCCCCTAACGAACACACCCGCGCACACACAAGCTTACCTCCTGAAGAGGCAGTCAGTGGGCTGGTTCATGTGGTGCAGGTCCTTGGTGTGACATGTCATCTGCCTCAGGCTATCAGCAGCCATGTCCAGTTGCTGGTCCGCCATCCTAGCTGAACCCCCCTGGTAAACAACAACACTGGTCGATCAGCCAACTCACGCCATCATGACACACCACATACATCGGCGCTGTGTGCCCACGCTTATACGCACACACTTATACGCACACACTTACACGCACATGCTCATATACACACGCTCATATGTACAGCTGTACGGACTGCACACAACGCGTAAGAGCCACAAAGATCCACAAATGCACGTTACTGCTTCGTGCTTGAAGGTTAATGCATTTGTGTGTATTGCTTTTTTCGTGCAGCGCTCTTACCTGCTGGAGAATCATCTGAGCTGTCTGGAGGTACCCCTGACACTGGCCCTGCAGGTTTACAACTCTGCACTGGATGTTCTGCACACTAAACAAGACAAGTAGAGTGATGGTTCACCATGCAAAACTGTTTTTGTAAAACTTTTTTTTTGTAAAATAAATTATACAACTATTTAAAATCCAAGTACTACATACAAAAGTATGGTACAGTACTGGCATATCAGGGATCTATTGGCTAAACTGTCACTGAATGGAATAAACAACAATTGCCAACAATCCACTCAGTGGCATCTGAGATACAAACAGCAGCAAGTATTATTCAAACTTCATTCTGAATCATGGTAAGTGAAAAACAGAGGTTCCGCTCTTGAAGACAACCCAAATTGGAAGCCAGAACCCACTCCAGTAACATCTAAAGTTTGAGTTCACTTAATTTCGCCAGTGCATAAATTTAGATTGATAATCTTGGGAAAATAAACGCAGTATCCCAATCAACGCTTGTAAAAGTGTTTAACCGAAAACACAAACCGAATCATGCAGAATTCCATGTCAGCGGCTCTTGACTGGCCAAATAGCCACTGCAGCACGCACACAGGTGTCGGACTCAGCACATAAGTCAGAATTGAGGTAGGCTAAGAAAACATTACAAAACTAAAGATAGTTTCTAAATGATAGGCCTACGATCATCTTATTTTGAGTAAAACATTTACAAAAAATACATGAAGCTAAAAAAAAAGTATTTGCGCTAAAATGAATGCAAAGAAAATGTGCACGCTGGTATTAACTATTGATGTCCCTGCCAAAGCTGATATCAAACTTGCGTCCCTGAATTGTTGTATAGTGGGTTAAGCAAGGGGAGTTTATATAGCCCAGTAGTGCAATGTGCACAGCAATAAATTAGAGTTTTATGACTAACAACGCCTTTGGGTAGTCTACAACCCCCTTTTCAAAATTCTAGGGGACTCGCAAAACTTCCGTGTGTGAAAGTGTAACGCCGATAGGTGGTGGACTCAAAAGCACGACTCAGAATGTTCACAAAAAAGGTTTTAATGGATACAAAAGTCAAGGCAGAGACTGACATGAGGTACAAAGACAAATTAGCACTGAGACATTGAAACACAAGGGCTAAATAAGATGGGTCTAGATTGAAAACAGGTGCTGTCAATCAGGGCTGGGGAGGTCAATCACAGGCAGGGTAGGAGACACTGAAATAAGAGGAGAGGTGAGTACACACAGAGAACCAAGACATGACCTAGGGAGATGGGCGGGATGTGACAGAAAGGGAATGCAGAACTAAGATGCAAAGAACTTTTTCACGTTCTTCACAACATTCTTTAGTGAGGACGACAGACCGGACAAAGACTCCTGTTGTCTTTGCTTTTAAAGAATGGCATTTAAATAAATCTATCGCCGCCTATTAAATAAACACCATTATAATGATAGTAATAATAATAATTTGGTAATGTAGTGTGTAATCACTGAACAGTGTCTGAAGGTGTGGCACAGGAGGGCTAGGCCACCCTGTCAGGGTACTCATCACAAAGGTACGCTGTTAAAAAGGGTGTGTCACTTATCCTCCTGCTCTATGTCAACAGTCGCCCCTCTGGCATGAAATTACCTACACGTCTCAAAAGAAACAGCTTGGGAAATTTGCACAATGGTCACTTTCGCCCAATGCAACATGTTCTTCTGCTACCCATTCTCTCTCTCCCCTCCCCTATCTCGTTCTCTCTCTCTCACTCTCTCTCTCTCCCTCTCTCTCTCTCTCTCTCTTTATCTCTCTATCTATTGTTGTGGGCCCAAACTGAAACTACGAAATAACCATTACGAGAACTAGTGATTGACCTGACGTAAAGTACCAAATAAACTGTCTTATCTTGTAAAACAACCTCACTGACTATGAACTTAGCACTGTCCTAGTGATAAAGTGAGATATCGACCGATAGAAACCAGACTTTGAGCAGCTAGGGCTGATAGGGGAAGACATTCAGGGACTAAGACAACGTGACATATACAGCAGGGGGAGATAACATTTAGTATATTTAGTAGACGCTCTTATCCAGAGCAACTTACAGTACAGGCAGGGCCGTCGTTTAGGGGTGAAAGTTGATGACAATTCTATGGGGCCACAGTCCAGGGGGGTTTTATTACGGTTTTATTGAGTCTCTTAAAGGATCAGACACACAGCCCTGGTTCAGTGTCAGAGTCAAATTATCTTTTGTAGGCAGATTGCATAAAATAACCTCAATCCAGTTGTTTTCTCTTTCACTTTCAAGATGACATGTGACCTTCAGTCTGGCTGTTTTTGTAAAAGGTATTCTGCTAAGACAAAGTTTCTATTTTTCTTGGCATGCTATCTGTACCTAATATCATGAGATTCTACAGAAGTAAAGGATATTGTAGTGGCTTTTCTCAGCCTGGTTGCTGATCAAGGAGGAAACGGGCAGAACGAGAAATTAAAATGACATGACTTAAGAGAAAAAAATACATCACCTTCACTAGACAAGTTTTTAACAATTGAAAAACTGCAGTTTTTTTGTACATAAAGCTCAACTATTTTTCGCTCAAATAAAGGCCCCAAAAAGTGGCTTGCGCACTGTGCACGCTCGCATTAAGGATCGAACTCCCGAACTAGCATCACATCGAACACATAATCTGCATGCATTAGCAGGGCAGCTGTGGTGGCGTGTGAGGACGGTTCTGGTGGGCTGGTCTGGATCAAAGTCCAGGCCCTATTTTTACTCCCAGTCCATCCCTGCCGCCCCGCAACATTAAGCCCCAGCACCCCCCCTGATAAAATATGTTCCCACGGCTATGGGGGGGGGACCCACACCAATAATCTTTCAGGGGGCCCAGAATTCCTAGCACCGGCCCTGAGTACAGGGACATTCACCCCGAGGCAAGTAGGGTGAATTGCCTTGCCCAAGGACACAACGTCATTAGGCACGGCTCCCTCATTTGGCCCCATTCCCTAACCACTCAGCCATCTGACTCCCAGAACATTGCACCAACATGCTAGGGTTCAATGTACGACTTAGAGGGGTTCCCACGAAATGTATAAAGCTTGCTGTAAGATCATGTTTTAGTTAAGCTCTCTCTCTGGCAGAGGAGCCCAGTGTGTGTATTCCTGATTCAATAAACAAACTTTGCATTTGAACTTGGAACCAGCCTCTCTCTCGCGCCTTCTTGAAAGCAGCCTTTTCTTGGCTAGAAAAAGCGTCCACGCTATCTTTCACACACACTCACACACACACAAGACACATGTATGTGCCTATTTTATCAGCAGATAAATACTGCTGATCGGATGGTCAGTGTGGGTTTGTGGGGTGAGAAGTTCTTTGAGGTGGGGGGGTTTCCGTGGAGACACTGATGGGTGAGGAGGGAAACCTTGTATTCAATCCTGAATGAGACAGGAAGCCAGTGGAGTGACCTGAGGATGGGAGTGAGTAACGATACTAGTTACAAGTGGAAAAAACGGACTATTGTGTGATAGTTTAATCTTTAGACTACGTCTAGTGTTTGCAGCTTACAGCGAGGGAGAGAGCCAGCGTAAACACAGGAGTGGTCAACTGGAATCTGGTCTGCATTGCACAGCTCAGTTTATACAAATACGTGTCTGGTGGCTGGTTGGGGAAGGACGGGGGCGAAGGTAAGGTTATTAAGACTCAAACTCCTGCCAGACAGTTGATTGGCATGTCGCCCACCCCCCATAGACTATAGCACCCCTCCCCTTCAACTGTCTTCCAAAGGTCTCTTGAGATAAAACAGAGAGCAGAGTGTGTGTGCGTGTGTGTGCGTCTCTCGGCCGCTCCCCGTGTTGACATTTCCAGGCAGAACGAGGCGGCCGGCCTCCGCAAGTGCAGAGAGGCCGGGGAGGTCCGGAAGAGAGCGTCATCCTGGAGAACGTCCACATTGACTCTTCATATCGAAGCTCCCCCTGTTTCACATCACACACTGGAGGACGCTTGTCTCCAGGGGGGTATTCCAGGTAGCGGGTTTAACAAACTCTGAGATTAACCCTGAACTCTGAGTTGAGTTACTCTAACATTGGAAACTCTGAGAATTCGGTTCCAGAAAAGATGATATGAATTAGTTAACTCAACTCGGAGTACGTCAACTCAGAGTTAAGCGCGGGCATGAGAACTATTGAAAGCCAACATCAATGGAGCTCCGATACTAGGATCCACCATGCCACCCCGCGACAAAAAACGTTGTCCTACGTCACCAAACTTCAGATTCAAGTTTCATTTCGTGTTTATGGTCGAGTACATTTTCCGGAAAAAAACAACACAGCGTATGCAAGTGGCGTGGGAGACAATTGCTGCCGAGCATACATTTGAATATAATAGCCAGTCCATACATTGAACATTTAACCCAACTGTCCGTTAATGTTACAGGAGAAAAAGTGTTGGCCTTAATAAAATAGCAGGTTCAATGTTTTATTAAATATAAAAACATACTACGCAGGTAATGCATAGTTTGCTTAGGCTATACGCTTGTGATTGTAGCCTCGACGTCACCTTGGTTTTAATCATATTCGACATGATACTAATTCAATATCAATTGGTGCCTATTTCAAGCAGTTTCCCCCAACAGAATGCTTTTCATCAAAAGATGATGATGACGAAAAGACATTGACTGCTGCCGTAGAAATGGATGCAGAGAATTATGTGGTAGCTGGTAGTTCTCTCCCCATGTAGCTTACTATTATTTACATCGTATAAAAACGATTTGCACATTCTAATCCTGTTGAACAGAGCATGGATGCTACAGTGAGATGTTCATTTAATGGCAGGTGTATTTTGCATGTGGAACTGTGAAATGTAGCTGTTATGCGCACGCCTAGTGGCAGGGTGAGAGAGGAGGTTTAGAGGCCTTTCTCTAGGGTAACTTTTAATGTAACACTTTAGTGGCGCGGCGGCCTTGCACCTGGTGGTGATTGGGGAAGGGGAGTGATACTCTCCCGATTGGAGACCCGCTAATTAAGGGGAGGGGTTTATTGTTTTTAAACTCCCGGATGGCGGTAGCAAGGGGGAACCTCCGAAGTGGTCATAGCTACCTCCACCTTGCGATCGACCGGTTGTCCCCGACGTCCTACCACCCACACTCTCTTGGTGTGCCACCGCGCCTTGCACTGGATATCCACCAAAACATAAACGACGACCAACCGCCTGCGAGCTGTCCGCCAAACCAACGGCTGCGTGGGCTGTCCAGGAGACGGGGAGGGAGTAGCCATTGGCAAGCGGGTAAGAGACCTCTCCTTACTTTTACCACCGGTCGGGGCCCGCCGCTGTTAGCGCTGTGTTTAGCCTTATTTGTTCACCTAGACGAACGACGACCGTAACAATTGGGGGCTCGTCCGGGATGTAATGCCGAACTGTTGGGGCTAATTATATTAGCTAGCAGGGAGGGCGCGTTTGAGTGACGGAGTGCGTTGTGGTAGTGACAGCTGTTTGTTGTGTTGGGCTTGTTGTTAGGTAGCGGATCTACTTTGCGAAGTCAGGAGCTGTGAGACGAGTGTTAGCTAGTGTTGGTAGCCTAGCTGGTAAGTTGATTTGTTGACAGCAGTTGCTGTGCATTTTGAGCTGGTGCTGTAAGCTTGCCAGTTGTGTGTTGACGGTCTGTGACCGTGCAAACTGGTCGTGATACGTACGGGGTTGGTCCCGGGAGCGTGTTTGCGTGTTGTGTAGAAGCCTGTTTTGTGGCGCAGGTCTTTTGCCGGTTGGAGACAGTTTTTCTCAGTGGTGGTGAGTGCTGTGCTGTCATGTTGAGTGACTGTCAGGGAGATGATCTGGTGGGGTGGATGGCGTTGCACTCCCGCCGAATGCTCCAACAGCTTACAGAAGCTCAAATGTTGCAGTTTGCGGCAGAGCAAGAGATAGAGGTGCCAGAAAGTACCCTGAAACCCGCACTGGCTGAACTCCTGATTGAAGAGCTGGAGTTGGAGGTGTTGTGGGCTGTGGAGGAGCGAGACAGGAACCTTCAGGCAGAAAGGGAGGAGCGGCATAAGAATCTGTCGGCTCAGTTGGAGTTGGCCCGCTTGAAGGCCAACCGTGGGGTGGGGCCTTTGGAGCCCCGTTTTGATGTCCGTTCCGCCCTACCTCTGATGCCAGTATTCTTAGAGGAGGATGTGGATACCCTTTTTGAGGCTTTCGAGGTCGTGGCTCGGGAGGGTGACTGGCCCGAAGCTAAAGGGCCTCCGCTGGTGCGAGAACGTCCTGAGGTGGTGACTGGACAAATGACTGTGGGTGTGGTGCCCACGCTGCCCGTTCCAGGCACTAGCCTTTTATTAGGCAAGGATTTGGCAGGTTTCCAAGTAGGTGTGACCCCTGTTGTGGTTTTCACTCCACTGGAAGTCCCAGAAGCGCCGCCGCTGGGGCGAGAACGTCCTGAGGTGGTGATTCAGACCCAGAGAGCCGAAGCCCACGCTGCTCCAGTACTGCCTCTGGTTGAGGAGAGGCCGGGGGTTTCGCCCTCTGCTGAGGAGGAGGACCTGGTCAGTCTGGCGGACACAGTGTTTGCTCAGGCTGTGGGTGAGCATCCGTGTTCAGTAACGGAAGACCCTAGTCCTCCTCTGGCTCTAGTGCGGGATACCACCATCTCCCGGGAGTCTTTAATTAACGAAGGTCGGGTGATCGCGGAGGGGGTTGGCCCTCTGCCCCGAACCTGGAAAGAGCCAGACTATTTGGTGACCAGTGAGGATGTGGCCAAGCGGTTTCCAGAAGCGGTCCCCATACATTGCATCTGGGTGCCGACGGTCATGGAGTCCTTTTCACTTGTGGGGCTGCCCAAAGAGGTTCAGTCGGAGGGAGCCACCAGTGTCACCTCTGGAGGGTTCCAGGAGGTCAGGTGTGAGTTTGGGCTCCCACTGGTACTAGCCTCTGCCGATCACCCTGAGTTACAGGGGGCTCGTGAGAGGGGCCATCCGACCTTGCCAATGCGCATCTTTGGGGTGGAGTGCCCCAAGGACTGGGATGTGGCCATGCTTGGTCTTGTGTTTGCGAGATGGGATGTCCTGAACTTGGGAGGTGCCTATTGTGCTATTGTATGGGCCTACCCAGCGTTGTTCAGGGATCCTGTGGTGATGCCCATTGATGACGGTGGTTGAGGTGGAGATAGAACTCCCTTGGCCATGGTTTCTGGGATCCCCAGAATTATCGGACGTGATTTTTACCCGGACTGTGGTAAAATACTGCTACTGTATTGTGTTGTTTTTATTGGACTCCTCTAGAGGTAGGGGAGTGAAAATGCGAAAAGTAAAAAAATATATTGGTGTTGTAGGATTATTTTGTTGTCCTTTTCTCTTGAGGGGGGGAGGACTGTTATGCGCACGCCTAGTGGCAGGGTGAGAGAGGAGGTTTAGAGGCCTTTCTCTAGGGTAACTTTTAATGTAACACTTTAGTGGCGCGGCGGCCTTGCACCTGGTGGTGATTGGGGAAGGGGAGTGATACTCTCCCGATTGGAGACCCGCTAATTAAGGGGAGGGGTTTATTGTTTTTAAACTCCCGGATGGCGGTAGCAAGGGGGAACCTCCGAAGTGGTCATAGCTACCTCCACCTTGCGATCGACCGGTTGTCCCCGACGTCCTACCACCCACACTCTCTTGGTGTGCCACCGCGCCTTGCACTGGATATCCACCAAAACATAAACGACGACCAACCGCCTGCGAGCTGTCCGCCAAACCAACGGCTGCGTGGGCTGTCCAGGAGACGGGGAGGGAGTAGCCATTGGCAAGCGGGTAAGAGACCTCTCCTTACTTTTACCACCGGTCGGGGCCCGCCGCTGTTAGCGCTGTGTTTAGCCTTATTTGTTCACCTAGAGTCTAGGTCCTAGACGAACGACGACCGTAACAGTAGCTAATGTAATCTCATGTATTCCTATATAGTTACAAATAAATGAGTTGTACAAACTGTACCTCATGAAGAAAGTGCCAAAAACTGACCAAGAGATGGTGTAGGCCTACTTAGGGTAGACGAATAAAGTAATCTCGAAAACGATTTACTGGAACTCCAGTTACGGGAGAATGCATGGTCAAAAGTGATGTTAATTGTAGGAACAATATAGGCTATGAATATTAATTATTTAATTTGCTGAATTTCTATTTTGACCAAGAGATGGTGTACTTAGGGCAGAAGAATAGAGGCTGACCTTGTAAGGCTATCAACCTGCCCCCACCTCTCATATGGTAAACTATGGAGTTACTGGATGGAGTCTCAACTTGATGGCTCTCACATCTCATTGTGTAACTTACTGTAGCATAGTCATGTTGATAAGAAAGGGTCAAGATTGTGGTGTGATTGTAGTTGTTCTTGGGTATTAAAAGGAATTGTGAAGCATGTTTCTGTGGATGATTGATCTCCTGAGACCTTCTCCTCAGCTCTGGCTTTGTATCTCTGGTTTACAATAGGCCTAGTCATGGTAGAGTTGGCCTAGTTAACTTTCATTGATTTCATTCATTTGCAATATGATTACATGATTATATTATTTCACTTTAATTTGACCATTCTTGCTTTGATTTAACCCAAAGAGTCAAATAACTGCAATTGGTAGGCTATTGGCATTATTTGGTTAATGTTAATAGGCCTACTGTTCAGTTTCCCATCTTCCTTCAAACCAAGGCTAGGCCTACTCATTGTTAGATTTCTATTTGTAGGCAATGAAGAAGACCAAATCCTACAATTTCAATGATTTTTCTTTATTTCAGTGCCAAAAAGCTTTTGGTCAATTCTGTGTGTACGTCCACGGCGTATAACACTAGCGATGAAGACCCAAGGGCTGAGAATGTTGCTCAAATAAATTACAGATCGTGACGGGAAACGGTAACGTTAACTTAGGCATTCATCAGGGAATTAAAGCACATCAAATCGCAGTCTTAAAATCGTCTCCTGGCGTATAACTAAGCGAATTTAATTTTGTTCGAGATCGCTCGGCTGAACCAGGAAACGATATCCCATGTCTTCCAACGCTATCAAACTCAGAAAGTGGGAGGGGATAGGTAAAACTCAGAGTTTGGCATGGAACTAACCTGCTCGCGACCAGGTTAGTTTCACAGAGTAAGTTACCATGGCAACTTACCAAAAGGTTTCGTTACCTCTCTTTCTGGAACGGAAACCTCAGAGTTTGCCTGTTTTCAGGGTTAAACAACTCAGAGTTTTCACAAAACCGGCTACCTGGAATACCCCCCAGGCCTCCAGGTGTCTGCTGCCTCGTCTGTGTTTGCAACCCTGGTCCTTATCCTAGACGTCCGTGGAGTAGGGCTAGGTCAGATACCCTGGGGTTTGCATACACCCGTAGGTAACTCATTGTTAAATACACTCGGTTAGAAGCTAGCGGCTGTCACCCTGTGTATTGTAGCAGTGAGGTACGTTGTAGAACAGGTTGTGTCAGGCAGGAGTAGAGGTGTAGGGAAGCTCTTTTTGTATTATTTCTTCGATTTGACAGACCGCTGGCATTCCCCTACTCCTAACCCTTTGCCTGTTGTCCACCCTCCCTATTGTTTGAGTTGATGTATGTGCATCTGTGTACTTATTAAAACCAGTGTGTACGGCATTTTGGGGGTGGCAAACAATTATTGGCGCTACCTTCCTGTTCCCTTCAGCACTGTGTGATTTCAATTGAATTTCAATTGTGTGGCCTTAGGCAGTTGCATGCTCCTTCTCTCCCGAGCCATTGGAGGGTGCGTAAAAGGCATGCATATGCTGCACTCCACATAACTATATTCGGTGATCTTCAAATCCCCGGATGCTATTATACTTATCCTAGTCCACAAACAGATGGACACCCACTGCACCCCTGACTCGATTTTCTATAGATATGTTCCCTTTTACCGAAGCTCTGAGGCACCTTGGAGTCTTGTTGGTTGGTCCACCATGATATCTAAATGAAATGTTCAGGATCCAGCTGGATAGGAAAACAGTTCACCACAATGTGGTCCAGTTTATCTCTGAAATCCCCCCCACACACACTGATGCAGTCCTAGACACACTTTGGTGTTGGTCAAATATGTCAAGCAAATGGCTGAGGCTTGTGTTTGCTATCAATTAAATGTTGGATGTCCAGAGTAGCGTCGATAGGAAGGCAGTTGGCTCGCTCTGAGTAGTAAGAGTAACTGATCTGACACCTGTTCCTCTCTTGACTCACCCTAAAGGAACCCCGAATGTAAATCCATCTGAAAATCAAACATTATCTTTTATGTACTACCGTCGATGCGAGTGTTGCAGTTCACGCAGTAGGAGTGAGCATCGATGTGCTGATGTAACTCGTGGTAACTCTGGTGTGTGTTGGTGTGTGTGTGTTGGTGTGTGTGTGTGTGTTGGTGTGTGTTCTTACGTCCTCTGTGTTCTCCCTGCTCTTCTCTTTTCTCCGTCTGAGGAAGCACGATTAACTTCATGATATGCCGACCTCTTGTAGCAGCAATGCAATTCATTAAATAGATGAAGAAGTAGTCAGAGTTGCTCGTTTAACTTTGAGTTCATTTCGGCTGGCCTGTCATTGTTCCTTATAAGACCCATAGGCACTCCCAGTCAAATGGCAATGTGTCATCAAATGACATTGGCATTGCATGTGTAAATACTTTTTCAATGTCATTTGAATTGTCTGCGCGGTAAATACAGCACTTAATTGTTGGTAGCTGTAGTTATGAAGCTTTGTTATTTAGCTTGGAATTAAAGCAAATCAGTACATTTATGTAAGTAGACGAAAAAAACAACCTTTAAAAAATATGAAATCAACTTTTTTTGTGACTTAACACTCATGCAAATAGTCCTGCACATTCTCCCCACATAAGTAATCCAGTTCATTTACTGTAGTTAGATTCACTCAACTCAGAGACAGACTGTAGGCACGTTGACCTGCCAGCAACCCTTGCAACCCTTTCCCAACACAAGCAAACCAACAAGCCAATGGGCTTTCGACCTGGGGGTGTACTCAACGTCATGATGACGTCGTGTTCTGAGGCTGGAGGTTTTAGCGGGGCCTGTCTGGTAAACACGGCATCTCCGGGTCAGGAGAGGGTTTGTGCTCACACACCGACAGGCCACTGTTTTGTCCTTGGATTAGCGACTCGTGAACCGACCTTTTGCCCAGAAAGCGGCCACTGTCATTGCGGTGCACCTTGGGATACCCCGCCATGTCGAACACACTCTCACACGGAGTCTTGTTGCCACGCGCCTGATTTGTATCCCAAGCACACCACGTATCACAGATCCAAACCCACCCTCATCCAGACCTCCAATGAATCATCATTAATGATCGCATGCTAACCTGCCTTCTTTAATGAAATGCCAAGAAGACCCGCTTGCCAATTGGGAATAGACTGAGGGAATTCCTCTGGGGAATCCTAACGATTCTATACAGTTGAACACTGGTGGAATAGTATGAGGTGTATCGGTTTGAAGCAGTTCTCTGACCTCACTCACAGCCGTCAGGTAATGTGACTTTTTAATACTGTAACATAATTTGAATTATGTTGTTTTCACAGTTTGTCAAATTGTGCAATATCAAATGAGACTCATGTAAAACACTATGAGCCGTAAGTCACCAGCACTGTATTTGATTGGATATGATTCACAAATGTATTTTGCAGAACAATCAGCACATTTTATAATCAGCAGCACCCAACTTGAATAGTTTTCAAGTCAAATATTGAATGGATTATTTCCATCCATATTTTTTTAAACATTCCACACTTAGTTTTTTTACAGTTTGCATTTTATTTGTGGGGCAGTCAGCCCCGTCCAGCGAGCCAGAAGCCTCTTGCCAGTGTGGCGCTAAGTGGGTCTGTAAGTGTAGACGGATGCCATGAGGCAGTGCAGTCAGAACTTGGCCTGCTGCAGATGGAGCTTGAGTCACACCAGCTGCCCACTTCACAAAGTTTAGCATTTGACACGCTTTTATAGATGAAATGTGCAAGTTCTTTACAGTTTTTCTGCTTCCCAAAGTAGTTAAAACTTCGAACGATGGTTTGGGGTAGTTGTGTCATCCCTTCACACTAATCTGGACCCATGTTTTCTGATTTGGAGTCGTCACAGAGCCAGTACCACAGAGGTCACCATTTCTGATCAGCCGTCAGAATGTGTGACCCAAAAAAGGAAAATGTGTGGCCCAAAAAAGGAAAATGTGTGACCCCACTGTACACTAGGCCAATCCATCACGGCCGACCTTTTGGGTCCTTGAGGCTTTTATGTTCCTCATGAAAAATGAGGCATGCACACCAAGTTTCAGAAGAATTGGAGCAATGGGGTGGAAAGGCCATCACTCTGAAAAGTGGACATTTGGGCGTGGCCTGTGGCGCCCC
This sequence comes from Mallotus villosus, assembly GCA_903064625.1. Lineage (NCBI taxonomy): Eukaryota > Metazoa > Chordata > Actinopteri > Osmeriformes > Salangidae > Mallotus > Mallotus villosus. The sequence goes on along the minus strand of CAEFZP010000139.1, from coordinate 149,217 downwards.
CCATGGTCTGATGTGGGCCAGTCTGTGTTTGGGCATTAGTTGTGGAATGTTGTATAGATGTGCCAAATTTCAAAACTTTTTACCAATGAGTTCATGAGATGAATTGCAAGAATAATAATAATACCAATAAAATACATTCCCAAAACCTCTGACTTCTGGCAAAACACTCTCCCCAAAACCATGTAACTTGTGCCCAAAATCAAAGTGTCTGCTAAATGACTAAATGTAATGTAATGTAATAAAATTGTATTTATGTATACAAAATATTACCGTAACCATCTCAACTCACAGTAGTACTGTCAGCAAAGAACAAAGAATGGGGTAAAAACCTTCTGGTGTGCAGTATCCAGCCTTGAAAACACTCCATCTACAGGAGATTTACCCTGGTATATGAGTTTCGGTCATAGACCTTCCACCGCCACAGAGAAAAACTCTTCAATTGGGTTGAGAAAAGGGCTGTATGATGGAAGACAAACATTTACAGTAAAAATATTTTTCGTGAACGAGAATGTGTTTAGAGTCCTGCCAAAAGAGTGTCTGATTCGACAAATGGGTTTAGGCCACTGAACATTTGATTCAGAGAATGAGGTTTAGTGTTTTAGTGATTCCGAAAAATTGTAAAGTATCTTTGAAAATAGATTGACCAGGCAACGAAACTTAATTTCTAATTTCAATGATCATGACCAGAGCTTAACGCTACTCAATCGACCCAGCATAGGTTCTAGGAAGAAAACACAAAACCTTTGTAGAGAATGCAATCTAAACGGTAGATGTTGGACTGCTAGAATCTGAACCCTTAATGAACCTTGAAGTTAGAAAAAAAGGAAACCTTTGTATTAAGCCTGGGACTACGAACGCCAGCTCTTTTCTCCTCACAGCTCTTTTCCTATGACATCCCAATCCGCTAAGTGAGGAAGTATGCAATTATGAGAACCAGAATTGAGGGATAAGCACTTCTCCTTGTACATGTACTGTGATTGGAGCGCGTGACTGGAGTGCTGTAAGGTACCTGTTGCTGATGAGATTCAAATCCAGTCAGACACAGAGCAGTTGTTGCTGCACCAGTTGAACTAGTAACTGGCATTCAGCAGCCTGCCAAAATCTCTTTAACCATGGCTGGATTTGTATGCACTTCCCCCCCACACAGTCACAGCCTCTGGCACCCAATGTGGCAAGAGGTAGAAAATCATGCAGATATAGGTGTGTGTGTGTGTGTGTGTGTTGAGGCGCTGGAGCAGCTGGTAACCCGGCCCTCAGTCTACAGTTAAGATGTCTGGTGCTAAACCCAGAGTCAGGAATCCACCCATTCATCCACCCTCAGAGGAAAGAGGATATTAACAGAGCCCAGGTCTTGTCTAGGTGTCCTGTGTCACAGCCACAACACAACTCTCTCTTTGGAAGCTTCAGGATTTGGAAATGCAGCATGTGTTGTCAGTGCTGATCACATCAGTCCGAGTGATGGTTCGGAGTGAGAGAAAAGCATAGATCTGCATTCGTTGGCAGAGCCATCCTGAATGATGGCCTTGTCTTCTTACCTGACTGGGGCCCAGACAGAAGCAGGTGGCGGGTGAATGAGACGATCCAGACTCCTGAAGATTACATGATTACCTGCCCCTGAACCAGCCCCATGCAAAGCTCAGAAGGGCCTGTCCCAGAATGCCTCAGACACAAAACAGGGAGCCGGTGCTTTGCTTGGCAGCCAGGCGCCAGAAAATTACAGCTCTGTTCTACAGCAATGAAGATGCCATCCGGCTGGCCATGATAACCCCCCCTTGTCTCGTCCCACACTGGGCAGCTTATGAAGACAGGTCTTTTGAATGAATCACTCTTTGGACATCCTCACATCTTTGACAGATGAACGTGACACACACTCGCACACATTGAGCTCCCGTAGTTGATAAGTGCATCGTAATTTCTCTTGCCTTCTTTGATTTACTGTGGGATCCTGTTTCACTGAGTTGTCCCCCTGAGGAACTATGCACCCTTCTTATGCAGTCAATAGAAGGACAATTACCCGCGTTGGTTTGTAGGAGGTGGTCATGCCATATTATGTCCAACAACAGAGAACTCTTGTGAAAAACACACCTGTTCCTTACTCGGATATTACATTTACTGTTGTTTGCGTCATCATTGCACAACAGCCCCCAAATTATTCTCTGCATGGTATGTTGATCATGCTGCCTGAAGGACACATGCATGTCATGGGCCAACATCATTCTGACCATGATTCATCAATAGGCTCCTTAACGATCACTGCAAAAGAGCTGGAGTTCCTCTGAAGAGACAGGAGAACCTAGCAGAACAACCATCTCTCCAGCTCTCCATCGCAGCTAAAGCCCACCTGAGGTCACGACCGGTAGCCAGACTCGTTAGATCAGAGAGGTAGATTAACATCGCATCGTTGGAGTATCGTAAATGTTGAGGCTTCAGGACCCCGGGTTCTGGACTGGATGGAGTGCTACAGAGATGGCGTTCTGTGAGGTTCTCCTGTCTGCACAGGAACTGCAGCTCTTTTGCAGTGATTGTCTCCTATGAATGCACAGGAACATTGAAGCTATGAAAGTGTGTCTCACTAGTACAGGTTTTACTGTGCAGCACTAGTTAGTAGTCTATTAGGCTTTTTATTTGATTTATACATTCTACTTTTTTAACCTGTGCTCAAAATCAAACAATGCTTTCAGATCATAAACATAGCAAATCAATATATAAACACTATGGAGCAATCATTAGACACAACACAAAAAATTGACAACACGGCATCCAGTGCATGTACTTACGTCAACGTGCAAAATGACGTTGTGTCCTTGGGCAAGGCACTTCACCCTACTTCCCTTGGGGGAATGTCCATGTACTTACTGCGAGACGCTCTGGATAGGAGCGTCTGCTAAATGAACTGTAATGTAAGAAAAATGTATCTATGTATACACAGTAAATGCATTTAGCAATAAAGAAAATATTACCGTAACCATCGCAACTCACAGTAGCACCGTCAACGAAGAAGAAAGAACGGGGAAAAAATCCTCTGGTGTGCTGTATCCAGCCTTGAAAACACTCCATCTACAGGAGATTTACCCTGGTATATGAGTTTCGGTCATAGACCTTCCACCGCCACACAGAGAAAAACTGTCAAAATGTTTTCAGTGAATGAGAATGTGTTTCGAGTTCGGCCAAAAGTGATTCGACAAATGGGTTTAGGCCACTGAACATTTGATTCAAAGAATGAGGTTTAGTGTTTTAGTGATTCCGAAAAACTGTAAAGTATCTTTGAAAATAGATTGACCAGGCAATGAAACTTGTGCTCATTTCAATGATCATGACCAGAGCTTCACGCTACTCAATCGACCCAGCATAGGTTCTAGGAAGAAAACACAAAACCTCTGTAGAGAACGCAGTCTAAACGGAAGATGTTGGACTGCTAGAATCTGAACCCTTAATGAGCCTTGAAGTTAGAGAAAAGCTCATCAAAAATGGTTGCCAACACTCTGTTTTGGTTGCTGTGTCTGTGAGAGATTGTACACACTCTTACATTTGATATTTTTCTCACACACCCACTGATTGTGTCCACTCTTGACAACCTTAACATCACCCGAATCTTTGACTCTTCAATTGGGTTGAGAAAAGGGCTGTACGGTGGAAGGCAAACATTTACAGTAAAAATTGCTGGTTGATGTTGAACCATTCTCGTATACGGACACCACGTTGAAAAGTTAACATTGTCCCAAACCACCATTACAAAACAAGTGTGAACAATGTTGAGTCTTGTGTTTTACAGATGACAACTGTATTGTAGTTGTGTTTACTGTTTGCCGCCTGTGTTTACCATTTTGAAGCACAAGTGCATCACAGTGCAAAATGTTTAGTGAATGAGAATGTGTTTAGAGTCCTCGCAAAAGAGTGTCTGATTCGACAAATGGGTTTAGGCCACTTAACATTTGATTCAGAGAATGAGGTTTAGAGTTTTAGCAATTCTGAAAAAATAATGTATCTATGCAAACAGATTGACCAGGCAATGAAACTCTTGCTCATTTCAATGATCATGACCGGAGCTTCAAGCTACCCAATTGACCCAGCATAGGTTCTAGGAAAAAAACACAAAACCTCTGTAGAGAACGCAGTCTAAACGGAAGATGTTGGACTGCTAGAATCTGAACCCTTAATGAACCTTGAAGTTAGAGAAAAGCTCATCAAAAATGGTTGCTAACACACTTTGTTTTGGTTGCTGTGTGTGTGAGAGAGATTGTACACACTCCATTACATTTGATCTTTTTCACACACCCACTGATTATGTCCACTCTTGACAACCTCAACATCAACCGTATCTTTGACCCTCCCAGCATATACATGACAGATTGTAATCAGGCCCATTGTCAGGGCTGGAAAATGATGCTACTGTACGATGTTGTCTTTTGATGCACATTGCTGGGTTTTGGGTGTACGTTTCTAAGAAGTGGCTGGACAGAAAGGGTCAAAACACAAGACAAGTAAAGTGGGAGGCAAAGCATCTGGACAGTGGGCCCAAAGAAGCCCTGACAGAAAAAGAACATGATGATGCTCTCAAGAGATCTCTTAGCAGCCCAGGAGGGTGTAGATTTTCCTAATAGCCTACTACACACCAGATTAGTATACACAGACAAATAACCTGGGCTTTAACTTTGTGGAGGCAGAGTTCAAATCTTAACCCTTTCCAGCCAGACCATTCAAATATGAGGACAAAACTGCAGTACCGATTTTGATGCAAGAATGGCTACATTGTTGGCTCAAGAAGCCCACAGAGGAAATCATGAAGGAGTAGAGGGAACTCTGCTTAGAATGAGGGGAAAGGCCTAGGTGGTTTCAAGGCTGCATTGTCTGCAGAATACAGATTTTCATCTATTGCATAGGCCTACAAGTGTATTGTGTCAACGTTCTCCAATGTTACGCCATCAACATAGAATGATTCATTATCGCCATCACATGTGGGTGCTCTTACATTTTACATGTATTCGTTTAGCAGACGCTTTTTTCCAAAGCGACTTCCAAGAGAGAGCTTTACAAAAAGTGCATAGGTCAATGATCATAAACAACGAGATAGCCCCCCAAAACATTGCTGGAAGCCAAAACATGAGCATACATTGTGATAAGCAGCCAAGTGCAAATTACCTTTGCTATTCGAACGATATCTCGCGAATTCCGATCCTTAGATGCAGTAGAAACACCGAAATGAGCGATGGCTTGTCAGTGTGCCACACTGCCACCGCAATGTAATGTTCCTGTAAGAACACTCGCCAGTTTTTTGCAATGTTCCCATCAAAGAACTGTATCAAACTTAATGAATTAATCAGTAAAAGTATGCATATGGAGAAAACTGGAAAACTCAAAAACTGGTGATTGATTGTGCGCAGGTGAACGAGCCCGTTGTCCACACCCTATAAATTCCGGTTGTTGAAACGCCCATCAATTAATATAAGAGCATCGTGGTTGGTGGCTTAGGCTATTAAGTTATACGTTGATGGACTTCAAAAAGAATGAATCAACCAGTTGTGCCCTTATCGGAACATCAAACATCAGACTGTCATCCATGCACTCTGCCTTTCGGTCACTCTGTGTCACTGTATTGCATCCAAATAGGGCCTACCGTATTATTTTTTATTTTGTAATATATTTTTGGGGGGCCTACCGTATTATAAATGATGGACGTAGTCATCGTGATGTCACCGATTAGTTTGTGAAACCCCGTTTTAATACAGAAATACACTGCTTTCTGCAGAACCCATGGTCTTCCAGACAGGTTGGCATTGTGAATGGATGCTTTATGATGGCATTGGCACCCAAATGAAATGAACAGGACGCAGGCTACTCAAATGAATGAATATACAGAGGCAGAAATATAGCAAAATACAGTAGGCCTATGTTTTTAATAAATAGCTGGTCAGTAAAGTAGGAGAGAAGGTGTAAACTGCCCTGTTATCAGGTGATGAAGAAAGTGGTTTGTCCGTCTCTTCATAAACAGAGTGACTAGGTTCAGTTGAGTTCTACATTTTTATAAGGATTATCAATCTGCAGATTGGGAGAGAAAACCAGACCTCTGACATTAAATGACACAACACAACACCAGGCTTAGGTCTCAATCATGTCTCTTCTCAGCTCTGAAGGCCGGAGGACCATCTTTTATAGAGTACAAGAATGTAAACATAGATAGTGACAATCAGGCAGTAATGACGTTACAACAGTCTCAGAGAAAGAGATTCACAGCTCCCAACCGTGACCACTCTCAGGGTAGAGATATCATAGTTGGAGCTCTCCTTGTAGTCATGACAAGGGACGTTTACCCAGTACTTTCTCCTGACCCCTATCATCTATAAACCCTGACACAGACACAATCTACTCGTATTAATAGCAAGCTTACATGACAACATGCTAACTAGTATCCAATGACTAGTTCTATTGATTAGTGGAAGTTCTATTGATAAGTGAATAATGTAAGCACACAGGAAATCCCAATTTCTTCCACGCAAGATAAAGGTAAAAAGGACAATACACCCAGTGGTGAAAGTGTGCTCGTCATTTTAACATTACAGTCCCTTTTGTGCAAAGCAACGACTGTGACCAGTGACAAAGGAGCTGTAACATTCACACCTCTGCCTATAAAGCCCTACAAAGGCCTAAAGTCTGAGGTCAGAAGAATTTGCCTTTATCTGTTTATTCTTGCAGCAAGGAGCAGTTCTAAAACAGTACCAAAGTGATGTCTGTAACAGAAGGGCTCTCTGAAAATGACATGATCTGAGCAGTCTTTTAAACAGTAGTTCCAGATAGTTACATAATCAGTTCAAGTCTATCAATGTATATCAAAAGAGGAACTCAACAATATGCAAGAAAGCAAAAAGGAAACAGGTTGCAGAATGGATGAAGATCAGTGTGCATTGGACCACTGATCATCAAATTAAAATCAATGTTATCAGTACAGCCCTTGTTACAAGCAATGCCACAGAGGACTTCATCTATGCCCATAGAACTGCCCCTCGATCAACCTAAAACCTCAAGGAAGACAAAAAAAAGTTGGAAAACAAAATGGAAGAAACTTTGGGAGGAGCAGTCTCACAGCAGAGGATTTGGGACTTTTTTGTTGTAGGCTGGTAGTTCTTCCAGCTGTGGGTCATACAGAAATTCTCTCAAGTGGTGACTGCTGGGACAGCTTGGCCCCAGACATCACTGGTTTGGGGTTTTTCTACTGTGGACACGCATGTGCCTCTTCAGAAGGTCATTTGTTTTACCTGAATAGTCACAGAGGTCACAGCTGTAGGGCTTCTCTCCAGTGTGGATCTTGCTGTGATATGTTAAACTATCGTATCAGATTCAAGACCCTGGTACTGACCTTCCGAGCGGTGAATGGGACTTCACCCGACTACATCAAGTCTCTCCTCCAGCCCTACACCCCCTCCCGCCACCTTCGGTCCTCCTCTGACAACCGTCTGGTGGTCCCACCGCTCAAGACCGCCCGGTCCCAACACAAGCTCTTCCCCTGTCTGGCCCCCCAGTGGTGGAATCAACTCCCCACCTCCATCAGAGACACTGACTGTCTCCCCACCTTCAAGAATAGGCTCAAGACACACTTGTTCCGGGAATACAACGGTACCTAGGAAAGATCTGCTGGACATGATGTTAGTTTCTTCCAGGATCACAAGGACTCTTACTTAGAGAGCTGCTGCTCTTGTCGGTTAGCTGTAACTGATTAAAATGATTGTACTCGCTGTGAGGTAGTTTACTGTTGTTTGCTCTTCCACAGGTGCACTTTTAGATTCATGTTGTCCAATTGCAACTTGTTCAACTTCATGCTTTATGATTTTTCCCTTTGGCACTTATTTTTGTTTTTTTTCACAATGTATGATTCATGTTTGACTACTTGCAATGTTGGGGATATCTCGTTGTTATGATCAGTGACCTATGCACTTTTGTAAAGCTCTCTCTTGGAAGTCGCTTTGGATAAAAGCGTCTGCTAAATGAATAAATGTAAATGTAAATGTAAATGTAAACTGCTAGCATTGCTAAAGGTTTTACCACAGAGGTCACAGCTGTAGGGCTTCTCTCCAGTGTGGATCCTCCTATGAGCTCTGAAGGTGCCAGCCTGGCTAAAGGTTTTACCACAGAGGTCACAGCTGTAGGGTTTCTCTCCAGTGTGGATCTTGCGGTGAATAACAACATTGATATAACTGCTAAAGGTTTTATCACAGAGGTCACAGCTGTAGGGTTTCTCTCCAGTGTGGCTCCTGCTATGAACTCTGAAACCGACAGCATGTCTAAAGGTTTTACCACAGAGGTCACAGCTGTAGGGTTTCTCTCCAGTGTGGATTCTGCGATGAAGTGTCAAACTATTAGCTTGAGTAAAAGTTTTACCACAGAGGTCACAGCTGTAGGGCTTCTCTCCAGTGTGGATTCTGCGATGACGTGTCAAACTATTATTATGAGTAAAAGTTTTACCACAGAGGTCACAGCTGTAGGGTTTATCTCCAATGTGGATCCTCATGTGCTTCTTGAGGTCACTAGATGAGGAAAGGCTCTTCCCACATGTATCACAGTGATGTGTCTCCATAACTCAGCTCTCTTGGTTCTCTGTCTGGTCTCTCTGGATCCCGTCTTGTATCTAGTGTCTGGAAGCTTGTTTCTCTCTGGTTGATGTTCTGTCTGGTTACTGCTGTTTCTGGTTGAGTCTTTCAATAGTTGAGTCACTCTCTGTAGTCTCTCTGGTTGAGTCTTTGTTGTCTCTCTGGAGTCTTAAGCTGTTTTCTTTGTTCAGTCTCCGCCCATGTTCAAGTATGATTGGCCAGTAAAGGATCTGGAAGAAACAGTTCCAAGTTAATGAGAACTCAGCTTTCATATATAAAATAACTCCTTTGTCTTTCATAATGTCCACTTTGCATATGTAATGTTGATCATTTGGGAAACTCCTCATAGTAATTTGGTATGGGCCCCCCCAACATGTATGGGGTCAGATGGCTGAGCAGTTAGGGAGTCAGGCTATTAATCAGAAGGTTGCTGGTTCTTGGTACTTGTCTGTCTTTCTTCAAAATAATAATAGCCTGTATGAAACATTACTACAAAATAAGTATTACATGTAAATGAATACATTTAGATCAAAGTGGTTACATGCAACAACATATAGACCTAAGTGAACATTTATTATAACATAATATTGATATGATTTTGTTTCTTATTTTATGTATCAACATTAGTACTAGAATGTAATACATAAAATAAGAAACAAAATCATATCAAACATGACATTAAAAGCTGTTTAGAATTATATTTACAAGAACACAACTTTTAATGATAATTTCAGAGTCTTCCTCTGTTCATCTTCCTCTTCACTGTTGAGACCACCTCTCCAGAGGTGTGTCATTCAGGTGTGATTGACATTTTAGCATTCATGTAAATCAACGACTGTCCCAGACGAGTGTCTGGGTGACCAGTGACAAAGGGGCTGCCAAAACAGCCCTACAGATTCTAAGCCCTTTGCCAACACCCCCATTGGTTATTTCATCCAAAACAGACATACTAACCCCTTTGGTAATTTCAGCCAAAACACACATACTCCCCGATTGGTATTTTTTGGTATGCTTTCAAAACTGATCGGCTTGACACTTGGTCCCCTCCAGTTGGGAACGCACTTATAGATCTAAAACATTCAGTCAGTGTTGAGCATGTGGTTCCCCATAGACTCAATGTTAGAGCTAGATATGCTAACTGTTTCTATCCTGGGGATTGTTGCATTAGATCTCATTCATCTGGATTGGTGGTATTGGTCATGAGATCTGAATGCCAATCAAGACCAACGATTGTCAGGTGTGTTTCACAAATGAGTGACTGATTATGAGTGGTGTGACTTTCCACATCCATTATTTGGGGTGGAAGGGATAGCTCAGTGGTTACAGTGTATTACTGCAGAGCAAGAGGTTGAAGGTTCATATCTCCCCAAGGTGCTGTTGTAACTTTGTCTTTAAAGTGGGCTTTTCGTAAAGATATATTTGAATTCTGAAGCTGACAGAAGCAGGTCCCTAGAGGATAAGCATGGGTACCATGTAAGCAGTCTTGGGTCGCAGCTCACCCGTGTTTGAATCTGGCAGGTTCCCATCATGCTGATTCCCGTCATGCTTGAACAGCCAGGTCTCCGACATGCAGCTCCCCGGTTCCCATCGTGCTTGATTCCCATCATGCTTGAAATGGAACAGGAAGATGTAAAAAAAATGTGTTTTTAAAGCTAAGTGTGGACTTTTTAAAGATACATTTTAATATAACAAACATTTCCTACTCATTTAGGGCAGTCCAATGCAGCCTTCCATGGGATTAGAACCCTAGACCCTTCATCATGGCCTTAACTTTCATGGTACACATGCTTATCCACTGAGCCATCAGGGACACAAGCAAACAAGAACTCGTTGAAAATACATCCTTAAGGTTAAGGGTGAGGTCATTAAAGAGACAGTTTCTGTAAGGAAAGACCATTGCAGCCTTCCATGGGATTTGAACCCGAGACCCTGAACTTTCATGGTACATGGTACCTGGTGTTTAGCCTGTGTGCCTCTTCACTATAGAATGTGTTTTCGTCATTGCAAGACAATCTTCCACCCACAGCAGATATACTGACATTCACACAGGGGATTATTTTGGCTTGTCCCAGTGAAACATCATGTGTTCATGTGAGTGTGTCTGCATGCACTCCATGTGGTGATTTGTGATGTAGTGAATGCCTCATGTCTGTGGACGATATGTGTGTTAGATAGATAGAAGATAGATACTTTATTAATCCCATGGGGGAAATTCAGGTATCTCTCACAGCTCTCATATTTAAAATATAATAATAATGATAATTACAGACAATATGTACAGGCAATACAATAAGTTATGTACAGTGTAGATAAGATGTGTATGTATATTACAGCTGTATAGTGCAAAACAGTGTGGAATCATATATTAAAGTTTTATGGCAGCTGGTACAAAGGACCTCCTAAGACGCTCAGTCCGAGAACGTAGGGTGTTGAGCCGCCCGCTACGGAGGCTGCTCGACTGTCCTGCCAGGACATGGTGAAGGGGGTGATTCACATTGCCCATGATGGCCAAGAGCTTTCCCCGCATCCGTTTCTCCACCACAGTCCCCAGTGAGTCCAGGCTCTGCCCCACCACTGAGCCCGCCTTCCTGACCAGCTTGTCCAGCCGCCCAGTGTCCCTCTTGGACATATTGCCTCCCCAGCAGACTGCAGTTATAGATGAACACCCGACATGGCGCCAAGTTTATAGCCCTTGCGTGCGTCCAGGAAGTAGACATCATGACTCAGACAATATCAGGCGCCAGAATGGCCTTCTTTATGTAAATCATAGATTTTATTACTAATATCTGTTTCCCATGTTTTGCGGTGGACGTACCGTTCCATAGCAGGACAGGGGATCCGAGCCAGAGAAGCCACAGTCGTGCACAGACATGGGGACAGTGGTGAACGCTTTCTTCCTCTCCAGCAGGATGCCAATGTAACACCAGGCAAGAGCTGTGGGGGAGGGAGGGGGACATGAGGGGTGGACAGCAGGGGTGGGGATGTAGGAAGCACTCTTACTGATTGATCGATCCATTTTCAGGACATCAACAGGAGATACACTTTCGTTATTTGTCCAGGCATAACTATGGAGTTAGTCTGTGGATCACAAAGGGTTTACAACATTTCTGTTTAGCCCTGATAAATTGAACTCAGAACTGGTAGAGTTGCTCTATGGTGTTATTTCCACTGGGGGGCGTCATTAGCTCATTGTTTTCTTGTATTGCATAGAAAGAAGACAATACAGTAGTGTAGAGACAGACACAATTAGTTTAAAAAAATGTTTCGTCACAACTGAACAACATGTTTTTGAACCATTAAGGCTACTAGGCATTTCAACTGCTCTGAGATTGTAATTTAACACTGCTCATAACAGTATTTCTATATCACAGGACACACAGTCAACAGCCATGGCCCTCAGAAGATCCAACACAGCATTTGCGTTGGGAATTGTTCCGTACCTCGAGTGCAACCAGCCTCTCTGTGAATGTCTTTGTTTCACAAGTGTCTAATACAAATGTTTTAATATAAATGCTTCATAAGCGTGAGACGAGAATATAACCACTGATCATTCATAATAAGGCATTTGGTTTTACTACTAAATTACATTAGCAGTAGTTATTGGAATGATTACGTCATAATGGGTATGTCAAAGGTAATATAGCCTATTATAAATGAAAAGACAACATTTTGCGTCACCAGAAGTTATTTGACCTCAATCATGTTAACGACCAATGTCGCGTTCCGTTGAGTAATTTGCTGCAAGAGAAGAAGAGAACACAACGAAAACACAACAAATTTGCCTATTTAAATAAGCGAATTCACAAGTAAGACTTACGGTCATTTGTATTTTATTTAATGTGTTGTAATACTCAAACAGGTTAAGTTTGAGTCCATGAATGTTGATTTGTTCATAGTTTGTGGTTCAAAAGCAATCTCGGACAGGCCTGTGCCGCTATCTGAAAGTGAGTGTCACCTTTTGAACGTGGCAAGCATATTCAGGGGCGATCCGCTCTGAACGGAATCTTTGTTGGATAAACTGTTGCGCTATGCTGTTATTAGGCTACCCTAAATTACTGCCGTATATTATTATTACCAATAATGCCCTATCAATTTAAGTCAATTTGGTGGTAGAGACAGTTTATTAAATGTTTGATATACCGATGGCGCTGGTGTTTTCCCATGATAAAAAATGTCAAACATGTAGGCAGCTTATATGAATGTACAGTATAAGATATGGTTTCTATAAATGACCCATACTGTGCATCATAATATTTCTTTAGTTGGTATTATCATTGATTTCCACATCTAAATGTATGTAATTGACAGTACCCAATCAATATTCAGTTTCTGTGTACAGTTGTTATGGTTTTGTCAAGAACTATGATGCATCAAAAACTGTGATGTCACAATGTCTTAATATTCCATGATGTCATTCCATTCTGAAGTACTAAAGTAAAAGCTTCTTTTTGTCCTCTTCACAACAGCACCAGAATTGCAGTAAACCCTATCTGCAATAATTATCTTTAAACCGTAATTGACGTTATTTGAAATTGGTCTACCTTCTTATATCACCTCTACATTTATAAGGAATTGGATTATGTCAAGAAGACCCATAAGGATGATGACAAGAATCCATGTGGAGTGAGTGAAGCATTCATGTCAATAATTAGTGTTAATAGTGTCATATTAATGGAAAAATATGTGATGGCTCATCTTTATGTTCATTTGAAGGAGTGGGGACAAGACACAAGAGACTGATCTAAATCTAGTCGAACTGGTAAGGTTTATAAAAGATGCTAATCAAATTGATTACAACATTGGCATTGTAGTTTTGTCTGTAAAGAAAAGAAAAAGGCTCAGAAGTCATTATTTGAGTGACATTTTGGAGATGATTATTCAGTGTTAAAAGTTTCAAATGTTGGATTCAGGAGGAGAACACCAAAATGCGTGAGCTAGTTTGCGAGCTGGAGAACATTCTCAGTGAAATGCAAGCATACGAACGTCGTCTGTCGGAGCTGTTTGAAGGAAAGGTATGAATGACAACACAGCATTCTGGCGTTTCTGTCCTTAGCCTCTCTCATGACACTGAGAAGATTTAGTTTGGTGAATAAAATATCTCAATTGGATCTCCTTATCTCTTTCTCTCTCTGTGAAGATCACAGTGGAGGGCCTGGACACCTTCCTCCAAAAGATCCGTTCTGCGGCAGCTCAGGATGTGAGGGTGTGCCTCTCTCCGGCCTTGATAGGCCTTCCTATTAGGGCAACAGGGAGCATGAAGAGCACTTCCACATCATCGCCTGGAGAAACAATGGAGTCTTTAGCCCTGACCGTGTCTGACTTCACCATGGGAGCTGAGGTCCTGGTCCCAGGCATGATGACCTGTTCCCTTAAGCACCTGCTGGAGAAACCCGGAGAGATGGTCCAGCAGTCTCTGGCAAAGCTAAGTATACAATTCAGTAACCTGGGCCTTGTGTCTGTTGTGGGAAAGAAGGCGGTGGCAGCCACAGGTGAAATGTATAATCTGGTCATGAGAGTGGTTTCCATCTTCCTGTCCCATTATGGCAACTGCTCCAGACACTTCTTGACATCTGTTACAGGCATGATTGCACGGGACAGCATGGCCGCTGTGCTTTGGTGCTTCAAAGAATCAGCCAAGACCTTCTACTTACTGGGCTTCAACAGCAGCTTCCAGTTGAAGCCTGTGGTCCAGGCAGTGGTGACCTATCTGGGAAGGATTTACCCAAGCAAAATGGCTGCTGCCTACAGGGTACCAGCTACCCTCTGGCTGATGATTATTCCTCGGAGCTCGTTGAGGAAGTCCCCAGTGAGCTCCTGGAGAAGGTGGTGGACTCAGAGCAGAACATATTTCCGGCTGACCTCTCTTACTGTCACGGGCCTATCCTGGCCAAACAGCTGGTATGAACCGAGACATATCTAAAGTTATTTTACCGGCCTTATCATGTTCAATGTTCATATTGCAACATGTTCTATGTTTATGTTGTTTTCTTTTAAGGAAAAAGAGCTTGCTGCAGCTGAACACATCATTTATTTTGATGATTCTGATGAAGTTGTGGAGGACCTCTTGGCAGCTGCAGTAGAGATGGTTCACATGCCCACTCCCCTGGATAGTCAGGTCTGGCATCATTCATCAAAGCTTACTTTGCTGTTCAGACAGCAGTACATGTAACTTATTTTAGTCTTTACACTGATTTGCCATTTACAGATCTCTCAGACCCGGAAGGTTACCCTCCTCAATGGGAAGACTGAGATTGCTGCTAAGGATGTTCTCAATGAACTCCTGCACAAGGTTGTGATGGACTCTGAGCAGAAGAGATTCCTGGTCCCTGGCTGACCTCTCTCACAGGCCTATCCTGGCCAAACAGCTTTTGGCAACTGGACACATCGCTGATGTCCGTGCTAAAAAAGCCCTCATGAAAGCTGAAGCCAAGGAGCTGGTGATGGACAGCCTGAAGACTGCAGCTTCCAACATTGTGGAGGACGTCATAGCAGCTGCAGTAAAGATGGTTCACATGCCCACTCCCCTGGATAGTCAGGTCTGGCATCATTCATCAAAGCTTACTTTGCTGTTCAGACAGCAGTACATGTAACTTATTTTAGTCTTTACACTGATTTGCCATTTACAGATCTCTCAGACCCGGAAGGTTACCCTCCTCAATGGGAAGTCTGAGATTGCTGCTAAGGATGTTCTCAATGAACTCCTGCACAAGGTTGTGATGGACTCTGAGCAGAAGAGATCCCTGGTCCTGGCTGACCTCTCTCACAGGCCTATCCTGGCCAAACAGCTTTTGGCAACTGGACACATCGCTGATGTCCGTGCTAAAAAAGCCCTCATGAAGGCTGAAGCCAAGGAGCTGGTGATGGACAGCCTGAAGACTGCAGCTTCCAACATTGTGGAGGACGTCTTGGCAGCAGCAGTAGAGATGGTTCACATGCCCACTCCCCTGGATAGTCAGGTCTGGCATCATTCATCAAAGCTTACTTTGCTGTTCAGACAGCAGTACATGTAACTTATTTAAGTCTTTACACTGATTTGCCATTTACAGATCTCTCAGACCCGGAAGGTTACCCTCCTCAATGGGAAGTCTGAGATTGCTGCTAAGGATGTTCTCAATGAACTCCTGCACAAGGTTGTGATGGACTCTGAGCAGAAGAGATCCCTGGCCCTGATATCTGTCTCTGACTGCCCCCCCTTGGCCACTCAGCTTCCTCAGGTAAGAGACGATATGGGTGACTACGTTTTTTATGGTTTGTGCACCTTGCACTTTTTTACTAACCATTATCTTTACATTTGGATGTTTTTAGACACATGTTCATTTCTGTGTCTCTGTATTCAGCTCACTGATCTTGTACCTGAGGAGTGCAGTGGAGAGGCTGCCAAGTGTGCTGGTGAGTTATTCAAAGCTCCACGATCATTTGGCCTCCATTACCTTAGTTTGAAATGCGTTAAATTAATTCAGTGATGTATGCTGTTTTTATTCAGCAGATGAAGACAGACAGGTGAAGAAGAAGAAGAAGAACAAGAGAATCCGTGCATTCTTCAGAGGGCTTTGGAAGAGGATGACATGTTCCTCTGGAATCCCCAAGGATGACTGAGGCCCTGTCACATTGGCGTGTCTGTGCCCCTACAAGCAGCACACAAAGCATAATTTGAATCCAAAATAAAACCCTTATTCGCATTTCCAAGAAGTTGTGATCCATGCAGAGATGTGTAAACAGGTCAAAAAGTACTGTAGCTAAATGTGTAGTGGGCTCCAGGATTGTAAATGAACCTTACGTCATGAACATACTCTATAGTATATTTAAACTTGTATTTTATCGTCAACATATGAAATCTCCATATCTGTCTTCCTCTCCTGATGAGAGTCCTGGAGAGTTCTGTGACCTCGGCCGTGTGTGTCCGACAGAGATACCTCAGCTCGGCCTCCAGCGCGTCCTCCGCGTACCTCTCCTCGGCCCGCCGCACCCACACCTCCAGCTGGCCAATGGCGGGACCGGGGTCGGGGCCACTCTGGGCAAACAGGGCCAGGAGGGCCTCCAGGAGACAACGCAGAGCTGACGTGTCCCCACTGCCCGGACGCTCCAGCTCGAGGGCCCTCTTGAAGCAGTCGGCTGCGTTCTGCTCCTCGCCCTTCAGGAGGAGGCAGCGCCCCCTGAGGAGGTGGAGGTCGGGCAGGCTGTCGCCCAGGTCGCACTGCAGGGCCTGGGAGAGACTCACCAGGGCGTTGTTCAAAGCCCCCACGTCCACCATTAAATCCTGCAATTCAACGGCTACTTTTTGCTCTACTTTTATGCAATCTATAACCAACCATCCCATCTTCATGATTGAACATCGACAGTCTAATACTTCCACTAGCCATCATGACTCAGCCCTCTCCTCCTCTCACCTGTCCCATCTCCAGGTGTGTGCGTAGGCAGGGCCTTACGACCAGCACCTTCTCCAGGTCTGCCTTAGCCGCCGTCAGATTGTGTCTGTCAGGTATCCCAGCCTGGTCCTGCTTGGCTCTCTCCAGATCCCTCACGTAAGCCGTCACGTTGATCTGGGGGCGACCAGCAGATCCGTTACTCTCCAGTACCACATACTCTATATTTGAATACCACACTACTACGGGGGCTGGAAAATATTTGGGTAGTGAACGTTGGCATGGGTTGGGTTCACCTTTGCACGTGTGCAGTAGGCCTGCCAGTTGAGTTCGCATCCCATAAACATCAATCCGCTGACGCATTTTTGGGAACGTTGTTGTCTCTCTGTCTCATAATGATGACTGTAGGAGCCATTTATGCTTTGTTAGAACTTCTTTGAATTAAGGTTGAGATTATGACCCTGCTGGCAGAACCAAGTAATGGCACCTGGAATGATTGATTGGTATCGCCTCACCTGTGTTAATTAGGAGGTGAATACCTACTAGACAAAGGCATTGGGCATTGTATTTGGTAGAGAGCCTGTCATGTGGAAAGTTGGAACTTAGAGACGCTAGAAGGCATATGGATTTTCAATTTTGTCTGCATCTGTTTTTTGCAACTTTTACTTTATCATTGATATTTTGTGACAATACCTAAGTTCAATAAACAAATGAACTCTTGAAAACTCCTACGGCGTCAAGATGGAAGTGACTTATTAGAGGACACTACAGTTTTGAAAAACCTGCATGCTTTGGAGAAGTTTGGAAATCGCATGCTTTGGAACGGTTTGGAAACCGCATGCTAGGATTACGTGGATTGCTGGTTTCTTGGAATGTTGGAAAGGTTGTGATGTATGGACGTGTCGTTACCGGTGGATGGACTACGGAGTTAACCTTTATCCCAACCATTCGTGAGTAAATTTTACACTGAATCCAATGCTCTGTCGATTTCAAGTTTAAAAAAATTGGGGACAAATGTTTTAACTGACTGAAAATCTCTGACTTCTGGGTGTTCAGCCTGCGTGCCTGTTCACTATAGAATGTGTTTTCATCATTGCAAGACAATCTTCCACCCACAGCAGATATACTGACGTTCACACAGGGGATTATTTGGCTTATCCCAATGAAACATCATGTGTTCATGTGTGTGTGTGTCTGCATGCACTCCATGTGGTGATTTGTGATGTAGTGAAAGCCTCATGTCTGTGGACGATATGTGTGTTGTGTACACATCCAATAAACATCAATCAGCTGACGCATTTTTGGGAACGCTGTTGTCTCTCGGTCTCATAATGATGACCTCACACTTAGCTTAGCACGGCTCATCTCTATCGCACTGTTGTCATGCGGTAGCGCTGCTTAGATACGACACCAACAGACAGCCCACCAGGAAAATAACAATGGTGACTTTTTCCTTTTTATTATTTGTACAATAGAGACTTTAGTACATTATTGAAAACACCTCTTATATACTGAAAAACTGTTCACCCAAAGCTGAAAATGGCTCTGGTATTTGTGGCACATATTTTTTGTCCATTTTATACATATTTCTGTAAAAATGTATCTTGAGTATGTACAGGTAGTCTGCAAAATGCATTCTTATAACATGATATAATATATACTTCGGCAATTACATTTCTTTGTGTTACAGAAATAAAACCGGAAGAATTTAAACTTGCATGTGCAAATAAATAAATTGTATCATAAACTTACTGAATCTGTCCCAACTAAACTGAATAGGTCTCTTTGTAAATCAAATTATTTCTCACACAAACAATGAAGCAGCACTTATGTCCAGTAAGTCTTTATACTGCAGAAGCTTAGAGAACATTCACAATTTATATGAATCAATTACTGTAGTTCAATGTGTTTTCATTCACAATTATTTACATCAATACTGCAATTATACTGAGAAGTACTATATATTAACTTTTATATCTAATTGTATTTCAAACACATACAAAAATGACAGTTTATATATTAATATACATATATATATATATATTATATGTGTGTGTATTACACAAATTCACAATTACAGTATAAATACATTTTATACATATGATGATACATCTTGTGTTTTCCGAGTCATAAGTATCCATTCTCTTTAATTATCCTTATAAAATCTCATAGTTTAAGCAAAGCTTAGGTATATCAATATATTATAAATAATTACCTGAAACATTTAGTAAAAATAATTATTATATTATCAAACTTTCTGTTTCTGTTACAATATCTTTGATATTTCAACTTAAAATTGACTGGATATCTCAGTTCCATGCATCTGTAGCTGGATATGGAACTGGTACATGTGGGATCTTTAGGTGCTTTTGTTAGCTCAAAATGTCACATTTAATGCTACATTTGACCAAAATAAAAATAAATACATAATATATATGTATATATACATACAGAAACTATATATATATACGTGTGTATATATATATACATATGTGTGTGTTGAATTAGGGTTCAAGGGGGTTCATGGCACCAACTATCATAATTAATCACCTGTCTCGTTGAAAACCTTTAGAAAGAAGAGGGGGGAAAATGTGAGAGAAACCCCTAAAATCGACATTAAAACACAGATAATGCCTTACTTAAACATCACAGGATAAAGCCAAGCTTTGTGACAGGGTGAGATGGTGTTTTGTCACAAGTGCTGTTATTAAACATGACATTATTCTCACGTGAATACCTGTCTAGCGACGTCTTTCTCAAAAACTTGAATTTCAAATGAGATTTGCTTCAGTAATTGGTTTTCTATGAATTGGTCAAGCTAAGCAGTGAAGCGTAACAGAGATTAAACATTTCCTTGAACACAGCGTCCAGCTTTGTGTGACAGGTATTTGTCCTAACAGCATGTGGGGGTATAACGGACAGTCTGTAGTTCATAGTTTCCAAAATACTTTGTGAGATATTGCTTTAGCTCTTTCCAGTTGGCACAAACACGTTACTAAATAAATGTCAAAAATATAGCACACAGACTGCAGTGACTCATTGGGTATATAGGTAAACAGTTTTTTTTTACAACATAAAATATACGGTGATAAGATCTATTATCTGGAAAAAAAAAGAAAAAAAAATGAATCTTCAGAATCTTCCTGTTGGTAGAAAGGGTCTGTGAGATGGAAGAAGCCGTAGCTCCCACCTGTGTTCAATTTGATGCTAGTCCTCCATGAGTCCCTCCTGGCCCCCTCCAGTGCACTTGCTATGTGTGGAAGTGTTGTATGTACACAAGGCTAGACAGTGCCGAGGGGCTTGGAGCTTCTGAACCACCAGTGTGCTTTAATGCTCAGAGAGGAAAACGAAAAGCTAAAACTGAAAAAGTAAGAAAAAAAAATAACGCTTTATAAATAAGCAAAATCATAGGTGTGAAGAGACCTGCACCCACCTCCAGTCTGGGCTGTGAGAGCAGCTCTACGTCCATGGGTAGTCAAGCAGATATGTTTCCTATCGTACATTTGGCACTCGTGTTTGCCATTGGTCCAGCAAATGGCAAATGTTTGTGATCCTAGAGTAAAAACTGGGCTGTACACAGTTCTGGAACCCGCAGGGCGAGAAAAATCTGTTTTTGTCATTTTTTATAAAAATATCTAAATTGTGCTCTCTCTCAAGATTACCAAGTCCACAGTTTTCTGGAAATTCTTCAGAAGAGACACTGCAGTTTCATGTTCCATGTGTAAAAAACTATGTCCGTTGGCCTGTAGAGTAGAGAGGAGGCAGAGAATGAACCGGGTCGGGGGAGGGGAGGAAGGGAAGGGAAGGGAGGGGGTCAGCGGAGGCGTTCAAGGAGGGGGGAGGCTGGCGGGAGGCCTAGCTGAGAGGAGATGGACAAACACAGCACTGTCAGGAAGGAAAGGAGGAGAGAGAAGAGAGAGATCATGCTGGAAACGGACGGCCATGCTGCAAAGAGAGAGGGGAAAGAAGCTGGTCTTTAGAGGAGGGTCCTTCAGCTAACAGCTGTATCTGTGGAGAGAGGAGGAGGAGGAGGAGGAGGGGGCCCACGGCTGCAGGCCGTGGCAGGGGGGGGGGCTATTTCTAGCACACATTGAAAGCCACACAGATACATGACACTGGCCAATAGCCGAAGGGATGAAGGGACAGACAGACTGGTCTTGTCGCAGTCCTGGTACAGTGGTCTGAGACCATTGATCTATAGACATAGATCTATGAAAGATACAGACAGTCTGGACTGGGTGTGAAGGCTGTAGATGTTCAACTGGCTCTAGGACCCAGAAACATCTGACTGGCAGTCTGCCACTGACCAGAGGCCAACCACTGAAATGGTCACAGTGAAGACATGGATCTAGAGTTCTGAACTGTTCTTGATTAACTTCAGGACTACTAGACCACCACGGGACTTCCAGACTACCAGGTGACTGGACTACAGGACTATCACACTGCAGGATCACTGGACTACCAGACCACCAGACTACTGGAATACTGGACTACCAACAGGGCCAATGGGCTACTAGACTATGACTACTTGACTACCACACTACCAGACTGCTAGACTACCAGATCCACCGGACTACCAGACTACCCAACTACTAGATGACTAAATTACAGGAAAACAGACTGCTGGACTACTGACGACTAGAGGACCACTGGATTACTGTGGACCTCTGGGCAAGCATGGTGTCCTTATCTGAGGAATAAAACATAAATTGGAGGTGAGGTGGGAGGGTGGGGTCTAAGATGGGCTTTGTACATCTGGTATGAAATCACCAGAAAAGACCAGATTCGATCGTGAAACATCACAATGAGATGTCGGGAGGGACAGTAACTATAAAGACTTTCACCAGGCCGATAAGGTTCTAACAATGGATACTAGACCACCGGGGGGACTATTCCGATTGGTGACTACTGCGTTTGGGCAACCCATTCCGATGCTACTAGGAGAAGTCAAGCATGGATCACAGGTATCAGAGCATGCTCTGTGGGGGACTGCCTCATGCACAACCTCCACCGGCACCATGGCAACGAGAAGACGAAGAGAGGAGGATGAGGATGAACGTCAGACAGACGAAAGCGTGGGAGTCACGTTACCTTCAGGATCTTGTCACCCGGCTGCAGCAGCGACGAAGCCGGGCCATCAGGCTGTACCCTAGTGACAAAGATACCCTATAAGTCAAAATGATACCAGGTTAGGAACACAAGTTGAGGAGCGCTTAGAATCTTTGCCTTTCTGCTTCCTGTTTAGTTTTGTGTGTTTTTTTGTTGTTGTTTTTTTTTACTGGGCTCTGATCCGACTCACGTTCCGATGACTGTCGCTCTAGTTGCAGTGAGCTCCTAGGTTGCACACAGGTCAAAGTGACCAGAGGAGCTCTGGGTTCTGAGGGTCAAAGACAACTAGAGGTGACACTATTTCTGCGGTCTCGAGGGAGACGCAGGCGGCCCGACGGACCCGCTGGGAAACGAGCACTCGTGGTTTCTCTCCACTAAACACAAGTGTCAGAGCGTAAACTCTCCAAAATACACCTAAGTCAAGGCAGAGATTATAAATTCACCAAAATGAACGCATGACAAAGTGACGTGTTGGTTTTACACGGCTAAACAGTTACAAACTCAGCAGGCCCTGTCCTGACCAGAGGACCACTGCTGTGACTCTCAGGCCAGGGTTGGGCCGTGAACATTCCTAGAACATTCCTAGAACAGGTTCTTTCTTCTTGTGGAAGAAACAACTCATCCAAGGTATACTCGCAGCATTCATTTCACCGGGAACAAACTTTAGTACGACTTTCAGAGAGGGTTCTTCCTCGAGCGCGACCGAATGACCCTTTCGGAAGCAGGGATGGATGTCAGTCATGTAGTCACGACAGCAGCCTGCTAATGCTGTCTGTTTTCTAACCCCTGGTTCGTGCCATCTGGTTTATCTCACAGAAGCCTGAGTTGTGCTGCCTGGTTAATACTGCAGAAACCTGGTTTCTACTGCCTGGTTTCGACTGCAGCAGCCTAGATAGAACATTGCAGTACCTGGCACTGGCAGATGTTACCATAGCAACTCTGAGGCAGGCCATCCAGGAATGTGATTGGCTAGTCCCACAGCTAAGAACATGAAGTACATCGTCTACTGCATATCACACAGATAGAACAGACCGACGGGTAGACGCAGACAGACGGACAAAGATGCAGACCGACACACAAAACAGGCTTATAGACAGACAGACAGACAGACAGACAGGCCAATTTATGGTTTCACAAGCTACATTGTGATTAATTATGTAAATCTCCCCCCAAATTGTCTTGAGGTGAAGTACAAGTCGGCCGAAGCAGTAAGAGTGCGTGTCTAAGGACACATAAATCGGCCATTCACAGGAAGACAGGAAGTAGACAGATGTGTATCGAGCAGGCCTTACCAGGTCAGAGGGCTTGAAGGGATTCCCCTGGCCACTGAGCCCCCCTGAGATACTGAAGCCAAGCCCTGGGTTCTTCTCTATCCTCACACACAGCTGCTGCAAAACACAGAGCACACACACGTTACTCAAGAGACAGACAGATGGAGATGCAGAGAGAGAGAGAGAGAGAGAGAGAGAGAGAGAGAGAGAGGAATATACCCCCACCTGCTCCTGGAAACCGTCCATGCTCTTCTGTCCTTTGGTCTGAAGAAGGCAGCGTGCACTCTGGGGTCTAGGGTTAGTGGTGATGGCCTTCTGGTACTGGGGGTGGTTGGAGGACGGGCCAGTCTGGTACTGGGGATGGTTGGAGGAGGAGCCAGTCTGGTACTGGTTGGAGGAGGGACCAGTCTGGTATTGGTTGGAGGAGGGGCCAGTCTGGTATTGGTTGGGGGAGGAGCTAGTTTGGTATTGGTTGGAGGAGGGACCAGTCTGGTACTGAGGGTGGTTGGAGGAGGAGCTAGTCTGGTATTGGTTGGAGGAGCCAGTCTGGTATTGGTTGGAGGAGGGGCCAGTCTGGTATTGGGGGTGATTGGAGGAGGGGCCAGTCTGGTACTGGGGGTGGTTGGAGGACGGGCCAGTCTGGTACTGGGGGTGGTTGGAGGAGGAGCTAGTCTGGTATTGGTTGGAGGAGGAGCCAGTCTGGTATTGGTTGGAGGAGGGGCCAGTCTGGTACTGGGGGTGATTGGAGGAGGAGCCAGTCTGGTATTGGTTGGAGGAGGGGCCAGTCTGGTACTGATTAGAGGCGTGTATAGCCATGGTCATGCTAGGTTGGTACTGGGGGTTGGCTGAGGGGGATATGGCCATGGGCAGGCCTGCCTGGTACTGCTGGATGGAGATCTTGTTTATAGCCCCTTCGTACTGCTGTTCCCGTGCCGAGCGGTGTGGGGGCGTGGCCGAGGCTGAGGTCACTATCATGGTCTGTGATTGGTGGGGGACGTGGCCTGCCTGTGGGTAATTCAGCCCGTTAGCCAGAGAGTCAGGAAGCTGAAAAGATGCAAATGTCTGGTCTTACAAGATGGCGAAGGACACGGATGAGGTGCGGCGTGTGACGGCATGTCGGCACACACACATGCGCACACCTACACACTTACACACCTACACACTTACACACCTACACACTCACACACACACCTACACACCTACACACCTACACACTTACACACCTACACGCCTACACACTCACACACACACCTACACACTTACACATCTACACACTTACACACTTACACACCTACACACTTACACACCCACACACTTACACACACATACATTGTGTTCTACAATCTTTACCCTTGCGGAAACAAAGTGCTAGCTTAAAGGGTTCCTCAGTTGTGTGAGAACCCTGAAAGGAACCCCTTCATTTATTAGTTGATGGGTCATGATTTGAGATAGTCAAAACCTCCAGCATGATGGAACACTCCCACACCAAATGAAAGGCGGATAGGACAGTGAAAACAAGGTTGCCAGGGAGACGGGGTGAACATGAAGCATTGTTGCAGTGAAACCAGCTAGAACCATCCTTGAAGTCAAACACACCTCTCTCTCTCTCTCTGTCTCTCTCTGTCTCTCTGTCTCTCTGTCTCTCTCTCTCTCTCTCACACACACTCACACACACACACACACACACACCAGTTCCCAGCTGTGAGATTTGAGGAAGCTAGGCTGCGAGTGAAATGCCGACGAGATAGCGTTGCCATGTCGCCAGGGGTGTACCAACCTTCTTCAGGATTTCAGGGGGCACATCCCTGCGGCCCAGAGAGTAGGGCGCCCACTGGCCGCCGCCCGGCGCCCCCTCCTGGCCGTTGTCCAGCATGCCGCCCTGCTGGGAGGGGCTCTGCAGACACACACACATTCAGAGGCGCAGCTGGATCACGTGCTTGCCCTAAACCCAACACCATCCTGCCTTAACTTTACCCATGACAGTGCCCCCCAACCTGCTTTCATCCCAATGCCTCACCTCAACCAAGACCCTGCCATGACCCTGTCCTCACCCCGACCCTCATTTCATAACCCAGACCCTAAACCTGACATCCAACCCCAACTGTCACCTGACCCCAACCCTAGCTCATCCTGACCCGTGACTGAAAGAACAGGGAGGAAACAGGAAGCAGTTGCATCATCCTGCTGATTCACTTCCTGTGCAGACCCTCATCACCTGTCTTCTCTTAAGGGGCTCCCGGACCCTGTTCCTGGAGAGCTAATACTGTGGAGGTTTCTGCCCCGATCCCCGGGCTCTAACAATCCTGATTCGACACTTCAGCCATCTAACGATTAGAATCAGGGGATGCTCGGTGGCGATTGAAACAAAGCCTACAGGAAGGTAGCTCTCCAGGAACAAGGTTGGAGTTCCCCAAAGTCCCCCCGGCACGTCTCCCCTTTCAGCCTGCGCCTATTCTTCCGGCCCACCACTAGAGGGAGCCAGCCACCTTCCGGAGCGACGACACCACAGAAGAAGCGAGAAGGAGACAGCTGACACATAGACAAGACACAGCAGCTGACAACGAACGACACAGCCCGTCGCCTAGGTAACACACACAGCGCAGGTAGCGGACACACGCGGAGCAGACAGGTGTCACGGAGACGGCGTCGGTTTGTCACGCGACAGGAGGAGATGGATGGGGGGCGGCCGTCGTGTCAGTCGTCAGCTCGCTCGGTAACGCCGTCTCTAATCGCCCTCGGCGTGACCACGTCCGCGGCAGTCGTCGTCATCAGTGTCAGTGATAATCCTCTCTGTGTGTCAGTTATCATCCTCGGTGTCGGTACCCCTCCCTGTCGACCCTCCTCCTCTCCCTTGGTAACGCTCTCTGTCACTCATCATCCCCACTGTCGGTATGAATCTGTGTTCGGGATTCTTCCAACTCGTTTGTTTGTCGTAGTGACATCCTGTATCAATACTGCCTCCCTGCCCTACTCAGGATCCACACAGCCTCACACCCCACAGTTGCTAAGTTATCAATTATCAAGACGTTATCTAAATATATATATCTGGAAATATATGTATGCACGCTTGAATATCAATCCAAATCACAGTCAAAGGCCTGTACAGTAACCATGGTAACATTACTACAGTTGACCTGAGTGAGCTATGGAGATGTGTCTGTCCTGGTTGTGATGTCATACTCACGTTGAGTAGAGGTAGCCAGTGAGCGCTTTGGTTCTCATGCTTTGTGTTATTGTAAAAGTTTATAGTCATGCTTCTGCCTGCATGCGATGCATAGCCTCCCGAACACAGCATGCCAAAGTTTACTGTGTTGTGCTTAAGGACAGCGCTCTGATTGGAGGGAAACAATCACATGACATGAGTGAGTGGGGCGGGGGGGGGGAAGGGGGGGGGCAGGTGGGGGGGTGGTGCTGTCGCCACGGAGCTTGACAAACAGAACGACAGCACAGAGTTAAACAGTGAGCAAAGACACGTAGACACATCAGTGAACACAGATATACATCGATACTGGCAGGCCGTCCTGCAGGGACTGATACGACGCAGCCACGTCTACCACAGACATGAGAGAGAGGTCAGCGAGACAGAGCCAGTTCACTCTGGCATCAGACTCCTGTCTGGGAGACCTCTCTCTCCAAGGCAGAAGGTAAGTACAGTAAGTATTATTACGCATTAGTCTGGCAAAGCAGATACACGGTCCTCTCCTTCAAAATGAGATATTAGGGACAGTTGAGAGATGGAGGAGAGAGAGGAGTGAAGAGAGAGAGATGCGAGAGGGAGGCGTGAGGAGAGAGAAGGACAGGAGAGAGGAAGCCGGCAGCCTGTCGCAGCATCGTTACCGCCGCGACGGTAGCCGCGGGCAACGGCTCAACGCGGCCGGACTACGGCAAGGCAAGCGATGGACCCCGCAATGCCTGAACGCCACCGGCAGTCGGCTACAGGGGGGCCGCGGGGGGGGGGCCTGCGCTAGACTGAGCGCGTGCGGCGAACTCACGTACCCGGTCCAGCCTCTTGGACTCGATGTGGCGAAGCAGCTGCTGCCTCCAGTCCACCGGCATCTTGGAGGTGATGTCCTCGGGCATGGTCGGCACGCCGCCCCGCGGCGCCGGCTCGGGGCTCTTCTCGGTGCACGTACTCAGGTTGTAGTCCGGCGGCATCTTCTCCAGCAGCGCCGCCATGGTGGGCCGCGCCGACACGGGCCGCGCCTGCGACGCCCCGTACGTCTCCGTGCTGTAGCTCCTCGCCGACAGGGGGCGCCGCTGCGTCAGGCTCTTGGTGGGGTAGGCCATGACGGGCTTCTTCTGCTCCTGGTAGGAGGAGTAGTCCTCCTCGTAGCGGCCGTTCCTCTTGTGGGAGGGCGGCTGGGCGTCGAGCAGGCTGCCCGCCAGGCTGTTGTGGTCGTGGAGGCTGGAGAAGGGCAGGTTCTGCCGGGCGTAGAGCTCCGCCTGGTCCTGGGCCTCCTGGACGCGGCGGAACAGCGCCAGCTCCGTGGAGCTCACCAGGGAGTCGGCCCGGCGCAGGAAGCCCGGCCGCGAGCGCTGCGACGGGATGGGCTGCTGCAGCTGGGGGGGGAGCGAGGGGTGGTCCTCGTTGCCGGGCGACTCCCGCGCGAAGGAGAACATCTCCAGGGGCGGGTAGCCGCGGTAGCCCCGCGGGCTGATCAGCTCCTTGGGGAGCGTCTTGCCCGGTTGGTTGGCGTAGTCGGGGGTGTTGGGGAAGGGAGGGGGGCCGCGTCTCTCCAGGGCGCCCTGGGGGTTGAAGCTCTGGTCGAAGTGGTAGACCTTCTTGGGGACGGCCGGCTTCTGCTGGCCCGACTTGGAGCCGCCGTAGTCCAAGTCGTCGTCCAGCATGGGGGCCGACTGGCTCCTGGACATGCTCTGCTCGCCCAGGCCCCCCATGCCCTGGCCGGGCATGTCGGAGCGCTCCACGCTGCCCTGGTGCTCGATGCTGGAGCTGTAGCTGTCCACCGGGGATGCTGTAGACCTTGTAGGAGCCCATGTCCATCTCGTCGATGCTCTGGCTCTTCTTGAACTTGGCCTTCACCTCCTTCATCATGGGAGACAGGCGCTCCGAGCTCTTGCTCATCACCATGGCGACCTTGGTGGGGTCCTTCCGGGGCTGGCCGTGGGCGAAGACGCCGGCTCCGCCCTGGCCACGCCCCCCCGCCGCCCTGGCCCCGCCCCCCGCCGCCGCCGTGCGCCGGATCCAGGTAGCTCCAGTTCCCGGCGGAGGGGAAGGGGCCCTGCATCTCGGCCAGTTCCCCCTCGAAGTCCTTCCGGTCGGGGCGGGGACTGGAGTGCGGCGTGGGGTCGAGGCGGGAGGGGAAGGCGGTGCGGTCCTCGAAGGGGCTGGGGGTGCGCGTCCAGTTCTGCCAGGGGTTGCCCGGGCCGGGGGGAGGCACTTGGTTGTCGGGGGGGGGCGCGGGCGTTGTGGAAGGCGTGCGGCGTCTGCTCCAGCTCCAGGGGCACGCCCACGATGCGCTCCTGCCTCATCAGGGGGCGGCGCCCGTGCGTGGAGGCGCTGCGCGGCTTGGAGCCCAGCATGGGGTTCCCCGCGCTCCCCCCTGGGGCTCCGGGGGGCCCTCCTCGGACACGAAGCCCGTGTTGTCGTAGTGGGGCACCTCGCCCCAGCTGTCGTAGGAGTCGCTGAGGGGCCGGCGCTCGCCGCGCTGCTGCAGCGTGCCGGACGGAGGGGTCTCCCTCTGGCTCAGCAGGGGCTTGGTCTCCAGGGGCTTGGGGAACGACTGGGCCAGCCTGGGAACCAACCGGAACACACGCACACAACCACACACAAATGATTACACAGGGGTAAAAAAAAACTCACTCTCAGGCTTGTGTCTAGGTGTGTGTCCATGCATGTGTGTGTGTGTGTGTGTGTGTGTGTACCTGTTGGTCCAGTGTGTCTGGGGCCCGCCGTCCTTCCCCGGGGTGTGCATGGCGGTGTTGGGGGGAGGGTTGGAGGACCCAGAGGAGCCCTGCGACGGGGAGTAGTCCGAGTAGGTGGCAGAGGAACCGCTGTGGTTCACACACTGCATCTTGTCTGCCTCCGAGTCGTCCGTGGACTCTGGGGACGGAAGGGGGAGGGGGGGGGTCAGGGTTTAGGGGTCCGGGGTTTAGGGTCGCTCACACCTGAACGTCACACACACGCGACCCACCTTTCTTGTCCTTGCCCAGGAGCACCACCTTGGGCTTGTACATGGGGGGGTCCACCAGGGTGGGCCGCATGTCCGAGATCCGGATGTCATTGGGGGAGCCTCCCATGGAGTCCTGCCGACACACACACACACACACACACACATGGGTAAACGGCTGTTTGGGACACACACATGCAGACACAGGTGCCACACACATATATACAAGCAAGCGCACGGCTGCGGACAAACACAGAGACCCCACAACTGACACAGTGAGATGTGTTGCGTGTGTGTGTGTCTATGTGTGTGTGTGGGCATGCACGTGTGTGTGCAGGCATCCGTCTATGTGTGCGTCGCACGGCCTCAAAGGCAGTCTCAGGCGACAAGTCGCCGTTTCGTTCCGATGGGCGACCGAGCTGGCCAGCCAGTGTTTGGGGTCAGGGGTCATGTCATAGGTCAGAGGTCAGAGGTGGTGTGTGTGTGTGTGAGGTCAGACCGCCGCTGTCTGACTTACGAGGAGGCGGTAGCGAGCCGAGCCTGCGGGCGGGAGCTCTGGCAGAGGATTCTGGGAGACCACGCCATGTAAAGCAATCTAAGCCAAACAACAACCACACAACCACACACACACGCACAACGAGCACAGACGACGAAAAAAACACACGCACGCACACACACACAAACACACAAAAAGATGGAGAGGTGTGTTCATGGCATCTCGTCGCCGTACCCCGGACCCGCTGCTGATGTTGATATGGTAACGGGGCGGGGGCGGGGCGGGGCGGGAGGGGCGGGGCGAAGCGGTGTGGTGTAACCACGTAAACGGAAAGAGACTCGACGCGAACCGCGCCCATGTTTTATGCTAGCCCCGCCCATATCCCGATGTAGCATCGCCCATATTATGATCTAGCTCCACCCACACAACATTGAGGCCCTGTTCACTTGACGACAGTCTACACCCAACACAACTAGGCTCGCCATTGAACTGTGTGTGTGCGTGTGCGTGTGTTTCACCTCTGAGCTTTCTGTAAGATCCTCCTTGTCCTTCCTCATGGGGATGTCGATAGCAGAGTTGTGGATGGCTCCCTGCTCCACTAGCTGTGCCTGATTGAAGTCCTGCAAGTCTCTTTCTAAAACCTGAAGCACAACACAAAACATGATACAAAATATAACGTGCGTGTGTGTGTGTAAAGGTTGTGTGTGTGTGCTTAGTGCGTGTGTAAAGTGTGTGTGTGTTACCTCTTTAGGGGGCAGAGGCCAAGGGGGCTCGTACTGCTCCTTGCTCAGATGCTCCATGTTGGTTCCAGAGGAGTTGGTGTTGGCGCCGCCCTGGTGGCCACTCTTACCCACCAGACTCTGGACCGACTTCACCATGTTCTTCAGGTCCTCGGGGTAGGGAGTGGGGTAGCGCTTCAGGTTAATCTCCACCTGAGGAGGTTCACACACACACACACTGTTACACTGGGTTCTCTCTCTCCCACACACACACACATGGTTATACTCGGACCTGTCACCTAGACACATGTACCCACACGGTGTAGTCATAGTAATTGTGTGTCGGTGGTGTTGTAGGTGTGTGTAGGTGTGTGTTGTGCTCGTGTGGGTGTGTGTGGGCGGTCTGGATGAAGGAGGAACCTTGACTTTGCCAGAGTTGTCCTCCTCCTCCTTCTTCTCCTCGAACTCGAAGGCCACCGTCATCCTCTGTTGTCTCTGCTCCTCCCACAGGGTGGGGTTGAAGCTGTCTGTGTCCGACTGGTAGTCTGGAGAACACACACACACACACACACACTGTTCCACTGGGATCTCTCTGGGATCTCTCTCCCTCCCACGCACGAACGCAAACACACACGCAGACGTGTACACACACACGCATGAGAGCAAGGCTACCTTCGTCGTGTCGTGGTTGTTGGGGGAACATGTAGTTGGTGAGAACTCTCTGCTTGGTCTCTGGGTGAGCCTCTGTCTGCAGGGGGATCAGAGCCTTGGACTGCCCACACACACACACACACACACACACACATACACACACACACACACACACACACACACACACATATACACACAACACACACATATACACACACACACACATATACACACACACACACACACATATACACACACACACATATACACACACATATACACACACACACACACACGTATACACACACGTATACACACACACACGTATACACACACGTATACACACACACACACGTATACACACACACGCGCACACACGCACACGTGTACATCCAGCCCCACACGCATGTACGTCCACGCATACACACAAACACAGCTGGTTAGTGTACATCGCTCTCAGGGATGACCTACTTTACACCAGAAGAGGCATTGTCCTCCACAATACATCGTCATGTAACGATAGAACAATCCCAGCGGCGTCTACGTGATTGTGTATGATAATGTATACACGGTAGCAGGACAGTAAACACGAATCATGTCTACCTGATTGTCTGAGAGCCACAAAGCAGCCAGATCTTTTAGTTTGGCGAAGGTGAAAGGTAGATTCTTTAACCTGCGAGAAGGGAAAGGGGAGGGGAGGAGAGGAGGAGGAGAGGAGGAGGAGAGGAGGAGGAGAGGAGGAGGAGGAGAAGGAGGAGAGGAGGAGGAGAGGCCACGGGGGACGAGTCAGAATGGAGGTCAAATGGGTCTCCCTGATGACACGTACACAGACAGATATCTCTAGGCACGTCACTGTATGGGAAGATACTGGAGAGAGAGAGAGAGAGAGAGGCACCTGTTGTCGCTGAGGTTGAGGACCCGCAGCTTGGTCATCTGTCCTATTTCGTCGGGCAGGAACTCCAGTTTGTTGGAGCGCAGAGACATGACAGTCACATTCCTGCAGTTGCCAATCTGAAACGCACCACCGTACAGTTCAATGCGGATGTACGTGCGAGTGTAAAAGTGTGAGTGTTTGTGTGCGTGTGTATGTGAATGTATGTGTGTGTGTGTGCATAGAAAAAACAAACTAGGGTGTGTACATGTGTGTGTGCGTGTAGCTACCTCCCTGGGCAGCTCGGTGAGGAAGTTCTCGTCAGCGGCGAAGGTCCTGAGGTTGGTCAGGTAGCCGATGGTGGAAGGCAGAGACTCCAGCTCGTTGCAGCTGCAGTCAAACTCCTCCAGCAGGGACAGACTGTGGGCAGAGCTGCGTTCAGACACCCCTCGACTACCGTCACGCTCACCTCAATAAACTGTCGTTCAAATAGATCAACTACCATCACGCTAACCTCAATAAACTGTAGTTCAAATACATCAACTACCATCACGCTAACCTCAATAAACTGTCGTTCAAATAGATCAACTAATATCACACCTGAATTAACTATAGTTCAAATAGATCAACTACCATCACATTAACCTGAATTAACTATAGTTTAAATAGACCATCACACTATCAAATGTATCAACTGCCATCAGCTGACTTGTTTAAAACACCATCAGATAATACAATGTAAACAGGCTACATACTCTTCAGGTACCATCAGACTATATCAACTACTGTCAAACCGCCCCACTTCTATAAATTACCGTCACACTATATCAACTACCATGAAAATAATAATAAACTGCCGTCAAACTACCACACATGTCAACCACTGTCAAACTGTACTAGTCATTCTTCATAAACTCTCATCGGATGATATCAACTCTCATCAGATTAGATCAACGCTCATCAGATTAGATCAACTGCCATCAGGTTAAATCAACTCTCACCAGGCAACTATATTCATGAGGATGAGGCTATGGGGACCAGTGGACATGATGGATCAGGGATGATGGTTACTGACCAGTTTCAACCGGTCCAAGATCAACTGAGACTACTGAAGCCACACCTCCCGTCCTCTGACACAACTCAATCACTGGTCCTGAGAGACAGTGACGGACCGTTCCCTAGCTGCCCTGAGGTCGTGGGTGAACCTGACTCGCATGATGTCTCGGATGGAGGATGGGGATGATGTTATATATAGAAATACTGACGGTACACCACTTCAACACAACTTTTCAAAAGCCAACGGTAACTTAGACGCTAACATACAGTATGTCTTAAAACGTACACATTCAATTCTTAAACTTTAACTTACAAATCTTAAACTTGTTTTAGTAGGCCTTAGGAGGCAGGGTGTTTACTGAGTCAAACAATATCCCCCTGACTCTCTTTGTGTCCGTCAAGCTCTCTCTCACTCACTCACTCACTCACTCATCACTCACTCTCTCTCTCTCTCTCTCTCTCTCTCTCTCTCTCTCTCTCTCTCTCTCTCTCTCTCTCTATGTCTTACTCTCTCTCACTCTCTCTCTTCATATAGTGTGGTGCAGGAGTGTCGGAGGTGAGCAGGGGAAAGGCTTAGGGAGTGAGGAAAGGATGCAAAGAGTGGAGGGGAGGGATGGGGAGGGGAGGGGAAGGGAGCAGGGGTGATCCATGTCGGGGGTATTGCTGGTGGTGGGAGGCCATCAGTAGAACATTAGAACACTATTAGTGGAACGTTCGTCCCAGGAGCCTGGCCAGCTGGTTCTCCAGACGGCAGTCCAGGGGGTCGCTGTCTGCGTGTGTGCGTGCGTGGGGGGGGGGCGCATGTGTGTATCTCTGTCTGTTGTGTGTGTGTCTGCGTGTGGGTGTGTGTGCTTGTGTGTATCTCTGTCTGTGGTGTGCGGGCATGTGTGCGTCTGTGTGTGTGCGGGCATGTGTGAGTCCGTGTGCGCCTGCTGTTTGACTCAATAAACACACCGCAGCCTTTGTGGACAGAATACAGAAAGGAGGAACGCAGGGATTGGCTGCCGGCTACTTACCCTAGTTTGGCTCGTCCACTAAGAGCCCATTTTAGATGCATGTGTAATAAACATAACACACAAAACCAACCAATGACAAACCAAGAAGAAAGGGTGCACAGGAAACAGTTTCTCAGGATTGGTGGTGGGTTGGGCTATGAGCATGATAAGGATGAGTGACAGATGGGCGGGTGGCAACCCTCAGCTAGTACACTAGCACCCACAGTGTATACAAGTGTACTCAAATACTAGTGCGCTAGTGTACTAGATTACTATTGTGCTAGATGACTATTGAACTAGCGTGTTGCATTACTAATATACCAGTGAACGAGTTTACTAATGTACTGTGCCAGTGAACTAGATAACTAGTTGTACTAGTGTGTGTGCTAGCCTTCTAAGGATGTGTGTGTACTAGATTGCTAGTGTACTAGCTCAGTTAGGTAGAAAAAGCATGTGTACTTAGACGTGTACCAGACGCTACACTCGTGTGCGACTGAGTAGGCCTGCATAGGTGAACATGTGCACGTGGCTGCCGGGGTACTCACCTCCCGATGGTGTTAGGCAGTGAGGTGAGCTGGTTGTCGTCCACTTTGAGAGTGGTGAGCTTCTTCAACATTCCTGCAAGCACAGACCAGGACGCGGGGGTCAGGAGACGGGCCTAACACAGTCACCAGCCTTCCCCCAGGGTGGAGAGGCCGGGGCTGGGAGGTGCAGAGGCTGTAAGTGGCCAGGGGCTGAGGCTGGGAGGAGTATAGATAGAGGCTGTAGAGGCCAAAGGGGGTTCCAGTCGTACCTATAGAGTCCGGAAGGTGCTGTAGCATGTTGGAGGAGAGCAGAAGGTCTTCTAGAGACTCGCAGCCTGAGACGTCTGTGTCTAGACTCTCGATCCGGTTCTTAGCCAGGTCCAGGTAGCGTAGCTGTCTCAGCTTGCCAAGGGACTGCAGCCACACAGGAGCGGGTTAGACCATACTGTACCGTACACACTGTACACAGTACACTACAGTACATTACAGTAACCTACTGTACACTAATGTACACAGTACACTACAGTACATTACAGTACACTAACAGTACACACTACATTACTGTATCCCAGTTATGGATTGGAGAGACTAGTTAGAGAGACTAGTTAACCTACCCCAGGTATGGACTGGAGAGACTAGTTAGGGAGACTAGTTAGAGAGACTAGTTAACCTACCCCAGGTATGGACTGGAGAGACTAGTTAGAGATACTAGTTAACCTACCCCAGGTATGGACTGGAGAGACTAGTTAGAGAGACTAGTTAACCTACCCCAGGTATGGACTGGAGAGACTAGTTAGAGAGACTAGTTAACCTACCCCAGGTATGGACTGGAGAGACTAGTTAGGGAGACTAGTTAGAGAGACTAGTTAACCTACCCCAGGTATGGACTGGAGAGACTAGTTAGAGATACTAGTTAACCTACCCCAGGTATGGACTGGAGAGACTAGTTAGAGAGACTAGTTAACCTACCCCAGGTATGGACTGGAGAGACTAGTTAGAGAGACTAGTTAACCTACCCCAGGTATGGACTGGAGAGACTAGTTAGAGAGACTAGTTAGAGAGACTAGTTAGAGAGACTAGTTAACCTACCCCAGGTATGGACTGGAGAGAGTTGTTGTCCAGCCACAGTTCCTTCAGGTTGTGAATCTGCTCCAAGACCTCTGGCTGAGAACACACACACACACACAAAGTTGCACAGTGCTTTTAAATATCAAAATCACTTTGATTCTGTCACTATCAATAGTCATACAAAACAGCCTTTCTTTGCGTGACAAACCATATGTACAGCTCTGCCAACTCTACCAACATTCACAAGATTGGCTGTGTGTATCTACGTGTGTGTATCTACGTGTGTGTATCTACGTGTGTGTATGATGTGTGTGTGTTTGTGTGTGTTCTCTCACCATCTCTGAAAACTCGTTGCTCCCCAAGTCTAGCCGTTCCAGTTGAGACAGTCGGTGGATGGACCTGTACAGCACACACACACACACACACACACACACACACACACACACACACACACACACACACACACAGCATCAGCAGATGTTACCATCAGCAGATAGATGGTTATCACCTCTTCATAATTGAAGCACACTGTGTGTGTGTGCGTGTGCGTGTGCGCGTGCGTGCGTGTGTGTGTGTGCGTGTGTGTGTGTGGGACTCACTTTGGCATCGTCTTCAGGTGATTCTCTCGTAGCTCCAGGATCCGTAGTTTGGACAGTCTGGGAACAGGATGAAGACAAACGTGTGTGTGTGTGTGTGTGTGCACACAAACACACATGTTTGGACTGGGGGTAGGTTAGCATGAGGGGGAAGTGATGCGAGTTGGCTGTGGACAAATCCATCCTCTGTCTACCTATCATCGAACCAGCAACATACACACACACGCAACACACACAGGCACAGAACGCACACACACACACACACGGGCACACACACACGGGCACACACACACACGTATACGTCACACCACAACGCAGGGAGGACACACGCCACCTGCTCACCTTCCAAAGTTAGCAGGAAGATACTCCAGGAAGGCATCATTCAAGAAGAGCTGAGTCAGGTTGAGGAGCTGGGTGAAACCATCTGGAAGTCTGGAGGGGGGGGGTGGTGGAGGGGAGAGAAGGAAAGGGGAGGATGGAGAGAGGGAGGGAGAGAAGAGGGGAAGCGAGAGGGGAAAGAAACGAGAGGGAGCGAAAGGGAGGCTGGTTAGCACGTTTGAAACGTCGTCCGCTCGGCAGCTCGTCAAGTAACCTAGTGAGCTGGATCGCAAAGAGTAGATTGAACCGATCAATCCCAGAAATCAAAGCTCTTAACAAGCAATAGGTCAAGACAGAAGCAGACATTGCCCCCCCTGTGTCACGTGAGCTCTCTCCTCCACCCAACCCTTCTATTAGCACAAGCAGGAAGTTAGTCAGTAACTTAGTTAGTTGCTATGACAGCAGTGATGTCTGGGGGTTGGCCAGTTCCCATGACAACCCCCTGGGTAAGACAGGTCCTGTCAGAATGAGAGGAGCCAGCGTTAGCATGTCAAACACACGCACACGCACACACACTCACCCATCTGACTGTGAAGCTAAAGTAGGATTCCCCCACACATCCTCACTACCAGGCCAATCCCTGTGCAGTGTGTGTGTGTGTGTGTGTGTGTGTGCGTATGGTCTTACTTGGCGATGGGGTTGACACTGGCCTCCACCACAGACAGGCATTTACAACACTTGATGTTGTCTGGAAACTCTTGGATACCTGAAGAATGGGAAGAACAGGCAGTAAGAAAAACAGGCAGTCAGCCACCATACTAGTCAGTAAGCCAGCCAGCCAATCTCCAATGCCAGTCATTCACCATCTCAGCCAGTCAGCCAGTCTGTGTGTGTATGTGTGTTTGTCCGTGTGTGTGTGTGTGTGTGTGCGTACCGTTTTTACTGATGTCCAGCTCCTTGAGGTTGACCAGGCTTGCGATGGTGGTGGGCAGGTTTGACAGGTCATTGTCGGGCATGCTCAGTTTCTTCAAAGCCTGACAGTTGAACAGTTGCTATGGAGACAGAGAGGCCATGTCAATTCCATAGTTATTGATGAAGTGTAGTTGTGTTGTTACATAAGACTGGGGCTTCATCTGTGTGTGTGTGTGTGTGTGTGTGTGTGTGTGTGTGTGTACAACGCTTAAT
Organism: Mallotus villosus; assembly: GCA_903064625.1. NCBI lineage: Eukaryota > Metazoa > Chordata > Actinopteri > Osmeriformes > Salangidae > Mallotus > Mallotus villosus. Next base: position 111,288 of record CAEFZP010000139.1, on the reverse strand, counting down.
GTTAGAGAAAACAATTGCGGCGAGTCTTAAATAATGCACTAAGGATTCCCTTCATTTATGAATGAGCCGGAACAGAAACAAGCTTTGCTTTCCCCCGATGAAGCCGAGTCAGGACACAACATCATTCTTCTAGAACACGCCGAGAACAAAACATTAAGAACACAGCCAGAACACACAGAGAACAATACAAGGGCACAGCTAGAACTCTAACAAAACCGGAACACGGCTAGCAGCACACGACTTGAAAGATACTCGAACACTGCTAGAAAACCACTGGCCCATACGTGAAAAGAGCTAGAACACAGCTGGAGCCTTGTTTTGTATAACAAGGCTGGGACAAAGCTCAAACCGTACCATAAGGCCTTAACACTGTCGGAATTACACACACACACGCACACACAAACACGTTCAGAATGCATCTGGAACATGTTTAGAACAGTTGCTCTTAGGAGATTCCATTAGGGAGAGAAAGCTCGGGCCTGAGGGGAGAGGATGAGGAGAGGAAAGAGCAGAGCCTTGCCCGCCCTACATCCCGGTCCTTACACTTACACACACTTACACACACTTACACACACTCTGCGCACCAACACAGAGCCACTTACCCTGCCACTCTGAAATTCACTACCCTTACATAAAACCCACTGAATGGGTGTTACTTAATTCTAGTATGATACACACTCTCTCTCTCTCTCACACACACACACACACACACACACACACACACACACACACACAACCTGTTATTAACCCTCCCAGGTGCCATGCCGCTCTGTGGCTGGCCTCCACGGTCACGGTCCAGACGACAGACAGTCACCACGTCTCTCTCTCTCTAACGCTCTCCCACTCTCTTTCTATCTCTCTCTCTCTTTCTATCTCTCCCCCCTCCGTCTGTCTTTACAACTCTCTATTTCTTTCTCGTTCGCTCTCTATCTCTTGATAGACAGGTAGACAGGTAGACAGGCAGACAGGCAGACAGGCAGACAGGCAGACAGGCAGACAGGCAGACAGGCAGACAGGCAGACAGACAGGCAGACAGATGTACAGGTAGACAGGCGGACAGGTAGACAGACGGACAGGTAGACAGGTGGACAGGTAGACAGGTGGACAGACAGACAGGTAGAGACCTTGGGCAGCTCCTCTATCTGGTTGGCATCCAGATAGAGCTCCTCCAGGGTGCGTTCGAAGCTGAAGATCTCCTTGGGAACCTGCTGGAGACTGCAGTGGGAGTAGTCCAGCACGGAGATCACCTCCTCCTCGCCACGGAAACATCTGCACGGCACCAGCCGCCCAATCAGCTTCCTCTTGGTGGTCATCTCCAGACACTGCACTGTGGGGGGGGGAGGAGGACGGGGAGGTGAGTTATTTTTGATCATCGGAACGAGACACCCACAATGCATTGCGTTCATCTGGCCTATTTGTTTCTCGAGACAGGTGTACAGTCCAGCAGAACACTAGAAGTCTCATCTCTCTATCCCCCCCTCCTCTCCTCTCTTCCTCCTCTCCCCATCGCCATACCTCCTCTCCTCTTGTCCTCTCCTCCTCACCTCTCCTTTCTCCCTCCTCCTCTCCTCATCTACACCTCTGCTCCTCTCCTCGCCTCCTCCTCACCTCTCTGTCCTCTCTGCCTCCTCTACTCCCCTCCGACTCCTCTCCTCCGGTTTCATACCATCTCTGTTTACATCCTATCTTTAGAACCGAGGGGACAGGTGAACTGGGTCCAGGCAGGCTGAATGTGAGTGTGTGTGTGTGTGTGCGCTGGGGTACAGGTGAGTACGGCACAGGCATGACAGCAGCTGGGTTGTACACACCATTCTCGCCAGCCAGCAGTGACCACACACAGAGCAGGCTGAGGCCACAACACTGGAGGTGTGGTTGGCAGGGGGTGGGGGGGTTGAAGTGAGGACAGCAGGGGCGGAGGAGGTGGGGGAGGTGAGAACAGCGGAGAGGAGGCGGAGGAAGTGAGGATGGCGGGGAGGAAGGAGAAGTGCAGAGAGAGAGAGGAGGATGAGGACAGGATGCGGGAGGACGGAGCAGGAAGTATCCGCGAGGTCAGATTGGACGAGGGGCTTCCATCCGACACGGTCACTCCCTGCACTCCGAACACAGAGCGGGTCTGTATCTGCTGGTCCCGCGGGCTGCGCATGCGAGTATCACTGCCATAGAGACGTGGCGCGTGACGACAGGAAGTCAGTCGTGTGGAGGCAGGAAGAGAGGCGGCGTGGAGATGGGAAGTCGGTGGTAACAGGAACGCGGGAAGACGACAGCGGGGAGGCAGGAAGTCGGAAGGGTGAAGCCAGCAGCGAAGAGGACGGGCTGGGAGAGAGAGAGTTCTGCTCGGGCTGCCATGGAAACAGCCTGACGCACGAACAGACTGCAGACTCCCTGTTCTGCAACGCAGTCTGGAGAGGCAGAGTCTCTCTCCACTCCTATCTCTCTATCTATACCTCTCTCTTCCTGTATCTCTCTCTCTGTACCTCTCTCTCTCCACATGTACCTCTCTATCTGTAACTCTCTCTTCCTGTCTCTCTCTATCTGTACCTCTCTCTCTCCACATGTACCTCTCTATCTGTAACTCTCTCTTCCTGTATCTCTCCACCTGTACCTCTCTCTCTGTACCCCTCTCTCTCTGTCCCTCTCTCTCTGTACCCCTCTCCAACTCTTTCTCTCTGCAAAGGTATCCATCTTTCTACCTCTGTGTCTGTACCTCTCTCCCTGTCTTCCTATCTCTCTTTACGCCTCTCTATCTGTGCCTCCATCTCCCCCATACCTCTCACTGTGTCTCTTACTCCATCTCTATCTCCACCTCTAGCTCTGCCCGCTTCATAATATCTATCTGTATCTCTCTGTCTTCTCAACAATATCTCTAATTCACCCTCTCTACTGTCTACATTCTTCCAAATGCACTTCATCTATGTCTCTCTCTCTCTCTCTCAGCCCGAGGCCTGATGTAGCCGTTCTCCAAATCTACATCCCGGCCCTGGATTAACATTTTGCCTGTACATCCCTCTAATTGGCATTTCTGTCTGCACATGCAGCGCTCTCGGGCTCTGCCACTGTATATGGATCCAGAGTCAGGCCACGAGTAGATGCAGAGCGAGAGAGCGAAGGAGGAGGGGGAGAGAGTGGGGGGAAGGGGGGGAGGGGAGACAGTGAGAGGGGGGAGAGAGAAAGAGGGAAGAGGGAGAGAGAGAGAGAGAGAGAGAGAAAGGGAGAGAGAGGGGGTAAGACGGAGAGAAAGGGAGAGACAGAGAAAAAAGAGGTCCGTAAAGAGAGGAACGGGTATTAGAGTAATCTGCATTAGAGGGCACCGGATTCCAACAGCTTCAGTCTCTCAGTCGCACCCTGCAACGTATACAGAGGGGTACGACTCCTAGGCAACCGTCTCTTAACGGTCACGCAACGAGATTTCACGCAAACCTTTTCTCCGATCGATCGCCCCAATCGATACTGCGCACGTTCAGGTGCCAGGTGGAATAAGAATGACCTGGCGCATGTATTTAACCGTTTGCCGCGGAATGAAATGATGAAACTCGAAAAATTAAAAAAAGGGATCAAACGGAGAGGACGGCTGGTCGCCGCGGGAGACGGAGCGGTCGCCGTGGGAGACGCTCGGTCGTGGATGATAGCAGGAGGAAGGGTGAGGGGGAGAGAGCCGGGCTTAGAGTGCGTAAGCCCTCAGAGGAGCCGGCGTTAGCGAGCTCTCTGCCGTCAGACGGAACCCCTCACCCTCCCTCAACAGCAGAGAACACACACAACAAGGTTGGAACTACAGGTTTGGACCTCTATCGGAAAAAAGAAAAGAAAAAACACCTCGCACAATCTTTTATTTAAAGATGGCCCTGCTCCGGATATAAAAAAAGGTCCCAGTGCTATGACTTGCATCTGTGGTTGTACCTCAGGAAAATTCAGGAATTTTCCTTTGCATCATGGACCTGTGCAGACTCTGTACTGTCTTCCCATCACAGCTACACGTTCTGACGTACAGTAATGCGTACACCAGGCGTCTTTATACTGGAGATACATGAGATGAGGTTCAGGAGAACACAGCCCACTCCATAACTCTTTCCCATACGCCAACAGTATGACAGAATACAATACACAACCGTATGACAGAATACAATACATGACCGTATGACAGAATACAATACACAACTGACAATCTTCCTGTCATCTTCATGTGTCAGTGCATTACCATACACCCCCTTTCCACCTTCCATCTACCTCTCTCTGCCTTCCATCTCCCTCTCTCTGCCTCCCATCTCCCTCTCTCCACCTCCCCCTCTCCACCTTCCATCTCCCTCTCTCCACCTCCCATCCTCCCCCTCTCCACCTCCCCCTCTCCACCTCCCATCTCCCTCTCTCCACCTCCCCCTCTCCACCTTCCATCTCCCTCTCTCCCCCTTCCATCTCCCCTCTCCACCTCCCACCTCCCCCTCTCCACTTTCCACCTCCCTCTCTCTACCTTCCATCTCCCCCTCTGCTCCCTATACTCCTCTACCTTCTTTTCAGGTTCCAAACAGGTTCTACGCAGGTTTCCTTGCATGGGATCTGCTGTGTTCAGGCTACCCACAACTCCCAGGCGTCTGCTTAAATGAATCAAATGTAATTGCGATGTAAATGTGAGTCATCTGTTGACTGCCAGCTTCAGGGGGGCGGCCGATGACGTCAGAGGAACAGGAGGCGGGTTCCCTCCCTGGAACCGCAGTCTGGAGAACATCTGGAGGACCCGTCGGTTCTGCTCGACGACAGGAGTGAGTAGCTCCTCGGGTGTCTGGTGTAAGCCGCTCGTTGGGAACACGGGCATCTTTCGTCACACAGGTTGAGACACGGCGCTGTTGACAGGTGTCAGATGACACCGTGAGGGAGTCGATCGGAATCGGTTGGACTTCGAAATCCGTTGGGGCCTCTGAATCAGTTGTTGTCTGAATCAGCTGAGGTTATCATCAGCTAGGGTCCGAATCAGTCGGAGTCTGAATCAGTTGGGAGTCAAAATCCGAGTTTCCTAGTCACAAGAGACAGTTGACGCCATTTAGTCGGAGCAGATTGCGCACAGCAAGACAATATTCTAGGAGCCTCCTAGGCTCTGAAAACCTGCCACGCAGGAAGAGAAGATAGAGTAAGTTCTCTCATGTCCTGAGCTCTACATTACACTCTAGATCTCCGTGGCAACATATTGGAGAGCGTGTGGGAGTTTACAGCCAGGAACATCTTGTTCTTATGAAGTCACTCATTCATTATACAGGAAAGCAGGAAAGCTAGCTGGTTAGCTGGCTAACTTGCTTAGTAATTGACAGGGAGAAGGTATAGATGGTAACTATGGCTATGTGACAGGGCATCCATAGGGCAGCGAGCTAGCCAGTGAGATCGCAAACTAGCAGAGAAGACGGCCGGGATGCTAACTGGCTACCTGCAGCTAATTTGATGAGGAATACAGTGAGACAAGCACATACTTACACACCTACACACAGACACTCATACAGTCCAGCCAGCGTCGTCACTGCTGTTAGGGACCAGCTTCACCTCTGCTACTGGGGAACAGCCTCATCACTGCAATCAGAGGCCAGCCTCTTCCCTGTCAAGGAGGGCAGTTCCGTCCCTTATTAGAGGCTAGTGGTAGACTGATCATAGATCCCAGAATCATCACTGTTAGAGGCTAGCCTCATCACTGGTAGAGGCCAGCCTCAGAACTGCAATTAGAGGCCATCCACACTAGTACTTTTCTTTCCTCGTGTCAGCCTCGGATGCATGGCCCAGTTCTCCCTGCCATGCCGCAGAGCAGGATGCAAAGAAGGAGAGGGGGCGGGATGGGACTATCCTCTCTCTCTCTCTCTCCCTCTCTCTTCTCTCTCTCTCTCTCTCTCTCTCTCTCTCTCTCTCTCTCTTTCTCTCTCTCTTCCTCTCTCTCTATCTCTCTCTCCCTCTCTATCTCTCTCTCCCTCCTCCCTCTTTCTGGATTAATAGAAAGAAGCTGTTCCGTACCTAATTCAGCCTCCTTGTTCAGCCAAAAGGAACTGGAACAGCTCCACCAACCTGTTTTCAAAGCGGTCAGGGCCAGAGACCAGGCCCCCCAGCCTGGAGCAGCAGCCTATCATATACTGTATATCACCCTATACGAAGGATGAGACACGTCAACCGATTACCCATGAGCCTTTGCGTATTTTTTCTGAAATTCCGAACTTCTGTGTTCGATGAAGTTGTTGTCTAAGTCTGGATATGTTCTTCCTGGTCTCAGACTGCTGACAGTAGCCAACGCGTTAGCGCTAGTCCCATGAGATCCAAACGTTGTCA